>CAJHNH020004669.1:0-310000 GCA_905116865.2 Candidula unifasciata | reverse complement strand
GAGAGAAAGAAAGAAAGGATGATAAGCCGGTCCAAGGACAGGTAAAGCAGCCGGGAACTTAGATGAACCAGATTCTCACACTGTCAGTTAAACTCGGAAGCCCGTCCACACAAAACGCTATCGCCAGGCGCATCCACGAAGAGATGAAAGCAGTACAGTTGAAAATTCAAACATGGGGTTGTTGTGCAGCTTGGGACGCAGGGAAAATGATTCAATAAGCCAAAGTTTGTGTGTGTATCTATCTGTTTGCTTTCACTGGCTGTTTCCGCCGGCGGAAAGTTCTGGTTGTTCATCCATTACTAGTGGCGCGGTGATTTATGTCACAGGCGTGAGGGGAAGTTAAGTCCAACATGATGTGTATAAGGAGATACTCCGTATGTCACTCGGGCGCCAGTCCTTTACTATCCTGGTTGTACGGAACCTCACGCAAGACCCCTACAGCACGTCCTCGTCGTGCGCCACGGATAATGTCTCAAATGAGCATTAACAGAGCTGTCAGGGGATCTCGGAGTTTGGCGGCCCCCAGAGGTGATGTGTCCTTGTGGCTCTCACCAGCCCGCCCCCAAACGCTTGGGTGAAAAATGTTATCAAAACTCATTAGGAACATGAGTAGGTTCGACAAAAGTACAGCTAAAATCACAACCCTTGGTTAAAAGACTGCTGAGTAAAGAGAACATTGCTCAATGCTCATCCTCGGTTAATTCTCAGTGTCGTCGTCACCGCGCTGAGATGCAACACAACAGAAACCATACATGGGCTGGCCATCCTTGTGCATCCTCGGTTGGCCCTCAGTGTCGTCGTCACCGAGCTGAGGTGCACCAGAACAGCAACCATCCATAGGCTGGCCAGTCACGTACATCCTCGGTTAACCCTCAGTGTCGTCGTCACCGCGCTGGGGTACACCACAACAGCAACCATCCATCGGATGGCTAAGCCTAAATGTCCGACAAAACCAGATCATACGGATCAAAATCTGACCACCAAAATTTGCACTGAAATGCAAAAGGCCGAATGTCCATACCCAAAGACCCCACTCGCCCGAGTGTTGGGACAAAACTGATAACGATATGCCTGATTCAGGATGTGAAATTCTGCCGGGCTAATGTACCTATCTGTGTGGTCACAAAAGTCCAAAACCCAACGGGCTGCTCCCCGCTGACTTCCAGAGGGCGCAGCCCCTGTCGAGCGGGAGGCCTGATACGGTTGTGAGGTTAAGCAGGCATGTGCAGGACGTGACGATTCCTTGGGTGAGCCCAGAACCAGAGCGCCATGTGCCGGCTCTGCATGCATGGAAGCCTCCTTGGATGGCGGGGAATGCCCATGATCTGCCCCTGCCTTCCCTTGAGGGCCAACTGTTCCACAGGGGGTTGCCCCAAAGGGGTACTCCGGGGGCAATACCTGCGGCGAAGGAGACAAGGCGGACACCACACAAATCAGGCAGTCTCGACCCACACAAAACAATGGCCACAGTCACCCTAGAAATAGGCCTGACGTCTTCCTTCGAAGTCGGCGTACAGCTGCCCAAGAGGCAGGGAAATTAAAAACGGTTGTACACGCAAAAATCAGGTCCAGGTGAAGGCCAAAAGTCCAAGCGGACGATTAACCGGGACCTTCCACTGGAATTCACAGCCGGTGTTCGATGGAAAAAAAAAAAAATCCATTACTAGATTTTGGCTTTTGGACCTGGGTTTTGCTTGTTTGCCCGTTTTACCTGTCTGGCCTATTGGTATCCATACTGTTGGTTCACTGCCTCTCGGCCAACTCCACCAAGGGTAAATTTAAGGATGGGCTAAATCTCAACTTTCTCACCCCATGTTTGTCTTGTGTTGGAGCCCCTTGATCCAGGATATATGTATCGAAAATTGTGACAATAATGGTATTCTTATAACCTTTGCTGTATGTATTATTATTATTATTTTCTTAAACTAGGATCAGAGGATGAGCCCCCCCCCCCCCCTCCCTCTCACTTCCGTTTCCTTAATTTGACTAGAAATTGTAAGTGTCGCTGGCAGGAGAAGGGGATCTTGAGCTTCACAATGTTTTTTCTTTCCGGCGAGCCTGGCGTTGTCTCCTACTATCTGCCTACATCTCTTCTTTTTTAACTGTCCTGCAGATGATGTTATCCGGTCTTCTTCTTCTTCTTCTTCTTCTTCTTCTTCTTCTTCTTCTTCTTCTTCTTCTTCTTCTTCTTCTTCTTCTTCTTCTTCTTCTTCTTCTTCTTCTTCTTCTTCTTATTTTCTTTTTTTTTCTTTTTCTTCTTTTCTTCTTTTCTTTTTTTTTCTTCTTCTTCTGCTTTTCTTCTTTTTCTTCTTCTTATTTTCTTCTTCTTCTTCTTCTTCTTCTTCTTCTCTTCTTCTTCTTCTTCTTCCTTCTTCTTCCCTTCTTTTCTTCTTCTTCTTTCTTCTTTTTTCTTCTTTTCTTCTTCTTCTTGTCTTCTTTCTTCTTCTTTTTCTTCGTCTTGATTCTTCTTCTTCTTCTTCTTCTTGCGAGTGGGAGGTCTTCTTCTTCTTCTTCTTCTTTTCTTCGGCTTCTTCTATCTTTCTTCTTCCTTCTTCGCAGGAGAGATCTTCTTCTTCGTCTGAGGAGTCTTCTAGGGTTCTTCTTCTTCTTCTTCTTCTGATTTTCTTCTTAGGCTTCTTCCGGCTTTGTCCTTCTTCTTCTTCCTTTCTTCTTCTTCTTCTTCTTCTTGAAGTATATCTTCTTTTCTTTTCTTCTTCTTTGCTTCTTAGTCTTTTATTCTTCTTTCTTCTTCTTCTTCTCTTCGGACTTCTCTTCTTCTCTTCTTCTGCTTCTTCTTCGTCTTCTTGCTTCTTCTTCTTCTTCTTCTTCTTCTTCTTCTTATTCTTTCTCTTCTTTTCTTCTTCTTTTTTCTTCTTCTTCTTCTTCTTCTTCTTCTTCTTCTTCTTCTTCTTCTTCTTCTTCTTCTTCTTCTTCTTCTTCTTCTTCTTCTTCTTCTTCTTCATCGAACTTGCAATTATTATTGGCCACGTTGTATTGTAGTTAATATGATGCCCTAAACATCGGTGGTC
The DNA here is from genome assembly GCA_905116865.2 of Candidula unifasciata. Classification (NCBI taxonomy): domain Eukaryota; kingdom Metazoa; phylum Mollusca; class Gastropoda; order Stylommatophora; family Geomitridae; genus Candidula; species Candidula unifasciata. Next base: position 306,971 of record CAJHNH020004669.1, on the reverse strand, counting down.
ATGAAATACCAGAAATTCGTTATGCTGATGATACAGTATTACTATCAACATCACAAAATGGTTTAGAAAACTTATTAACCTCACTCCAAAGAAATAGTGAAAATCATAACTTATTTCTTAACATAGTAAAAACAAAGATAATGCATACAAACAAAACTGCCATGGAGAAGGAAATATATGTTAATGAGGAAAGATTGGAAGTGGTGGAAAATTTCGAATATCTTGGGTCACTGGTTACCAACAATGGTGACACAATGAAAGAAATTAAACGGCGACTATCAATTGCTCTTCAAAGACTAAAACAACTAAATAAATTATGGAATTGTACAGATAGAATTACAAAGGTCAGATTTTTAAGAGCATGCATCTTTCCCATTGCAACATACGCCTGTGAGACCTGGACATTTACTAAACAAGCGGAACAGCGCATAAATGCATTTGAATATAAATGTTACAGACAGGTTCTAAGAATATCTTGGGTAAAGAAAAGAACAAATGCATCCATACTTCAAGAGCTGAATATTGAAGAGGGTTGGCTAGTGAAGACAATAAAACAAAGAAAATTGAAATATTTTGGTCACTTGAAATGTCATGGAAGTCTAGAGAGAACAATAATGGAGGGGTATATGCCTGGGAAGAGAGGAAGAGGAAGGCCAAGGAGAAGATGGGTGCAGGATGTGGCAGATGATCTCCAGATGGGTGTATCAGACGCAGGACATCTTGCTCAGGATAGGAAGGTTTTCCGGAGGGTTGTTATGGCAGCGAGGTTCCGCGAGGGACATGCTACAGAATGAATGAATGAATGTATTGTAGTTTACAACTTTGCTTCGATATCTGCTCCTTACGGTTCAGCATCCGATTTCAGCACATCCTTATTGTTTGCTTTTTACGGCATGCTTCTCAAGGGTCAGTGGATGCATACTTTTTTTTCCCACCCGCCTAACATGGGACCCGGAACGCATATATTTCTAAAAATGTGTCCAAATAATTTTGAATGACATCATTTTAATGAGGGTAATCTCATCTTTTTGTGGGGGTAATTTCCTCCATGTCTTCGTTAAACTTTTCATCTGTTCACTGAGTCTTCCACACACTACTACCAGTTCCATCTATGTATGCATCCAGGCGGTCCGTGCGGTAGATTTTCTCAATGCCATGCAAATCTTAGAAACTCCGTCTCCTAAACTGTATTTTGATTTCGCTGCTTATGCCGCCTCCCTTACGATGCACCCTGATGCGGCCTATCTCTGTGTTATTGCACGGCGCGGCATTCATGAAATTAATTCTACAGTGGGAAGTCGCTGTGGCATATCGGCTAGACGCTGGCGTGCGGATCGGAAAGTCGTGGGTTCGCTCCCTGGCGAATGGGAAGGTCGTTGGTTCGCTCCTTGGCAGAGCCAGATAAAAAAAAAAATTACCCCGACTCACAGGTCGAACCAGCCTTAGTGGGTACTGGGTGCAGTCCCGGGAAGTAAAGGCAACCGGCGTGATGCTGACCACGTCATCCATCTTGTCGATTGATCAATAAAATTCTAGATCTAGCCCTATATGCCCTATACGCCTAAAGGCGTGGAAAGGGGTCCTTTACTTATAATTGTACTCTAGCACACATACAAGGGCCAGCAAATCAAGGCAGAACAAATAAATACACCCAAGTAAGTAAACCGAATTAACTCTTTCATGTTCAAAGACATAACGGCGGCAGGCGTCAATATTAAGTGTCCCACAACAAGATGACACAATCATCTGTAAAAATAATATGACAGAATCAAACGCAAATGGTTGCTCCAAATCAACCAAATAATTCACATTCCTTCTCATTTGACACAATCTTCCCGCCACAATATCGACAGCGCTTGTCCCCTAGAATGGCGCGCTCAGACAAACTCCGACGTAAATTTGGCGGGCCCGACACTGAGCATGTGAGCGCGACAAATTATTGTTCATTAGTTTGTCGCGATTTGTCTCTTGCATATATATATATATATATATATATATATATATATATATATATATATATATATATATATATATATATATATATATATATATATATATATATATATATTCCTATTTTAACCTTGCAGATTTGTCTTGAAGATTAAAAAAAAAGTAATTTTGACTTGTAAATAAAATTGCTTCAGAGCTTTTTGTACTCTCTTGGGGTGCTTTATTTCTAACGTGTTTCTTTATTAAAACCAGAATAGCTGTATAATATTGTTTTTGGTACATTTATAATTTTAGATACTTTTGTGCCTTCTGTTTTTCTATTTTAAAATATTTATTATTCCCTGCCTATGACGTGATATCATCTTCTTATTCTTTGTTCACTGGCTGTAAGCTCCGGCAGAAAGTCCTAGTTGTTCATCCATTTGGACTTTGGCTTTGTGCCAAGGCCTGAGTTTTGTGTGTACATCCGTTTTAATGGCTTATGCGTATGCAGTTGGTGTGCAGGAAGCTACCGTTTAGTCAACTCCTTCGACATGCTTGTTGGTGTGTGTGCAGGAAGCTACGTTTAGTCAACTCCTTCGACATGCTTGTTGGTGTGTGTGCAGGAAGCTACGTTTAGTCAACTCCTTCGACATGCTTGTTGGTGTGTGTGCAGGAAGCTACCGTTTAGTCAACTCCTTCGACATGCTTGTTGGTGTGTGTGCAGGAAGCTACGTTTAGTCAACTCCTTCGACATGCTTGTTGGTGTGTGTGCAGGAAGCTACCGTTTAGTCAACTCCTTCGACATGCTTGTTGGTGTGTGTGCAGGAAGCTACCGTTTAGTCAACTCCTTCGACATGCTTTTTGGGGAATCAGTTCTTGTTTCCCCCCATTACGAGATCTAGAAACCCACACGCTGGGCTGACGTGATATAGAAATGTGCCGAATTTTAACAAACGCTACTTATAATGGCTTTGGTTGAGACTGGAAATATTAAGTAAATGTATAGCTCGCATTCCACTATATATATAGATCAGCGGTTTTCAACCTGTTGATGAAACGACCCTTTCACAGTAGTGGCCAAAGACCACTGGAAAACATATATTCTCTGAAGTAATGAAGTATCAAGATATGGTTGGAGGTTGCCACAACAGGAGGAGCTGTATGAAAAGGTCGCCGCATTAGGAAGATTGAGAACCACTGATATAGGTGTTTCTACAACCATGTTAAGTCACGTTCATGTCTGTTTCAATCACATCTAATCTTCATCCTATTCTTTCTCCCTTTGTTTAAAAAAAAAAAAAACTAACACAGTTTTGACTGTCTCTTTACGACTGTGCTATTTGTTAAGCTTTTTAAAGTTATACTTCTAAAATATTTAAGCTGTGCAAACTGTGTTATTTATCTCATTCGTTGACACATTTTACTTGAGCATATTGATTGTTAAAAGAGCTTGTACTTTCTTTACTCTAAGACAAACCACAATGTTGTGGGGTGGGTTTTCTCTTTTTCATCTAGAAACATGTACGTTAAGTATACACCATAATGACTTATACATGGGAACATTATAACTAGAATGTCATTACACTGGAACCACCATAGGGCATAGAAATAAATGCAGACCATAAACACACGAAGGAGGGAGCTAAACACGGGATTTAAAAAGAGGGGGACTACAAGGATGTGTCTGCATGCACAGGAAGAGGCGACTTGACCATGGCTTGGTTGAGGTTCTATGCTACATTTAAAGTTAAACGGGTAGAAGAAGAAGAAGAAGAAGAAGAAGAAGAAGAAGAAGAAGAAGAAGAAGAAGAAGAAGAAGAAGAAGAAGAAGAAGAAGAAGAAGAAGAAGAAGAAGAAGAAGAAGAAGAAAGAAGAAGAAGAAGAAGAAGAAGAAGAAGAAGAAGAAGAAGAAGAAGAAAGAAGAAGAGCAACAACAACAACAATAACAAAACAAAAAACAACAACAACAACAAAGAAGAAGAAAAAGAACGACGCAGGTTATTATCGTTAGTACGTTTAATCTTAACAGTGTGAACAATATTTTTTCAAAGCCGTTCATTCTAATATTACTTAAGACCGGGAGATTATCTCTACACTATAGTCTCTTCACTTCATACCGTATTTTAGTGTGTGTACAAGACGCCGAGACTGAACGCGAAGCAAATCGAAACTTAACGCGAAGCAAATCGAGACTGAACGCGAAGCAAATCGAGACTGAACGCGAAGCAAATCGAAACTGAACGCGAAGCAAATCGAAACTTAACGCGAAGCAAATCGAGACTGAACGCGAAGCAAATCGAAACTGAACGCGAAGCAAATCGAAACTTAACGCGATGCCGGCTGAAACCGAATTTGAGGCAAACTGAAAATAAAAGTTAGGCAAACTAAAACCGAACAGTGAGCAGATTAAAACCGAACGAGATAGAAACCGAATTTGAGGCCGACTTAACCGATTCGTTGCGGAGACGAGTGTATACAGAATTGTTGCTTGTCACATTTCACAGAATGCGCCCGGTTTTCCTGACACATTCCAATACAGATTACAATATCTTGTATACGTCTTTGTCCTGTGTAGTGTATCGTGTTGTAGACAGGTAAAGGTCTCTTTTACACACGGAAGGCACACTAGGCGTGTTAGGCTAGACTCACATTTCTAGAGACCGGTCACCTGGATAGATGATGTAATCGACATCACGCCGGCCGCCTTTACTTTCCATGACTATACCTGGTACCCAATTAAGGTTGGGTCGACCTTGGAGCCTAGGTCATGTTTAAGGAAAGGATCCGGCATCATGAGAATTTGAATTGTGCAGGTATAACAGACAGACAGACGAACTGGCGGGCGGCTGGATGGATCGATGGATGTCTGGTTTGATGGGTGGATGGATAAATAAATGCATAAATGGGTGAAGGGAGGGCAGAAGGAAGGGGCAGAGAGAGAGAACATTACTTTAGAGAGAGGGAAAACATTACAATCTAAACCTTCTGTTGAGCATTGTCCGGTTAATGTCATTGTGCTTTCTTTTCCCCTCCAGATTGTACCAGCCTTCATCGAGACGACCGGTGGCTTTCTCGCCCAGCGCAGAGATGGGTCTAACGGACATAGAGATGGCCCATAATTTCGACATTGATGACCCATATTTCGATGACCGACAGTACGAGATGGTCTACGAGGTAAGTCTACTTTAATACGTTTTCTTCTTCTTTTTCGCGTTCACCGGCTGTTAACTCTGGTGGAAAGTTCTAGAAGCTCTCCCACCTCTGGCCTTTATACTCTTATTTCATAACCTGAGTATTACGTGCACAATCGTTTTACAGATCTGACTTAACTGTATGCAGACTATTAGTTCCTTGCCTCTCAGCCAGAGGTACTTCGACTTCGAAGGATGCCCCAAATAGTCAATCCCTACTACATACTAATTAATTGATTGAGGAGAAGCTGGCCGAGTGGTTACAAATTCTGGCTCTCATGCGAGAGGCCAGTGTTCGACACCAATAATGTGATGGAGTTTTTATGTGGGGGCAAAATTAAACTTCCTAACTTGCACAGTCCGTGGCGACAGTACTAGCCATGCGGCCCAAATCCCCAGACACAGGCCTCTCTATCTACATCGCCATAAACAGTGGTAAAATAGACAGCAGTGACAGTTTGATAGTGACTTGTTAGATAGGCAGTGGGTCTAATCTTGTTTTCCCCACATCATCATTGTTATCACTTTGAGTGCAACTACTGCTGTTACAACAACAACAACTACTACTACTTACTACACTACGACTACTACTGCTGCTGCTGCTGTTGCTACTGCCACTACTCCTATGAATACAACTACTGTTAATACTACTGCATCTTCTACTACTACTACTTTTGCTGCTACTATTGCAGCTGTTGCAACTACTTCTGCTGTTGAAGTTTGCTACTGTGACTACTATTAATAGCATTCAGATGGTAAGTATCACTATTGTCATCACCGGTACTGTTACTGCTACCAAAATTACCATCACCATCACTGCTACTTCAGTTTTTATCGTTATTAATACTACTTCTGCTTCTGCTATTATTATTACTTGTACTGCAGTTATTATCATTCAATTTAATGTTGAAGCTGCTACATATTGCAAAACCTTCTGACTTCTATTCTTTGTAATTAGCGTGTTAAGGGCGGTTCCCATTACGCCCACACGCGCCTGCGCGCACACACACGCCTGCGCGCACACACACACGCGCCTGCGCGCACACACACACGCGCCTGCGCACACACAAAGGTAGACCCATATGTTTATTGTTACAATGTTCTTTTATTTTCAACTTCTTTATCTCCACCCACCAACACAGTTGGAACACATTTTCTTCTCCTTCGAGTACGGTTGCACACATCTTGATAAATTATGCTGTTATTCCCGATTTGTCAGTTTTTCATATCGATCCAGATAAATTGGTCTACACTGGAATACTGTTATTGTTATCAGTAAACTTTTTTTTTATTCCTTGAATCGAATATCTTCCACACCGAGCCATTTTCTTTCCAACTTACTCCCTGTCTTCTCCTTCCCCATACAGCCGCTCCCCAACAAGATAGAATTACCCTCTCTGTTAGATTGATTTACAACTGAACCTAGCTAGGAAAGGAAGGGCCAAACCTTTTTGTTTTGCTTTTGTTAAGTGGTTTTCAGCGGCCTCATACTGAGAGCAATTGCAGGAATACTTATAATTCAGTTGCTTTTATTTGGAAGGGCATTAAACCATTATTGAGTGCCTTGCCGACTGGCGTGGACGATCGTAGGTATCAAACTGGCTGTGGTAAGAGTCGATCTAATTGGCCCTGCTTTGATGATTTGTTCCTACAACGAAGCGTATTTTGAGATGAGAACAATACTAGAGGACAATCGCGCTTACCATACAGCCACGTCAAGCATGACCATGGATGTAGCCGCTGCTTTTAGAGCACTAGCGTGGATATCCGAGCAAACCGCCACACAGACAGTTATTGTATCAGACCACGAATATGCTTCAGAAGATAGCAACAGGCGGTGTGCACTCTGAATGGGTAGAAAGCATTCGAAAATCGCCTGGGTCTAACACACGTGATCATGCGGGCGTAAAGGGTAATGAGCGAGCCGACCAGCTGGCAATCAATGCACCAACGCATGTAAGGAAGTAGCATGGACACAAGAGATACCATCAACGCTGTACGGACTGGGCTAGTGGATAATAAGGAATCCCTAACACTTAACACGACTGCGTGACATGGGAGTTCACCACAGTAAAAGCACGTCTGTGTCTTTAGAGGCCGAGATAGGAAATATTATAACCACCTCCTCATGGGAACAATTAGTAAAAGTACATTAGAGTGGCTGCTGCATCGGAGGACTGAACACGCACGGGAATGCCCAAGATGCCGTGACATCGACTGTGATAACAAATAACATAACATTATTTTGAGATGCCAAGTTCGAATCCGGCTGTCCCGGCCAGCTGATACTTTAAAATAACAAGTACCAGGTTTAAGAATCTGAGAGAGGCGAATTACAGAAATACTGAGTTATACTGGTGTATCTTTCGGAACGCAAAACTTGCATCCTCTCTGTCTGTGTATGTATTTTTTTAACATGGTACTTGTTATTCTGAATGTATCGACTGGCTGGGAGAGACATTAAAAAAAAAAAACGAAAACACTATCTAAGTTACAACCCGCAACCTCCTCGTCGCCCTCCTCATTCCTCAATCTGTTGCAAGTTTACACGAAATTAGTTCCTACCCAACGTCGTAATCAGACATTCCTCTCCCTCGCCGCGTTTACCGACTGTAACCTCCGGCGGAAAGTTCTAGATGTTTGTCCACTTTTGGACACTGGTCGTGAGCCAGAACTTGAATTTTGCAAGCATACCTTGTTAAAGTATCTAGCTCATTTCTACGCAGACTATTGGTTTCTTACCTCTCGAGCATGAGTACTTCGTCTTCGAAGGAATCCACACTGATTACTCGCCTTTCACGACCTGCTTTTCTTGGGGGAGGGCAAAGAAGTGGATCACTTCTTTCTCACCCCCTCCCCCACGTGAGGCCAGAGAACCCACACGGGAAAATCGGATACTAAACTCTGGCTCGAAAACAGTTCCCAACTACTCTTGTTTGTCTCCTCTCTCTAGATCAGTTGTCTCCCCTAACAGACTTGCTTTAACGACGCCAAGGATAATGCTTTTTATCACGGCATAGGCTGTTTCAGTTCATCAATGGTTCGACTATCCTTTCACCAGTGGTAGGTTTTGTCTGTGTTTCTCTGTGTCTTTATCGTCTCTTCTAGCTAGGGTTGACTGTAATGGGTTTGTGACTTAATGTCGAAGCTCACGAAAGTAAGATAGTCCAAAGCAGGCCAAATGAAATTCTGTCTGCATTGGAATTGGAAAAATGCTAAACCCCCCCCCCCTCCCCCCACCGTATAACCACGAATGCACTGTAATATCTCTTTGATTTGCCTATACTTGCAAGGAAAATAACTCCCTAACCGTATTTCGTTGTTTTTTCATTAGCCGCATACTAGGAAGTTTATAACAACATATAGGTTTAAAACAACAATTGGCGCCGTCTTCACACTGGAGGTTGGTTGTAACGGATATATGTGTAGCAGCTGCTGTATTGGGGAATATTGTGTAATGAGGTGTCAGTCGTTACACATCAACCCTATATGTTAGTTGCGTATCTCTTACATGACATAGCAGAATGAACACAGGCAATGTTTGACTGTTGTGGTTTACTTGTCAAATTTTACGTTCAGCAGTTTTGCCATTAAAGAAGGAATGGGAGAAGAAGAAGAAGAAGAAGAAGAAGAAGAAGAAGAAGAAGAAGAAGAAGAAGAAGGGTGAGGAAGGATGAGGAAGAGGAGGAAAAGAAGAAGACAAAGAACCTAAAGAAGATGAAGATAAAGGTCAACTATAAATATTTAGTAGAGACTGGCAATGAACAGAAAGTGCATGAAAGAAATAAAATGAGACTTTTAAATATTCCAGCTTTATTAAAGGGCATACCACTGTTTTAACAACGAGTCCAGGACAGTCATACTAGAAAGAAAATTAACGATACGAATGGGAGGGTGACATCAATATATGACATGAACAGAAGAGACGGTACCTGACTTCTACATTTTTTCAAATAGCAGTTCTTAAACCCCATTTTCAAGTACCGTAACTATCACATTGTTTTTGTGTTTTGTTTTTGTTTCTGTTAAGACTAAAAGCCGCGCCTCTGTGATTCAGTACAGCTGTTCTAACTAGCATCAGTGTGCCAGCACTTAGCTGCTTATTTTCTCTTATTATCAAGCGGATTCTCTTTGCTTTATTCTCCTAAACCACTCCAGGCTTCTGTCTCGCTCTTTCAAACGCTGATTCTGGTCCTGGTGTCACAACTCCCTACAAGTCTCCCTCTTTCTCTTTCTCTCTTCTCTCTCTCTCTCTCTCTCTCTCTCTCTCTGTCTTTCTCCCTCCCTCCCTCTCTCTCTGTCTTTCTCCCTCCCTCCCTCTCTCTCTCTCTGTCTGTCTTCCCCTCCCCTCTCTCTCTCAAACTTGCTTTTTTTATCATGCTCTTTCTCTCTCCATCTTTCTCTCTCACGCCTTTTTCTCCCCCTTTCTCTCTCCGTCTCTCTCTCTCTTTCTCTCTTTGTCTGTCTTTCTCTCCCCCCCCCCTCTCTCTCTCGCTTGCTTTTTTTTATCATGCTCTTTCTCTCTCCATCTTTCTCTCTCACACTTTTTTCTCCCCCTTTCTCTTTCTCTCTCTGTCTCTGTCTTCCCCTCCCCCCTCTCTCTCAAGCTTGTTTTTTTATCATGCTCTATCTCTCTCTATCTTTCTCTCTCACGCTTTTTCTCTCCCCCTTTCTCTATTCGTCTCTCTCTCTCTCTCTCAAGCTTGTTTTTTTAATCATGCTCTATCTCTCTCCATCTTTCTCTCTCACGCTTTTTCTCTCCCCTTTCTCTGTCCGCCTCTCTCTCTCTCTCTCTCTCTCTCTCTCTCTCTCTCTCTCTCTCTCTCTCTCTCTCTCTCGCCTTCACACATTTCTCACTGTATTTCTCTTGTGCTCAAATCCCCCTTCCCTTTCTCCAACTATTTATCTCTACTTCAATTCTTTTGTCAGCTTAACGTATATTCTTAGATAACGTATATTCTTAGATAACGTATATTCTTAGATAACGTATATTCTTAGATACACATTTCTTTTTTTACTACTCACACATTTCTTCTTTATTGCTGACACAAACATCACTCCTCACAGGTGAGTCACAATTCACACTTCCCAAGTTGCTTTCTCGCAACGCGATATCTTGGCACTTTCTCTCACATTTCGGGAACTTGCCACCTGTAGCGGGTTCTCACCCCCCCCCCCCCCCCCCCACCCACCTCCTACTATTTTGTGTCCCCAGTTAGCATGAATTCGTTAAACACAATTTCTTCCTGTTAAAATTCATATTAAAGGTAACGGTGAGAGAATCTAACTTTATTGCACCGGGTGTAATCCCATTTAGCTCAATCTCTCTACGCTAAACAGGTAGCTGCTTGCCAAGAGCGTCGCAAAGAACACGACATGTCTAGCTCCGGTGACGATCCCCAGTGATCCGTAAACTAAACGGCGCCGCCGTGATACGAACCCACAACTTTCAGAGCGTGAGGCAAACGGCTTGACCACTTGGTTATGGAGGTTTCCACCCCCCTCCAAATGTTACTGTACCACCGTGTGCTTGTGTTGCACTCTTTCCTTCACATGTGTACGGTGACGTGATTTCATTGCGGCACATGTGTACAGTGACGTGATTTCACTGCGGCACATATGTACAGTAACGTGATTTCACTGCGACACATATGTACAGTAACGTGATTTTACTGCGGCACACGTGTACAGTGACGTGATTTCACTGCGGCACATGTGTACAGTGACGTGATTTCACCGCGGCACATGTGTACAGGGATGTGATTTCACTGCGGCACATGTGTACAGGGGCGAGATTTCACTGCGGCACATGTGTACAGTGACGTGATTTCACTGCGGCATATGTGTACAGTGACGTGATTTCACTGCGGCACATGTGCATAGGGACGTGATTTTACTGCGGCACATGTGTACAGGGATGTAATTTACCGCAGCACATGTGTACAGTGACGTGATTTCACCGCGGCACATGTGTACAGTGACGTGATTTCACTGCGGCACATGTGTACAGTGACGTGATTTCACTGCGGCACATGTGTACAGTGACGTGATTTCACTGCGGCACATGTGTACAGTGACGTGATTTCACTGCACATGTGCACAGGGACGTGATTTCACTGCGGCACATGTTTACAGTGACGTGCTTTCACTGCGGCACATGTGTACAGTGACGTGCTTTCACTGCGGCACATGTGCACAGGGGCGTGATTTCGCAGCGGCACATGTTTACAGTGACGTGCTTTCACTGCGGCACATATGTACAGTGACGTGATTTCACTGCGGCACATGTGTACAGTAACTTGATTTCACTGCGGTAGTCCTTTAAAGGTGATTCATTAATTACATATTGTATTTAATTTTGCGAAACGATCAATATAAACTTCAACATATGAGTAGTAATGTACAGAAATATTTTGTAATAGCAGAAATATTTTGTAATACTGTTAAGCTGTGTTACTTAAAAATAACCCGTCATCTCCTTCTGTATCTTAGAAGTTTTATTTTGGTAATTTATAAAAAGTAAAGTACCCATTTTCACGCCTTTAGATGTATAGGGCATATAGGGCTAGACCTAAATTTTGTAGACTAATCGGCACAAGATGGGTGATGTGTTCAGCAAAAACCACATCGACCGCCTCTACTTCACGGGACTGCACGCAAGGCTGGGTTGACAGAGCCAAAGTCATTTTTTTTAAAAATCCGGCTCTGCCAGGGAGCGAACCCACGTCTTTTCGATCCACAGGCGAGCGTCTAGCCGCTCTGCCACGTCTGTTAATACTTGCTTTGTTATTATTTTTATTTGTTTTAATTTTTTTTTATTTTAAACACAACGGATAACAGAAACTGGCGGTTAATCGAAGTTTGACTGTAATGTAATTTTAGTATGATTGAAATTGAATCGAATTGCCAGACTTCAGAGACCTGTTCGATTACCCCATTACTGCGCAGTGAATCTTGCTTAACCTTGGTAACCGCGCGGCTTCCCGCGGCCTGCGTAAATAGAGCCCTTTCATTTCTAACCAAGAGAGTCAAGTCATTTGTACAGCGCCGAGTTTCTCACTCTCTTGACTGACTCATCTCGACCTGTTTGCTTCCAGTCCCAAAGGGAAATACCAATCAGATCAACATTGTCAATAAGTACTCGGTGAGCTGTCGCTTGTGCTATGGTATCGAATGTATCTTCCTTTCCACCCTCCACCTACCCCTCCCCAATTCCATCTAGGAATCCCGTATTGCCATTTAGTTGCCAGATAAGGAGAAAGATTATATGTTAGCAGTTTAGATAGTGCTTCTGATGTTGAATAACAATCTGGTATCTTGTCTTCCATTGCTCACGCACAAACTCACACATTCACGATCACACACTCACTATCACACGCACACACACACACACACACACTCCCCTTCACTGAATGTATCTCTCAGTCTCTCTCTCTCTCTCTTTCTCTCTCTCTCTTTCTCTCTCTCTCTCTCTCTCTCTCTCTCTCTCTCTCTCTCTCTCTCTCTCTCTCTCTCGCACACTTGTCGCCTCCCTTTTCGAAGGTGTATTATTGTTTATAGCAACGACGTACTGGCTGCTACACAGTTAAGTGCATTATTTATATGTGATTCATTCTGCCTGATTAAATTGTCTCCTCCTCCCCCTCCTCCTCCTCCTCTTCTCCTCCCCTTCTTCTTCTTCCCCTCCTCCTCCTCATCCTCTCCATCTCCTCCTCCTCTCAATAGTTTGTCAATATGTTGGTCTGCAGCTTCTATCGTGTGTTGGTCTGCGTCTTCTATCGTGTGTTGTGTCTGCGTCTTCTATCGTGTGTTGTGTCTGCAGCTTCTATTGTGTGTTGTGTCTGCATCTTCTATCGTGTGTTGGTCTGCGTCTTCTATCGTGTGTTGTGTCTGCAGCTTCTATCGTGTGTTGTGTCTGCAGCTTCTATCGTGTGTTGTGTCTGCATCTTCTATCGTGTGTTGTGTCTGCGTCTTCTATCGTGTGTTGTGTCTGCGTCTTCTATCGTGTGTTGTGTCTGCATCTTCTATCGTGTGTTGTGTCTGCGTCTTCTATCGTGTGTTGTGTCTGCGTCTTCTATCGTGTGTTGTGTCTGCAGCTTCTATCGTGTGTTGTGTCTGCATCTTCTATCGTGTGTTGTGTCTGCGTCTTCTATCGTGTGTTGTGTCTGCGTCTTCTATCGTGTGTTGGTCTGCGTCTTCTATCGTGTGTTGTGTCTGCAGCTTCTATTGTGTGTTGTGTCTGCGGCTTCTATTGTGTGTTGTGTCTGCGGCTTCTATTGTGTGTTGGTCTGCGTCTTCTATCGTGTGTTGTGTCTGCGTCTTCTATCGTGTGTTGGTCTGCGGCTTCTATTGTGTGTTGTGTCTGCGTCTTCTATCGTGTGTTGTGTCTGCGTCTTCTATCGTGTGTTGGTTTGCGTCTTCTATCGTGTGTTGTGTCTGCGGCTTCTATTGTGTGTTGTGTCTGCAGCTTCTATTGTGTGTTGTGTCTGCGGCTTCTATTGTGTGTTGGTCTGCGTCTTCTATCGTGTGTTGTGTCTGCGTCTTCTATCGTGTGTTGTGTCTGCGTCTTCTATCGTGTGTTGGTCTGCGGCTTCTATTGTGTGTTGTGTCTGCGTCTTCTATCGTGTGTTGTGTCTGCGTCTTCTATTGTGTGTTGGTCTGCGGCTTCTATCGTGTGTTGTGTCTGCAGCTTCTATTGTGTGTTGTGTCTGCGTCTTCTATTGTGTGTTGTGTCTGCGTCTTCTATCGTGTGTTGTGTCTGCGTCTTCTATCGTGTGTTGGTCTGCGGCTTCTATCGTGTGTTGTGTCTGCGTCTTCTATCGTGTGTTGTGTCTGCGGCTTCTATCGTGTGTTGTGTCTGCGTCTTCTATCGTGTGTTGTGTCTGCGTCTTCTATCGTGTGTTGTGTCTGCGGCTTCTATCGTGTGTTGTGTCTGCGTCTTCTATCGTGTGTTGTGTCTGCGTCTTCTATCGTGTGTTGTGTCTGCGGCTTCTATCGTGTGTTGTGTCTGCGTCTTCTATTGTGTGTTGTGTCTACGTCTTCTATCGTGCGTTGGTCTGCGGCTTCTATCGTGTGTTGTGTCTGCGTCTTTTATCGTGTGTAGTGCGAATCATGCCAGATATTGAAAGTTTTTTCGGTGCCAAACTAACCAGCATTCTCTTCTGTGTCCAATCCCCTTGCCACGATTTGCTGAACTTCCTATCTTCCCATGACGTCCCCAAGAACATTGATTGACTTTTTATGGTACGGGCAGTCAGTTTTTATGTGATGTGATTTAATTCAGAACATGTTCATTACACAGTTGCATCTCTTTAAGTAACTTTCAAGCAGTAAGCTATAGATTACATCTACGGCCGTCATAATCATCATCATCATCAGAAAGAAAGAAAGAAAAAAATGGATAAAAGAAAGAACGAAAGCAAGAAAGAATCAACAAGGAAGAAGAAAAAAATGCAACAGTAGCTTCTGCAGACGGGGATGGTGAAAGATAAAAAAGACAAAACATAAACGAACCAGCAAAAGCGAGACAATAGAAAACGTGTGCGATAAAAACTGAATAATCCACTGCACTACAATGGTATCGCTGGTTCAAGTCTATTTTATGTGAATCTGCATTGAACTGTTTACCAAGCTCAGTTGCCCCTTTTTGTTATTTACTAAACCGCTGAAGCATTTCTGTCCGTACTTTTTTTTTTCTCGCCGACCCATTTCATACGTTCGGAGTATTGAAGTATTTATACAAAACCCTTTTGACACGCCAGTGTAATTGAGTGTCAGGGCTGAGTTCTGTGAAGTTTCTCAATCATTGTTGTGTCTAAGAATAGCGCAACAAATTCCGCGAGTAGTTTTTCTGTAGACCGTGTCAACAGATCTGACACACATAATTGACCCAGCGGGAAAAATAATATTCTCTGATGGCGGCTTTCAGACTGGAAAATGAGACTACAGATCGTTTACTTCTCCACAAAGTAGAACACTGGGTTGAACTTTTTTTTTTTTTTTTTTATATTGTCTTTATTTTTTTTATTTTTTTTTTTTAAACGCGCGTCGGAATTTCAAAATTTGGGAAATAGTAGGCAAATGTGTGACAACAGAGATGAAATGCCTTAGAAGAGCTGCAGGATTTTCAAGGAAAGACTGAAGATAAAATCACGAAATCAGACGAATGCTAGGAATATATAGAGTCATGAAAAAACAACAAATAAAGTGGTTTAGACATCTAAAAAAAATGCCCTGGTAAACTTTACAACGGGTATAGACCGAGTGGAAGACCTCGGAAAAATGGAGCGATGGCATTAGGAAAAGCCATACAGAAATAAACATCGGTCTTAATAGTGCTCTTGACAGAGTTCATCAACGACTGTTGTTATATCTTCCCCCGACACTTCGATTAGGAATCTACCCACGAGCTTAACTGCACTCTTCACTACAGTGGTGCCCCCCACGAGCAAAACCACCCTCTCCCCTACAGTGGTGCCCTGGAACCTACCCACGAGCAATACTACCCTCTCCATTACAGTAGTGCCCAGGAACCTACCCAGGAGGAATACTACCATCAACGCACGCCCATCTTATATCTCAAGATGGCCGTGCATCTACGCTACAGTGGTGCCCCGGAATCTACCCACAAGCAATACTATACCCTCTCCCCTACAGTGGTGCCCCGGAATCTACCCACAAGCAATACTACCCTCTCCCCCACAGTGGTGCCCCAAAATCTACCCACGAGCAATACCACCCTCTCCCCTACAGTGATGCCCCGAACCTACCCACGAGCGATACCACCCTCTCCCCTACAGTGACGCTACTGAACCTTCCCACGAGCAATACTACCCTCTCCCCTACAGTGGTGCCCCGGAATCTACCCACGAGCAAAACTACCCTCTCCCCTACAGTGATGCCCCGAAACCTACCTACGAGCAATACTACCCTCTCCTCTACAGTGATGCCCCGAACCTACCCACGAGCGATACCACCCTCTCCCCTACAGTGACGCCACTGAACCTTTCCACGAGCAATACTACCCTCTCCCCTACAGTGGTGCCCCGGAATTACCCACGAGCAATACTACCCTCTCCTCTACAATGGTGCCCTGGAATCTACCCACGAGCATTACTACCCTCTCCCCTACAGTGGTGCCCCGGAATCTACCCTCGAGCAATACTACCCTCTCCCCTACAGTGGTGCCCCGGAATCTACCCACGAGCAATACTACCCTCTCCCCTACAGTGGTGCCCCGGAATCTACCCACGAGCAATACTACCCTTTCCTCTACGGTGGTGCCCTGGAATCTACCCACGAGCAATGCTACCCTCTCCCTTACAGTGGTGCCTTGGAATCTACCCACGAGCAATACTACCCTCTCCCCAACAGTGGTGCCCCGGAATCTACCCACGAGCAGTACCACCCTCTCCCCTACAGTGGTGCCCTGGAACCTACCCACTTGCAATACCACCCTCTTCCTTACAGTGGTGCCCCGGAATCTACCCACGAGCATTACTACCCTCCTCCCTACAGTGGTGCCCCGGAATCTACCCACGAGCAATACTACCCTCTTCCCTACAGTGGTGCCCCGGAATCTACCCAGGAGCATTACTACCCTCCTCCCTACAGTGGTGCCCCGGAATCTACCCACGAGCAATACTACCCTCTTCCCTACAGTGGTGCCTAGGAATCTACCCACGAGCAATACTACCATCTCCCCTACAGTGGTGCCCCGGAATCTACCCACGAGCAATACTACCCTCTCCCCTACAGTGGTGCCCAGGAATCTACCCACGAGCCATACTACCCTTTCCCCTACAGTGGTGCCCCGGAATCTAGCCACGAGCAATACTACCCTCTCCCCTACAGTGGTGCCTTGGAATCTACCCACGAGCAATATCACCCTCTCCCCTACAGTGGTGCACAGGAATCTACCCACGAGCAATACCACCCTCTCCCCTACAGTGGTGCCCCGGAATCTACCCACGAGCAATACTACCCTCTCCCCTACAATGGTGCCCCGGAGTCTACCCACGATCAATACTAC
This sequence comes from Candidula unifasciata, assembly GCA_905116865.2. NCBI lineage: Eukaryota > Metazoa > Mollusca > Gastropoda > Stylommatophora > Geomitridae > Candidula > Candidula unifasciata. Next base: position 289,817 of record CAJHNH020004669.1, on the reverse strand, counting down.
CCTCTCCCCTACAATGGTGCCCCGGAATCTACCCACGAGCAATACTACCCTCTCCCCTACAGTGGTGCCCCGGAATCTACCCACGAGCAATACTACCCTCTCCCCTACAGTGGTGCCCCGGAATCTACCCACGAGCAATACTACCCTCTCCCCTACAGTGGTGCTCGGGAATCTACCCACAAGCAATACTACCCTCTCCCCTACAGTGGTGCCCCGGAATCTACCTACGAGGAATACTACCCTCTCCCCTACAGTGATGCCCTGGAATCTACCCACAAGCAATACCACCCTCTCCCCTACAGTGGTGCCCCGGAATCTACCCACGAGCAATACCACCCTCTTCCCTACAGTGATGCCCTGGAATCTACCCTCAAGCAATACTACCCTCTCCCTTACAGTGATGCCCTGGAAACTACCTACGAGCAATACTTAGAATAAAAAGCAACGTGTTCGTCTTTTAGAATGTAATCATAAAAAACATAATGTCTTTAAATCGCTTGCTTGCTTGGTGTACCCCACCAGGACATCACACAAGCGATAAACACCCGGTGACACAAAGTGCAACCAAGCGGATGAGGATTACCGGTAGTGAGGTCCCAGAAACACCTTTCAGCCGTTATGGCCACAACTGTAGCCCATCTATATTCAGGTTCCCCGGCAAAAGCCAGGGCAAGGGGCTTCAACTAACGAAACATTGCATCCCACAGGGGGGACGACAGATTAGGAATTGTCTGTATATTGTGAGAATCCCTGGTTATAAACGAGAAGATACGCAGCTTCGTGTTGACATGTTGCTGGCTCCAATCAGGCAAATTTGTGTGGAAGTTCAGCAGAACTGCTTCATATGTCCAGCGTCAAGCACTGACAGGTAATAAGCCATGACAAATTGATTGTGCCTGCAAGCACAGAACCTCGGCAGCCATTGATGCACTGACATCGCAGTAGGATTACTTCAGTTCTTGGCTTTAGTGTGGCATCTTTATGGCCTCATTCGCTCTCATTGCACAGTTTCAGTTATGAGAAACTATCGTCATCATGGGAACAACAGGTTACAGATTAACAGGCCGATGAAAAAATGCACGTACAACAGGGTCAACATCATGGCACAAGGAAGTAAGCCATAAGTGCTCCGTTCTACTTCTAACTCACTCCTTAGTCCGAAGTTTCTTAGGCCTGTCAACGAACTCTATAGCTCCAGCGAAGATCCTGAAATACTTTAAGTAGATTTTTAAATCCAAATTTTGCCCGGGCACCGCCGTTAGGCTACTCTTTTTGATTGCAAACTGCCAAGGGATTTTTAGCATGCGCAACATTACACTCGTGCGTCCGATCTTACTACTCAGAGACCAGAGGAAACTAATAGAAGTCCGTGTGAAAAAATCCCAGCCTTTACCGGGACCTGAACCCAGAACCTCCAGCACTCTAGGCGGACCTCGAGATTGATAGGGACACTACCCCGTGTAGGTTCTGGGGCCCTATTATAGGAAAAACAAGAATAGACCCACTGCCTACCCAAAAGCATGTCGTAAGAGTCGCCTAATCGGGATCTTACTCCTAAGTCAGAGTGCATCTGCCTGTTAGGCAAGGAACCAACACTCTGCATACAAAGTAGTCAGATCTGTCAAACGGATGTACATGCAACACTCAGGTTCTGGAACAGGACTGCAGTCCAGAAGTAGACGAACAACCAGAACTTTCCGCTGGAGTATACAGCCGGTGATTGCGACGAAGAAGAAGAGATAGTGACACTGAAAAAACTCAATATGACATTCACACAAGCTACTATATGACATTCACACAAGCTACTACATGTCATTCACACAAGCTACTATATGACATTCACACAAAAGCTGCTATATGACATTGACACAAGCTACTATATGACATTGACACAAGCTACTATATGACATTCACCCAAGCTACTCAAGCAACAAAAGACATCCGTTTACAGCAGTTTATTTGCTCCTTTCGGCCGACACATCCGACCTCTGCAGGCATTTGTTGACCGGGTTAGCCTTCCCGGTAGACAGGAAACTGCATCTAATTCCTTTCTGCGACAGCTCTAGGAGCAGCTCTGAAAACAGCTCTAAAGTACACATCCTTGGAGCTAGAAGATGTTGAAGTTACAGCTGTCTAGTACTGAAACAACACTTTCAGCACGCAGCAACTCTCCGTGCTCGTGTTGCTTTCAAATGACCTGCTGTAGTTTTCTGAACTCCTTGAAGTAAAATTAAAGGTAAAGGTGAAAGGATCGACTTCAGTGTACCGGATTTTATCCCATTTGGCTTTTTTTCTCCGCAGAGCAGCTAGGTGTCTGCCGAGAGCGTCGCACAAAGCACGACTTCCGTAGTTTCGGCGACTATACCCTCACAACTCCTTAAAAATTGAACTCGTGAACTGAACAGCGCCGCTGTGAAACGAACCCACGACCTTCAGAGCAAACGGCTTGACTACTTCGCCATGGAGATTCCCTCTGAACTCCTTGTGATCCACCTGGTTGCTATAGTCACCCCCCATCCCCCGCCCCCGCCCCCTTTAATTTCCTTTGCTCCAGTTCTGCTTGTTAAATGTCTCATTATGCTATCAGGCACAAAACATTGATTAAATTAGAGCAGAGGTTATCGAAATGGGTGCCGGTTATCGAAATGGGTGCGGCGAGCGTATGCCAGGGGTGCTGCGAGCGTATGCCAGGGGTGCCGCGAGCGTATGCCAGGGGTGCCGCGAGCGTATGCCGGGGGTGCCGCGGCAGTAATCAAGAAAATTCGGTTAAAGATTGTGAAACTATTAAAGAAAGCATGCATGGGATTCACATATCCACTGAAGCACAGTTTCATTTTGGAGACTGCATATATTTGTTTCTTCTTCAGAATTGTAACCTTGGGAACAGTAGACTTGCAGCCCCTCCCCACATATACACACACATACATCCAACAAGCATGTCGGAAAAGACCACTAATTCCCCCTTTGTCCTTTATCCTCTAATGGAGCATAAACCCTCAACCAGCTCATGCCATCTCGTCCTATTATTTGGTATTGCATGCAGCTTACCCCGTCTCCTTCCTATCTCTCGCTACCTTCTCTTGTGTTTTATGATCTGCCTTGATTTCTTTACCCCTGTTGGTTTCAGTGTATAGACATTCACGTTGTTTTGCTGTTTTGTTCCTAGATTTACCCAGTACGTGTTTTGTGCAGTATCAGAGTGTATTTCTTCCCCTTTGGTCCCTGGAGTTTATTTGGCTCTACCCCAAAGCTGCACATTAGACAGAGCCGTGGGCACACGGGGAGATTTTAGTTCTGCCCCAAAGCTGCACATTAGACAGAGCCGTGGACACAGGGGGAGATTTTAGTTCTTCCCCAAAGCTGCACATTAGACAGAGCCGTGGACACAGGGAGATTTTAGTTCTGCCCCAAAGCTGCACATTAGACAGAGCCGTGGACACAGGGAGATTTTAGTTCTGCCCCAAAGCTGCACATTAGACAGAGCCGTGGACACGCGGGGAGATTTTAGTTCTGCCCCAAAGCTGCACATTAGACAGAGCCGTGGACACAGGGAGATTTTAGTTCTGCCCCAAAGCTGCACATTAGACAGAGCCGTGGACACAGGGAAGATTTTAGTTCTGCCCCAAAGCTGCACATTAGACAGAGCCGTGGACACACGGGGAGATTTTAGTTCTGCCCCAAAGCTGCACATTAGACAGAGCCGTGGACACAGGGAGATTTTAGTTCTGCCCCAAAGCTGCACATTAGACAGAGCCGTGGACACACGGGGAGATTTTAGTTCTGCCCCAAAGCTGCACATTAGACAGAGCCGTGGACACAGGGAGATTTTAGTTCTGCCCCAAAGCTGCACATTAGACAGAGCCGTGGACACAGGGAGATTTTAGTTCTGCCCCAAAGCTGCACATTAGACAGAGCCGTGGGCACACGGGGAGATTTTAGTTCTGCCCCAAAGCTGCACATTAGACAGAGCCGTGGACACAGGGGGAGATTTTAGTTCTTCCCCAAAGCTGCACATTAGACAGAGCCGTGGACACAGGGAGATTTTAGTTCTGCCCCAAAGCTGCACATTAGACAGAGCCGTGGACACAAGGAGATTTTAGTTCTGCCCCAAAGCTGCACATTAGACAGAGCCGTGGACACGCGGGGAGATTTTAGTTCTGCCCCAAAGCTGCACATTAGACAGAGCCGTGGACACAGGGAGATTTTAGTTCTGCCCCAAAGCTGCACATTAGACAGAGCCGTGGACACAGGGAGATTTTAGTTCTGCCCCAAAGCTGCACATTAGACAGAGCCGTGGACACACGGGGAGATTTTAGTTCTGCCCCAAAGCTGCACATTAGACAAGCCGTGGACACAGGGAGATTTTAGTTCTGCCCCAAAGCTGCACATTAGACAGAGCCGTGGACACAGGGAGATTTTAGTTCTGCCCCAAAGCTGCACATTAGACAGAGCCGTGGACACAGGGAGATTTTAGTTCTGCCCCAAAGCTGCACATTAGACAGAGCCGTGGACACAGGGAGATTTTAGTTCTGCCCCAAAGCTGCACATTAGACAGAGCCGTGGACACGCGGGGAGATTTTAGTTCTGCCCCAAAGCTGCACATTAGACAGAGCCGTGGACACAGGGGAAGATTTTAGTTCTGCCCCAAAGCTGCATGCACATTAGACAGCCGTGGACACACAGGGAGATTTTAGTTCTGCCCCCAAGCTGCACATAAGACAGAGGCGTGGACACACGGAGAGATTAGGCTGCGGTCCCTCTGATATAATGTATATATCAATATAACAAATGATAGAAGAAGAAGAAGAAGAAGAAGAAGAAGAAGAAGAAGAAGAAGAAGAAGAAGAAGAAGAAGAAGAAGATGAGCAAGAAGAAGATGAAGAAGAGGAAGAAAAAGATAAAGAAGAAGATGAAGAAGAAGAAGAAGAAGAAGAAGAAGAAGAAGAAGAAGAAGAAGAAGAAGAAGAAGAAGAAGAAGAAGAAACAACACTTCTATACTATCAGTATGTGTTTTCTTCCTTATCGAATCTATTAGTTGCTTTAAAATGTATAATTACCTATTGAATTGCAAATGTGTGCACATGTCTTTTTTCCCCCGGTAATGACATGAGGTATTGCTGGATCCCATGTAGTTTATAAAAACAGAGTGCATATGGCATTTGCCATTAGTCTCGGCAAATGCTTATCTTTTTGTAGAGCTGTTAGTATAGTTATCGCTATTTCCCATGCCTCTCTCTCTCTCTCTCTCTCTCTCTCTCTCTCTCTCTCTCCTCTTTCTCTCTCTCTCTATCTCTCTCTTCTCTCTCTCTTCTCTCTCTTGTCTCTCTCTATCTCTCTCTCTCTCTCTCCCTTGTATCTCTTAGCTGTCCAGCTCTGTTTCATTTTTATCTGTCCTCGGTATTATTATTATTATTATTCATCGTTTACCCGTGTGGCTTAAATGCGTTGTGCTTTTTAAAAACAATATAACTGTACAGTATGTATGCCTTTAGGCCGACACATCTGGCTTATCAGACATTTATTCAAAGATGTAGCCTTTCCGTTTAGTGGGGCACTTCACAGCCTTATTTGTGTTATGTCTTTATCCTGTATCCAACAGGTGTTGCTCCCAGAGGACCCATGTAAACTGATAGGCCTTCAGGGTTCGGTCGTTCGTCTTTCACGAAAAACAACTCGGCTGAAAATAGCTTTGGTTATAGTTGTTGTCTGGTTTTATGTGTGTTACTGTAACTTGCACGAACAGTTTGTTGTGTCAGTAGTTATGGCTGATTGTCCCTGACAGCGAATGCTGGTTTCCTAGCATGTGTTGCTGCTGGTGATGATCCCCTGCTGGTGATGATCCCCTGCTGGTGATGATCCCCTGCTGGTGATGATCCCCTGCTGGTGATGATCCCGTTTTGCGTGTCAGTTTTCCTATCTACGCCTTCTATGTCTTCCATTTTCCTATCTACGCCTTCTATGTCTTCCATTTTCCTGTCTACGCCTTCTGTGTCTTACATCCCCCCGTGTGGGTTCCGGGGCCCCATTGTAGGGGAAAACAAGAATAGACCCACTGCCTCCCCAAAAGCATGTCGTAAGAGTCGACTAATTGGGGAGCTTCCTTTGAAGTCGGAGTGCATCTGCCGGAGAGGCAAGGAACCAACAGTCTGTATTCGAGAGAATGAGATCTGTAAAACTGATGCACACGCAACACTCAGGTTCTGGAGCAGGACTGCAGTTCAGTAGTGGACGAACAACCAGAACTTTCCGCCAGAGTGTACAGCTGGTGAACGTGAAGAAGAAGAAGATTTTCCTATCTATGTCTTCTTTGTCTTCCATTTTCCTGTCTACGCCTTCTGTGTCTTCCATTTTCCTGTTTACGCCTTCTGTGTCTTACATTTTCCTGTCTACGCCTTCTGTGTCTTCCATTTTCCTGTCTACGCCTTCTGTGTCTTCTATTTTCCCGTCTACGCCTTCTGTGTTTTCTATTTTCCTCTCTACGCCTTCTGTGTCTTCTCAGTCTTTGACCCCAGAATGAAGACGCGGGATCCCATACGAGCAGGTTCTGTAAAGCCAGCACAGACAGAGCCTGATGGCGCCCGATGAGAATTACACAGTGTTAATTCTCATTCTACTCAGAACAGTGCTTTAAGTTGTCATGCCTGTGATCGAAATTGCTGTACTACCATCATAAGTATAATAAAAACGTTGACACAGACTCGCTTGAGATGAGCAAGCCGTTAAGATTAACGCACATTTCGTATCAGCGGCGAGGTATTGTTTATAATACATTTAATACTTCACGGTTAAACACGCGCGAATTTTTTAACACAAACTCTTGATTTATTACTTACTTACTTACTTAGTCGCTCCTCTTCTACCTTGGGGTGTAGAGGTTTGCCAGAGAGATCGCCAGACGTCTCTATCAGCAGTTTTCTTTCTGGCTTTGTTCCATTCCAGTCCTCTGTCAGTCAGGGACTGTCGGATGTTGTCTTCCCAGCGCACCCTGGGTCGTCCCGGAGGTCTGGTTCCCTGGTTCTTAGCCTCCCATGCTTGCCATGGTGGCCGATTTTCTCCTATTCTGCATACATGTCCAAACCATCGTAACTGTGACTGATCCACTCGGGTTAGTAAGGGCTGGGTATCAAGATCTTGACGTATTGTCTGATTGCGGACTTTGTCCCTTCTTGTCACTTGGACCACCTTTCTCAGGGATCTCATTTCCGAGGCCTGCAGCTGGCTTCTGTGAGCTGTTGTCATTGCCCATGACTCACACCCATAGGTCAGGACTGGTACATAGGTAGAGCGGTAAACAGCCATTTTCGTCCTCTTGCCAATTTCTCTTTTGCTAAGAAACCCTCGGTTTATGGCCTGGAAGAGTCTCCCAGCAGCTGCTTTTCGTGTAGCCAGCTCAGTCTTAATGCCTCCATTTTGGTCTAATACAACTCCAAGGTATTTGAACTGGTTAACCTGCTCCAACGCATACTGACCCATCATGATCTGGTGTTTCTTCTCCCTTGATTTATTAGCCATTTGGAATTCTTGTTAAGAAGGTTTTACTGTAAATAAAACCATATTTTGTCAGGTTATAACAATTTTTAAACTAATCTTATGACTGCCAGTGATTCTTTTATTTACATTATATAGTTAGCTGAATATACTTAAAAAAAATTTAGTGTCCAAAAAACATTTAGTAGCGTGTTTAGATAATGCTGACACAAACAATACATTACACAATTTATTGCCGGGCATATTTTGCTGTATCTCATACAGTTACATCAACATAAAATAAAGCACAAAAATGAATAAATCCAACTGAAATGCGAATAGTTTATTCTGACACACCGTGTGTGTTTTATGGCCACCGGAAGCTCAGCGTAGTCAAGTGACTTACCAGGGTAACTTCATATTTACTGCATTTTTATTTTTTTCTTCTTCGGAATAGTAGCATTGTCAAATAACTCATTTGTGAAATCACAACGTATTTGATTCTCTCTCTCTCTCTCTCTCTCTCTCTCTCTCTCTCTCTCTCTCTCTCTCTCTCTCTCTCTCTCTCTCTCTCTCTTTTAAAAGCGCTTCCGACTCTATCACTCTCTTTCTCTTTAAAAGCGGTTCCGAACAATGAAGGCAAATTCTAGTTGCACATTTTTGTTTCGTTTCTAATAACTGAAATTCTTGCCGCTCAAACATGGCGATTATCAGTGGCCTTCAACCCGTGATGTCATCCAGCAATTGATTGCCTGCGGGTCATTTCCGTCACAAATTATCATCGCCTTCATGCGGCGATTTCCCCCATTGCCTTATTGTTTATTAAACGCTGTCTTCCTCCGTGCTCATTTTCCATGCTTTCAATCTTGACTTTTTTACCCCCGCATTTGCCAAGATTTCTTGCTGGAAGAACGTTCGAGAAAACGACGCTTGATAGAAGAGAACTCACTGTCGCTGTTTTTGTTGTATAGCGTTTTCTGGTAGACACAGAGTAGCTTAGTTATTGTGTTGTTGGTGTGATAATACTGACATTAACTCACATTCTCGTCATCTTCTTCTTCTTTCTTTAGTTCACCGGCTGTAAATTCTGGGCACAGTATGTTCTCATATTTATAACTGCCAGCCTTTTCCACGCCAGGCTTTATTTGTGGATGGTTTTTTTTATTAATTGTATGTTCTTAGTTTAGCCAAAATATGTGACGTGTCTCTCTTTCAGTTCTGTTACCATCCGTCTTGTCGCTGCCAGATTCTCATGTGCATCTATATGTGTTGTGTGTGTGTGTGTGTGTGTGTGTGTGTGTGTGTGTGTGTGATGAGTGGAGTGGAGTGTGTGTGTGTGTGAGTGAGTGGAGTGGAATGGAGTGGAGTGAGTGAGTAGACTCAGTGAGTGAGTGGAGCGAGCGAGCGAACTAGCTACTCTAGAAAACTACGAAATTCATGATGTCTAGGAAACATGAGCTAAATCTTCTAGGCGTGTATGTGGTGCAGTCATCCTATGGTTGCAGAAAAACAAATCAGTTAGGTGCTGTCTCCAGAACAAAGGTCGGCTTCAGTCTTCACAGCGTTTTATATCTTTTGTTGATAGTACACTGTCTTTGTTGGTTCATCTTTTGATGTTATATACTTCCATGTCTATCGCTGTCTAACCCCTTTTTGGATTACCTTCAACATTGCGTTCCGGTAAAATACGTCCTTTATTTGCAAGAGTGGCGTCAGTAAGCATTCAATTAGGTACTTCAGTTTGAATTCACTGCAAACAAACCTGGTAGCTGTATTTAGCACGGGTTAGGGTTAGCGACACAAGTATTAAAAAAAAAAACGATGTAAATCGCAAAGAAGAAACCTTGATTTTTCACAATGTGTTTGTACTATCCTTGGAATTCCCGTATTTATTTTGTTTGGGGTCAATAAAATAGAAGAACCTTTAATGTTGACTTGGCTGGTTCTACAGAGCCTGTGCACTGTGCTGTGCTTCTTCGGACTCAGACTTGAGTTAGAAGAAAGAACGGAGCACTTATGAGTTAAGCCATGATGTTGATCCGTTGTTTAAAACGGTGTAAACTGCTAGAAATATATTTTATAGACGAGACGACATTCGTTGACGTGGTCAACATAATGCCGGCCGCCTTTACTTTATAGGACTTACCTGGTACTCATTTATAGACTTTGTTAACCTGACAGGCAAGGTTATTTATAGTTGAAATAATGACTCGCAAATTTACAACCGACCGTTTGACCAGTTTCTGTTTGTCTGTCTGCTCACCCTTTCGTTCTTCTGTCTATCTATAAAACCCGTTATGACTTACGAAACAGCTTGACTTCACTTTCACTTCGATAGATAAAGAGAAAAGAGATATATTCATTATCCTATTATCTAAATGAAAAACTGTTGCCATCTCACTTCCCCCCCCCCCCCCCCCCCATGTGAACGTCAGATCGACCTAGCTCCAGTTTGTTGTCTTCTAGAGCCCTGCAAATATACAACCGAACATTTCGACCAAAATCTTTATCAACGATTAAAATAACACAAATTCATAAACCAACAGTAATCGTTGAGCTTCCTGTTCATAATTTATGTTGTGTTTTAAAACTACTTTCTGATACCGGCTTGACTTAATTCCTTCCTTTTGTATAAAGGAGCGACTATATTTATCGCCATGGCACATGATGAGTATCAACATTTGCACAACTGCATGTCCTCCAGCCATCGCTTTCGCCCACACGACCTTGCGCTAAAAGTACTCCGGATTTCACGTAACGGCTTCAATCCCAAATTCCCCAATTATTATTCTTCCCACGGACTGTCCTATACTATAGCTATTTTTATAACATTTTAATCTGAAGAACGCTATTTTCCCCCGTGTCAGTCCAAGAGATCGCGTCCCTGGCTGCGTCTGGGGCCTGGACGCCACGCTCGTGACTAGTCGTGACACGTATAGCATTTTTCATAACTGACAGCTGAGAACTCTTGGCGTGGCATGCGCGGTTTCTTGGTCGGCTTGAGTTATTGGCGTCTGATTCCTTGAAGTGCCTGCCGCTCGCTCCACGAGCTTCTAGAAAGGCGGTCAGAGGATGACCTCGTGGAGCGAGGCATGCTTTTCCGGTGAGAGGGAAATGGGGAGGGAAGGGAGAGGGCTGTTCAACTGGAATTATTAAGACAGAACTTTCTTGACCTATTAGATTTTTGAAAGGAAATGATTGAACTTGTCAAAAGAACGGTTAGTTTTCTCCCTTCTTTTATGGTTTTAGGACGTATACTTGGGTGAAATATTTTTCCCCTGTTCTAACGTCGGGGAGATTAATTCCCCCCCCCCCTCTCTCTCTCTTGTTTGACCCTCCATCAGCTCCTCTCTCTCTCTCTCTCTCTCTCTCTCTCTCTCTCTCTCTCTCTCTCTCTCTCTTACTCTGATTACACATTTCTCTCATCTTTCGATCTTGCATGTACCACTCTATCTATCTATCTATCTATCTATCTATCTATCTATCTATCTATCTATCTATCTATCTATCTATCTATCTATCTATCTATCTATCTATCTACCTACATACCTACCTACCTACCTACCTACCTACCTACCTACCTACCTACCTACCTACCTACCTACCTACCTACCTACCTACCTACCTACCTACCTACCTACCTACCTACCTACCTATCTATCTATCTATCTATCTATCTATCTATCTATCTATCTATCTATCTATCTATCTATCTATCTATCTATCTATCTATCTATCTATCTATCTATCTATCTATCTAATCTGTCTGTCTGTCTGTCTGTCTGTCTGTCTGTCTGTCTGTCTGTCTGTCTGATTATAACTTGTGAAATAACCGATCGCTTTTGCTTGCACTTTCCGATTGCTAAATAGAGATTTAAAAAAAGCTTCCTTTCTTTTTTAATCTAAATGAGAAATCGTTGCCAGCTCCTTGTTGTGGGTTTTGAGTTTAAGAGACCCTACTTCGTCTGCCTAAAAGTCTGAGATCTACCCAGTCTGTTCGCTGTAAGAACCCTGTGAATGCCACCTGTGCATTTGGTAATTCTTCATGACTAAGCAAATTAATTATCACTTCCGTGGCGTAGTGTTTGTCTGCCGTCCTGTGGGTGGGTCCTCGGTTTCAGTCCGCACTTTTTCCGTGGGTTTCTTCTCCGTTTTGGAGAACAAAACGAATAGACCCACTCCCCCATCCCCCGTAAAGCATGTCGTATGAGGCTACTGTTTAGTGGCTTTGTCTTCAAAGTCGTAGTGCATCTTCATGAGAGAGGAAATGAACAAACAGTCTGTATACAAATAAACCAGATTTGTAAAACGAATGTGCACGTCAAATTCATGTTCTGGAACAAGATCAAAGACCAGAAATGGACGAACAACCAGAATTTTCCGCTGGAGATTACAGCCGACGAAGATGAAGATGAAGAAGAATCCACAATTGGCGGATTTGAAAAAAAGAAATGACTTTGGCTCCCAGGTCAGTCCCGCCTTAAATGGATACCAGGAAATGTAAAGGGAAGGAAAGGTGGCCGATTGGTCCTATGCACATGAGTCTAGCATCACATACATCGGGCGCAAAGTTCTGGTTTTTCTTCTGCTGCTGACTGACTGACTGACTTTCTACCCCACCAGGACATCACACAAGCGATAAACACCCGATGACACAAAGTGCCACCATGTGGATGAGGATCACCGTGGAGAGGTCCAAGAAACCGCGTTCAGCCAGTTGGCCATATGTATGGCCAGGCTATATTGCGGCCCCTGGCAAGAGCCAGAGTGGGGCTCTATATAACGAAAAATGTCATCCTTAAAAGGACGCCAAGTAATGTACGTTCTGCTTCTGGACGTTGGTCAGTCGGCCATGTGGGTCGTCGGCAAACTCTTCAGTCGGTAGAGCCACAAATCAGCAACATGACGATACATTTTTTTGAGAGCCACATTTCTTATAATTAAACACCTGACTAGAACACACCTTGTACTAGATTCATCGAGAAACAGCAGATCAAGTGGTTTGGCCATCTCGTTAGAATGCAGCAAGATCAGATACCATCACAAACAAGCACTACATCTCAAAAGAGCAACTGCAAGAGCAAGAGGACGGCCACGGAAAACATGGATCGACAACATTAAAGACACTCTACGCCTTCACGGCATGACAATAACAGTTGCAGCCAACGTGCACTGGATCGTAAACTATTCCTCCCCACGTCGGTTAACGGCAGAAGTGGTTATGATGATGATGATGATGATGATGATGATGATGATGACTAGAACAATTTTTTTCGGCCTCAGAACCGATTTGTGGCCGACTGGCCGAGTCACTCAGGTCGCTAAAGAGCTGACCAGTGTTCTAAAACTTGAGTTCTCCATGCACATTGGTATAATAGATCTGGCTTATTTGTATGCAGACTCAATATATGTAGTCTGAATTTGTGTCATCTCCACATTGCAAATTAAATGCATTGCAGTCACTGATATAGTAGAATATTACGTGTTGATCTTCAATCTCTTCTACGGTGGAATTCTCGTACCACTATCTGAAAGTTCTCCCATTGGATCAGGAATCGAACCCAGGAATGTGGAGGCTATTAATGAAAACAATTTTAATTACCTTTACGCTAGAGAATGCGAGGCCCCGGTGGCCAAGCCTATTGCCTCGCACTCAGATAGACGTGCTTTAGTTTTACGGACGCGTCATTCAATTTACGAGTGCAGTTTTTTACGAAGATCCCTGGGGATCGTCGCTGGAGCTAGGGAGTTCGAGCGATGCTCTCAGTGAAGAGAAGTTGAGCCTGTAGACTTTAACGACTAGACTAAGATCAGCGCGTGTGTAAACGGTGAGCCAGCCTGCATTCCACTATCTGACACTGGCACACTTATCAAGGCTAATCAACAGCGAGGAATACACACTTCCATCGACACAAGCAGTCTTCTTGACAGCCAGACGGGGAGAATGCCGGGGACAAAGTAAAGGAGGGCCCAGAGGAGGGAGGAGATACCTCGCCGGAACAAGGGAGTGTTTGAGGGAGAAAGGAGATTGAAGAATTTGATCGGGGAGGAGATTGATAACTCAAACCAAAGGGTTGGAAGTTAAGAGCTATTCCTCCCTCTTATCGTTTGGCGTTTCTTTTTTTTTTTTTTTAATGCGGCTTGTTTTGTTCCGGAGACTTCTCATTGAGGCAGCCTTGTGCTGGATTCAACAAGTGAGAAGAGGCCCTCGTTCCCCATCCTTGTTCGCAGTGTCATGTTAGCACTCTCCCGAGGAAACACGAAGATTAGTCTTAGGCGTGAGTCATATTACTTGGGAAACGGCATCATACCACCCCTGTCCCACCCAAGCGGGTCTTTGTGTGTATACATTTGGACAAATCTGCGAAATTTCATTCTATAGCTTGTCTGCGAGTCAACACAGTGCATTAACCCTTGTCAGTTATGCTGTTGTCAGAGATGTGAACGCGGCTTCTTACCACGGCTGTATGATTCCCCCCACCCCTGTACAAATCAGGACGCAGACGAATATTTCCGACACAGCGTCTCGAATCTGAGTAAACTAAATCAGCGACCCAGGATGTCAGTTTGTGTAGCGTGCCGTTCGTTTGTGTGTTTAGTCAAGTAGAACTCGTCTGGGCTCCTAGGCGGTGTCTTTTGATACCCGTCAACTTGTCCTGCTTTTATTGTTTGTCTTTACCTCATCATATATTGGCTTGGCGCCTGCCTATGTTCGTCCGTTTTCTACACAAAATGTTCATTTTTAATACACAACGTCCAGTTCTTAATAAAATGTCCAGTTTCTTCACAAAACACGGTTTCTCCTCACTAGACTGATGTTGAACTAGCCATATCTTTAGCGCTCACGATGTTATTTCTGCCACACACGCAATTGCCATAAAGAACGTGTATGTGGAGTGGGTGTTTACTTTGGTCACACCTTTTCCCTGCTTTGGTGTGAATGTGGATATCCGAAAGAATTCTTGTTCAAGTTTATTGAAATTCGGACGCAGAAGCACATACACATATAGTTCTTTTTGTTTGCCCTTCCTTTCGTCCTCACTAGAGCATAGACCCCGTCCCTCACCCCTTGCCTTCCTTCTTCTTCTCTTCTACCATTTACCTCAGCGAAGTGTTGGGGCAGATGTAATTTTAGTTTGTGCGCTTTTTTAATGCATTGTACAAGCTGGTGTTCATTTCTGTTTGGTTGCTCCTGATGGTGTCGCTCCACCTCTTGCATGGTCTTTTTCTTGCTCTATTTTTATTTTATTTCATCAGCGTGGCTCTCTCTGTGACAGTTGGTGCTAGCTTATTCTCGTCAGGTGGCCAAACCACCTCATTTGTTAACACTTTAATTAATTGTTTGACTGGTTTCAGTCCTAGTCTTCTTCTAATTTCTTCATTCCTGATTTTATCTCTTCTTGTCACACCGGCAGCTCTCCTAAGACATCTCATCTCTGTTGTTACGATCTTCCGCTAATTTGTTATAGTAAGGGTCCATGTTTGGCACTGGTCGCACAAAGTCGGCAACAACAACAAACTTCTTATGAGATTTTTTTTTTTTTTTGGGTATCTTTGAATGCGTCAGAAGCGTTGTTAATTGTCTCATAACCCAATTTGCTTTCGCGCACCGTATGTTTATTTCTCTATCCATTCTTCCATGTAAGGTGAAAAATGACACTAGATAGTTAAATTCGTTTGTTTGTTTATTTCTTTGTTATTTACTTTAATTGACATGGTTTCTTCTTGTTTGCCTATTGTTATTGCTTCTGTCTTATCAATGCTTATCCTTATATTTCTCACACTTTGTATTGAATCGGTCTATATGGTTCTGTAAACTCTCTTCTATTCCCGCTATTAATACTTGGTCATTGGAGACGAACGATGGAAAGTGACCTGAGTGCGGCATCTTTGACATGGAAAACTGCACTGAAGATTGCACAGAACAGGAAAGCATGGAAAGTCCTCTCTGAAGCCTCATGTGCGACTAGGCATCACGAGAACTGATGATGATGAATACTTACTTGGTCATATGCAAATAACAATTGTAAGATATCTTTCTTTTCTTCGCTCTCTGCTTCTTTGCATATATTGTCGATGTATGTCAAGAAAAAAAAGCGGGGGAGATAGCACACATCCCTGTCTTACTCGTGAATTTACTTCAAAAGGTTGCGATGTAACTGCTTTTGTTCGTATGCAACCTTTACTTAATGTTTTTAAGCTTTTACACACTTCAGTTAGAAATTAGCTGATTCCATATCTTAAGCAATTCCACAACATATTCCTGTCCACTCTATCAAATGCTTTTTCCTGGTCTATAAATGCGACGTTGCATGTCTTATCATACTCTATTGCTCTTAATGTCAACTGTCTCCATATGCTTGTTGAGTCCGTGCAGCTTCCGTTACGTCTAAAACCCATCTGGGCTTCTGAAAGTTGTTCTGCTACTAATGGTTGTGATCTTCTTAAAATTAATTTGGCATACATTTTCCCTATGTAAAGCTGAATAAAGATATTCCTCTGTAATTCCCCCGGTCTTTAATGCGTGTATTTACAACTATTTAGCGAGATGAATGCCCCTGGGGGGGCGGGGGGGTTGGTGGGTGGGGGGCTGAGAGTCTAGGGCATGAAGATTTAGAGCCGCAAGGTAAGTGTAGGTGCCAGGGACTGTCATGTTTGCACGCGTCAGGGAGGAAAACTTCCCATCATATTATCCAGTATTTCAACCCATATGGGTGCCCTGCATTCTAGAAACCTGTCGAGCCGTGATGAGGATGAAGGAATAATAATAATAATAATAATAATGAGAAATAGAAGAATTACTAGGTGCAGGTTGTCCTACATTTTTATGAAGGAAAAAAAGATATGCTAAGACCCCAAAATCATAAGTTGGGAAAGGGAGGTCGACCTTGTTCTAGTTCTGTCTGCCTGGCATGTCGCTTACATTTTTGCATACGGAAGACATTTCACGCCGGAGACAGTAGTCTTTGGGCATGTGCCGGGAGCTTCTAGCAAGGTCAGTAGGTGGGAACAGACACGGGCAAGTTGCATGTTGCTTGACGTTCACGATCGTCCCACATTCTCTGTGACATTTGCATGCTGGGAAATGTCGGGTCGAATTTGCATAGGCTTATACGACTATGAGGGTTCAAGGAGAGCGAAGAATCACAAGTGAAGGGGAGAATTTCGCTAACGAATAAGCGAATTCCAGAGACATTGAATCATGCTATGACATTTGTCATGTAAAATTAAAAAAATAAGGTCTGCGCCAGTGATGCAACGGATATACAGTGCTAAGCCTATATTTTAATGGACCATTTGGCAAACTTTTTTGGGTAAAGTCATGGGAAGTAAAAGCGGCCGGCATGATGCTGTCTACATCACCCATCAAGTACTGACTGGTCTAAAAAACATTTGGTCTAGCACTGTATGCACAACTCGCATGATAGCGTGGAAATTGGAGCTTTCCAATGTTGTGCGTGTTTACTATGGGAGATGTAGCGTTCCATACATTTTCTGACACTCGTTTTAGATTTTTTTTTTTTTTTGAAGCATAGACAGGTACGGCTTTGTGGCTAAGTCGAGGCGAACGCTTCGTAATGCGGGGTACCGGGTTCGATCCCAACTGCGGGCCATGCGCCTTGCGTTGGTTTCGGCAGTGGTACCAGGAGGCCGACCGTCCAGTAAGCAATGGCAAACTACTGGATGTAAATTTGCCTAGAAAAACCACACAACAGCCAGGGGCTGCTGGGGTTGGTTCTGCAACGTCCTGTAAAGGATACGCAACTAACCTTATAGACAGGTAGGTAACCACCAGTCCCTAGGGATGCAGCAATGCTGCATGTTTCGGGAACAGCGTCTTCTGTGACTGCTAAATAGGAAGTGGCGGTTGATAATATTTACCCACTAATTTACTTGTAGTGCTATATGGGTCTGGTGGGTTTCCTCAACTTCTCCATCCCAGAGATTTCCTACATTGTACTGGTTTCTACGATTGTAATTGTTATATATCTCTACTTTTAACTTCATTTTACTTACCAGTAGATATTGGTCAGTAATTACTCCAGCTCCTCGGTAAACCCCAATATTGTAAAGGGTTAGTCTAAATGGATTGTTTGATATGCAACTACAGACACAGTTCTCAACCACTGAGTGATCTCTATCTCATATCTATTGTACACCAGTGTAACATTAAGTTAAACGATCAGCGACACAGGACCGTCTTTTTTTTCTCTAACACCTAGTCCCCCACTCTCTCTCTCTCTCTCTCTCTCTCTCTCTCTCTCTCTCTCTCTCTCTCTCTCTCTCTCTCTCTCTCTTTCTCACTGTTTAAGCAGTACTGTGTCATGAAGTTATACTTGACTAGCAACTAGACACGACTGTCCTTTTCTACCATTGAATTCTCTCCATCATGTTTCTGTTGTACATCAATATGACATTAGGTTGTGATAAAACTATCAACTAGCTTTTTACCCTATCATTGAATCGCTTTCAACTCCCTTTCTCTAGCTCCCTCTCTCTCTCTCTATCTCACTCTCTCCTGTCTCTCGCCTGTCTCTCGTGGTCTCTCTCGCTCTCCTCTCTCTCTTTCTCACTCTCTCCTGTCTCTCGTGGTCTCTCTCGCTCTCCTCTCTCTCTATCTCACTCTCTCCTGTCTCTCGTGGTCTCTCTCGCTCTCCTCTCTCTCTATCTCACTCTCTCCTGTCTCTCGTGGTCTCTCTCGCTCTCCTCTCTCTATCTCACTCTCTCCTGTCTCTCGTGGTCTCTCTCGCTCTCCTCTCTCTTTCTCACTCTCTCCTGTTTCTCGTGGTCTCTCTCGCTCTCCTCTCTCTTACTCTCTCCTGTCTCTCGTTGTCTCTCTCGCTCTCCTCTCCCACTCTCGCCGTCTCTCGCGCTCTCTCTTGCTCTTTCCTGTATACCCGATAGTAATGCATTTAGACTGTTTTTGTACTGGAAACCACAGGGTTAAAGAAAGAAAATGTATAAAAATACATGGAAGAGAAAATGAGTCGAAAAAGATAGGGAAGTGATAATTATTGGGAGGGCACGGACAGGAAAGGATGACTTGGGTTATCTGGTTGACGGCTACCTTCCTGCCTCTGCCTGACCTGAGACAAGGCCGTCTGTAGCTGTAGCTGGCCATGCCTGAGAGCAAGGAACCAACAATCTGCATTCACACAAGCTAGATCAGTAAAACGGCTGTGCATGTTAAACTCAAGTTCTGTAACAATATTAAAGTCTAGAAGTGGACGAACAACCAGAACTTTCCACCGGAGTTTACAGCCGGTGAATACTAACAATAAGAAAAAGAAGGTTGAAGGTCTAATGCCCTACTTTGGGATACAAAGTAGAAAGACTGTTTGGACGAACTCCTTCTACAGACAAGTCTTTGTACAATCATACACAATCTTCTGTTTTTCAGGAGGTGATTTTGAGACGAAATTCGACGGATGAAAAACTGGGATTGACTTTATGTTATGGATCGCTAGAAGACGAGATGACGGATATATTTATTAGTGAGGTAAGTAACGTGGTGTGAAAGTGCTTTGGATGGTAATGTGCCTGTGTGGGAAGTATTTTCTGCTGCACTCTTCGCGTGTGAAAGCAAATTGTATTACATGAGGCCTCTTTAGGGTTGCACTTAATAAAAATGTGTTTGTGTGGGAGTTTTTTCTGGGGCACTCTCATGTGGGGGAGTGGTATTGTGAAACGCTTTGCATACGAAAGGGTATATATCTATTGTTGCCACTTTTCTTTGACAAAATAAAACATCCAAAACAAAGTCCAAAAAAAAATATTTTAAAAATCTAAATTTGCTTGGAAAACATCTAGAAAAAAACATCCAAATAGAAAGCGTCACAAATTACATAGCAATTCATATGACTTACCCTTTAGAATCCTGTCCTCATCTTTACGGAAGTCTGCTTTATAAGATCCACAGGATAAACTTAGCTTGGATGATGAAGTCGAAGCTTCAGGTCCAAAATGACTCTGGTATGCTTTAGCAGTTTCAATTTCTTTTAATACCCAATCAGGGAGCTGATAAGTGGAACAGGCTTTTCCTACTCTTATCAGGCCGAATTGTATTGTCAATATAGCATTTAAGAGGTGAATTTTCATTGTTTCTTAGGTTAGATTTGATAAATTCACTCCCAGTGGAAACTATCTAGAAAAACATCTACCATCTAAACGTCAAAAACACCATCTAAATGCAAGGGAAAACATCTAAATCTGGATTTAAAACATCCAAAGTGGCAACACTAGGTATATATTCTGACAGTAGACATGCGGAGGTTGTCTCTTGTGGGAATGCATTTTGTGGCACTGTACATATACTGAATGACGTTGTGTGAACTATATATATTTGCGAGAGTACATTCCGTAATAGCATATGTTTGTTTGAATCCACCGCAGGTCATATCAGCAACGAATGTTGGTTGCAAGTACTCTACAGGGAAAAAGTTAACTGTGCACTCTTACAGACAACTGCAGCTGTACAACTCTTAGAGTTATCCTCCCACGTGTATCGTCGTCTACCTAGTTCGTCTGTCAACTTTCCCTCTCCACTAAGAAAATTATTTATTATATTGTAGTAGCTAATGTATTTCTGTCTCTCTGCCTCTCTCTCTCTCTCTCTCTCTCTCTCTCTCTCTCTCTCTCTCTCGCTGTGTCTCTCTTTCGCGCGCTCTCTCTCTCCCCTTTCCTCGTTCTATTTCAAAAGCGCATGTTCAACTCTGTTGTTTCCTTTCCTGTTTGTGGTAAACCCCCATGTTTCCCTTTGGTTGTTTTTATATGAATGTATCATCGGAATCCTGTTTAGCCCGCGCTAAACATAACATGGGGCTAGAGCAGTCAAGCTCCCCCCCCCCCCCCCCCCCCCCCCCCCCCCCCCCCCTAATGTCATCCAAACTAACCTGTGCAATCATTTGAATATCGTATATGGAATTCAGTTCGGCTTCATTCCCCCCCCCCCCCCCCCCCCATCCCCTACCCTGTCATCAACATTCAGAGTACTACATCAACAGGATATTGTTTTCTAGTTATATATTTGAGCATAGAAGATGCACATTTTAATGCCGTAGCTCTTCAGTGGCAAACATCGGTGGCTAAATGATTAAGACCCACGTAACAAAAATCAATGCTACGTGTAACAAGAAGGGAAGATCGACATAGGGACGATGGTATCAGGTGGAGAGTTAGCAGAAAACTAATACTGAACTGTGTAGGAAGACAACAAATCAATTGGTTTGGCCATGCAATGAGATTGGCATCAGGCAGGGCATGGCATCAGGTAGGGCACCAGAGAGAGCCATGTTATACAGATACAACGATAACAGGCCCAGAGGTCGACCGTGCAGACCATGGACCCCCATATATATCAGAGACACTGAAAAGTACTTGATATAAAGCGAACAGAAGGGCCTATTCTAGAGATCTTTTCCTGCCCAACGCCGCCAGCATTCCAGGAGTAGAGAAAAGAAGAAAAAGTAACTATTTTTTTTCTTTATGCTGTAACAAAGTAGGGCATCCATCGCTATTGTCGTACCCACTAAAGGCAATCATTGCAGTCATCATTCTGCCCTAAAACAGAGCAGTTTATGCAGTACTATTTAAAATCAGTTTTTACACCCTGGGTTATGGTGAAGGTTTTCTCATTGTGCTAATTGTACAAGACTTTTCATAACTTGGGCAAATCTTGCAAGCCACACTCTCCACCTCCATAGGCTGTGATTCTCATGCACCCCCCCCCCCCCCCCCACTCCCCACCCTTTTCCTTCCAAATCTCATAGCATAGATGGAAATATGCTGACTACAACAACACAACAAACTGAGTATAAACTTTTCTGTACAGTAACTGATGACATGAGACGAAACAAACAATGAAACCTTTCAACTGAAATACAGAAAATGTCACGACTTTCAAATGCGTTTTTACCAGGTAAACGAGGTCTCTCACTAATGTCTGCGTTTGCAGGCAACAACACAGACACACACAAATCACCTTTCTTTGTATTGGAACCTCGTTGTGAGCAGCGTCATCTATGTCTTCTGTACCAGAGTCTGGTCCTTTCTGTTTTTGAATACGCGATGACGATCCTGACTCTCAGCCATAAGCAGATGGAAAGGATGGAACAAATACAGAACGAGGCTATGCGCATTATACTTGGGTGTACAAGAGATACAGCATGTAGGGCAATGCGTTACCTTCTCGATTTTCCGACCATGGAAGACAGAATACAAATTTCTCGAGCAACTGCCTATCGCACAGTCAATGCGGACACACAACATCCATTACATAGTCAAATCAAGAAGATAGAAGGCAGCAGGTTAAAAAGAGGCAAATCCTGGATCGGTCAAGCCGAGGACGTTATTTTACAGGTATGTTCACTTGAGGACATACAACCCAACGAGGAGTGGGTGCAAGTGCCTTCAGAGTGCTGTACATCTTTTTCTGTTTGCATCCAACTAGACAGAAAATGCAGACAACCGAGTCCGGCTGCTGTGGAAGCAGAAGTTCAGGCCTTTATTTTCGAGAACGCTCTAGATGGTGCACAGATGGTTCTGTAATCCACCACCCTAGAAGCTCGTGGGCTTTCATGGCTCAGTTGGAGGGAGAGTTGTGAAGGAAGATTCTGGAGCTTTTGCCGTAACTACAAGTAGTCTGACTATGGAGGTCATGGCTGTGACTAAAGCAGTAACATGGCTAGAGACACACACTTTCACTGGAGCATGCTTTCTCTGTGACTCGATGAGTAAGCTGAGGAAGATAGAAAAGGGCTGAGTTCGAAGGCAGTGGTTGGTGGCTCTACAGGATTCACGGCTGACAAGGATTAATTTCTTTTCGTGCCAGGATATGTGGGAGTACAAGGACATGAGCAAGCCGATAGGCTTGCAGGGAAGGCTACTGTGAAATCTCGACAAGCCATGGACCAGGCTGATATACTGAATGCTCTAAGAGAGTTAAGACGTTTGCGTGAACCAACTGAGAACTGTGAATCTGCAACCTTGGCCAGACTGCAAGAACAACACGTTAAACGGGGGTGTCGCCAAACAAGAACACTACTCGGATAGCCCAAGAAGAAGAATAAACCAACACAGAACTGGTGTCGTCAGCCGCTACACGCTGTGGGATTTACTGAGGAGGGGATCCGAGCACTTATGGACTAAGTGGTTCGACGTGCAATGAGGATAATCTGTCGACTACTTAACTAACCTCGTTGTCCCGAATGAGTCTCTAGTTTTAACGACTCAGCTAGCTTTACTATGAAACTTCTCATTCTTCTTACAGTCCATGCCGTGCGGCTTGGTGGTCGCCTGTGTCCACAACCGTTCCTGTCATCTACTGTCAGTCAGTTCCAACATAGATGGTATCCCATGCTATGATGTCAAACTGCCCAGTATCATCTCTCTCGGTCTTTCCTCTGCCTCCAACGTTCCCACTGTCACGATGTACTCCAACTTCCTCCTTCACATGACATGACCAAGAATGTAGATTTCCCGCTTCTGATATGGGCAGTAGTGTAGATTTTCCGCTTCTAATATGGACAGTAATGTAGATTTCCCGCTTCTGATATGGACAGTAATGTAGATTTCCCGCTTCTGATATGGACAGTAATGTAGATTTCCCGCTTCTGATATGGGCAGTAGTGTAGATTTTCAGCTTCTAATATGGACAGTAATGTAGATTTCCCGCTTCTGATATGGGCAGTAGTGTAGATTTTCCGCTTCTGATATGGACAGTAATGTAGATTTTCCGCTCCTGATATGGACAGTAATGTAGATTTTCCGCTTCTGATATGGGCAGTAGTGTAGATTTTCCGCTTCTGATATGGACAGTAATGTAGATTTTCCGCTCCTGATATGGACAGTAATGTAGATTTTCCGCTCTTGATATGGACAGTAATGTAGATTTTCCGCTTCTGATATGGACAGTAATGTAGATTTTCCGCTTCTGATGTGGACAGTAATGTAGATTTCCCGCTTCTGATATGGACAGTAATGTAGATTGTCCGCTTTTGATGTGGACAGTAATGTAGACTGTCCGCTTTTGATGTGGACAGTAATGTAGATTGTCCGCTTCCAATGTGGGCAATCAGTTCTTATTGTCAGAGTTTCTTTCAAGACATCTTCATTACTTTTCTTACCTGGTAAGAATGGTGTCATCAGTCATCTGCGGAAACACATCTCCACTGCTCCCACAAAATATTTCACTAATTGATCAGTTGTCCATGATTTACAACAATACCCGAATAGAATTGATATCTTCTTCATCAGTTCGTTTGTGCGAGTTATGTAACTGCGTTGTGCAAAGCCGTCACACCCGACTTCAATCATTTCTTGACCCTGTTTCTTTCTCAGCCCATTTTGCAAAGAAAGATTGCATTGAATCTTCTTCATTAAACTTCACACCACTAAACCACGATTTACCCTGCAATATTTCTAGCAATTCAGTGTACCGCATAAAAACCCCATACTTTCTCCTAGTTTTACTGCAAGGTCGGCCGCACGCTACATGGCTGGTATAGCCGTTAACACTGCAGTAATTATAACTTCTTTCAAGGTTGCCGGGGTATATGAGATCTGCCTTGTTGGTCTGCCATCCAGATTAAAACTTTTAAATCTCGGAATCAGATGATAAATATACTTTTAGGTAGGCGGTTGGGGGGGGGGGGGCGAGGGAATTGATCTATCGATTGATCTCTGCGAGTGCGCTGAGGCAATTGATTGTTGCTGTTTTAATTCATGCTCGAATGAGTTGTCATCTCGTGTGCTTGGAATGGGTATCGCCAAACAAGGACATGTTAATGAACAATATGTTATTCAGCTTCGTCGGCTTCGGAAATCGCCGTTGAAATTTAGGCTCTGTATCTCATTTTTTTCCATGTTGGCTTTCCTCCTGCAGAGAGAAAATTTCATTACGCGTTAAATTTTTTAAATTTTATTTTTCTGTTTTAAAGGTGTGGTTCAGAAACAGTTGTTCAACCGGTGGGCCTTGAAGCAGTTTCCCCTGTTCTTATCGGTTGTGGATGCAAACAATTTGATGAACAAACACCCCGTGGAATTGGGAATCGCAGCCCATGGAGGTGGCTAGCAAGACTCCGCCACAAAGGGGTGGAAAACATCGTTATGAAAAAAAAAACCACTTAATTATATTAGCTTTAATTCTTTAACTCGACAGTTACCGCTTTTATGGGAAAACTTCTATCAGATTGCCTTATGCGACGGTTTCAAAAACAATCCCCGTATCCAACTTCAGATAGCGCCCTCCTATCCTCTAGAGTAGTGGTTCTCAGCCTTCCTAACGTCGCGACCCTTTTATACAGTTCCATCATGTTGTAACGACCCCCAACCATACAGTTCCCTCATGTTGTGACGACCCCCAACCATACAGTTTTTTTTTTTCGTCGCTACTTCATAACATCGGTGAATATGTGTTTTCCGATGGTCTTTGGCGACCCCTGTAAAAAGGGTAATTCGACACACAAAAGGGTCGCGACCCACAGGCTGAGAACGGCTGCGCCAGGGTGATGAACATTCCTCATCGATCGGCCCGGCATCATCCTTATCTTTGACTTGTCTACACACTGACAACGTCTTTTTTGTGATGCTGGATAATTGCAGTAGCCCAGGCAGTGTGGCCAGAAAAAAAAACACCTACATTTTATGCCAAACCATTACCCAAAATATGCCAGAAAATGCCAAATAAAATGTAACATTGTACTCGCTTCACATTAAAACTTGAACATAACAGTAACAAACAAAAACAAACGGCAACAGATGTAAACAGACAAACAATACATAAGCAAACAGACAAATAATTACACGATAGCAGGAAAAACACAATACTCGCAAACATACAGAGTTGAAATAAAGGGGAACCCCCCCCCCCCCCCCCACCTTTTCCCCCAGTTAAAAAAAAAAAAAAAAGCTCTAGATTTAATTCTTAACTGTCATTCTCACAGGAACCAGTGGTGGAAGAAACAGCGTAAACCTTTTCGGATTTAAAATCTTTAAGCATTTTCTCAGCTGGGATGAAGTCTTTGCAACTCATCTATAATGATAACATATTTCTTGTTCCGAAAATCATCAGTAAGGTCATCCTTAAGTGCAGGCGATAACATATGTTTTATTAGGCAGGAACAATAAGTTCTATGCAACTGTATGTGCTCCAGTGTACTCCCCCGACCATGCGCTCTTATGATTTCACTTAGATGATCAATTGTGCATATTGCACGATGGCAGGTCATGCCTACAGCAATTTGCAACTCTGCTTCCTTTAACTGTATCATTACTTTGCCTAGCAGTCATTGTTGTAATAATCTGTGACTGGCTTTTTGACCGAGTTTTCATCCCGTGTTTTTCGGATTTTTAATGATTTGATATGCTACTAATTCTTAGTGCAACATTGCACTGACACAGTTTGCAATCTGCTGCCTCTGATCCGTCAGATCTTTTGAGCCGTAGGTATGTTTTCATCTAGTTATTATACTTGCTTATACTTGCGATGTCATAAGATGCTTTCCTGGGAAAAGTAATATAATCTATCACAGAAAGAACTAGGTCTATATTCTCTATATTTTCTGTCCTCAGGTAGTTTCTGAACAGTCTAAATCACTTGGTATCAGTGGTGGGTTTTGGTTTTATATCCCATATTCATTCTAGTAGATTAACATAAATTACAGAGGGCCTTGGTTTATCGATCAAAGTCACGATCCGTTTAGGAAGACAACAAATACAATAAGAAATAGTGTCAATCTCCGTTAGTCCGTACCATAACATCACACACACAAAAAAGGCCAAACTGAAATAAACATGTTAAATGTAGGTCTACATTGCTATTGGTAAATATAACGGAGGAACCATGAAGCAAATGTGAACACATCCTAATAAGAAAAGTCAGGAAAAACCCAAATATGCCAAAATATGCCAGTTTATGATCTTATGCCAGTTTAATTTCAAATATGCCAAATTTGTGGAATCTGGCATAAAAAATGCCAATATGGCAACCCTGAGCCCCGGCTCTGGACCGACACGATCTCTCAAGCGTCATTAATATTCTATGACTCCAAGCTCTAGTTCTTTCGCAAGACGTCTCCTTGTTGCTTTTGAACTAAGGGAATGTACACGCGTTTGCTTGAAGAGGCTGCCTGGTGTACAGTACATCACTGACAAAGACTGTTCTGAAAGGATCAATAACAGCCTCTTCTGCATAAAGAATGAAACATAATAACAGCCGTTCAAAATCACTTGTGAGATTAAATGTGCGATAAATTTATGATGGAAAAAGTGCGATATGTGGAACTGATAAATTATACGTCGAGCGAATAAACTAAATGATGAATTTTGTATTTTGAGATGTATGAGCTGTATGATAAATGTTATGTTGAAATGTATGATGACATTCACACATGCGCCCCCAATTTTTTTTTTTAAAGCGAATGAGCAACAAATTATGTTAAGTTCAGGGGCGTCATCAGTAATATGTGGAATTAGAATCACCGTTATTATCATAACAAAAGTCCTGGATTAGAAGGATTGATCAACCCACATAGATTGCAAAGCTCTGTTTAAGACGATGCAAACTTCACTCTTTTGGACACGCTTTTCTGAAAATTTTTAGGTGTCCCTAGTTCGCCTAAATTATTATTTTTTTGTTTTTTTTTTGGTTACATCATTCTTACATTAGGTTACTATTTCCTGACAGAAACTTCTCAACTTGGCCACAGGCGACGACGGGGAAAAAAAACCATTAGGATTGCTCAGCGCTTTTTTAATATATACTCTTGTCGTTGTAGTCTTAAGAGGCCTAAGCCTCTCTAAGTGCGTAAAAATAATAATATACTGAATGGCAAACAGATATAAAAAAAAAATTGTTGACATAATATGAGTATCTATCTTTTTCTTTTCTTCTGTTAGTTTTCCGTGTCAGCGGTTCTAAAATGAGAAGCTCCCCGTGTGGATTCCGGGGCCCTTTTATAGAGAAAACAAGAATAGACACACTGCCTACACAAAAGCATGTCGGAAGAGTCGGCTAATTGGGAGCTTCCTTTAAAGTCGGAGTGCATCTGCCTGAGAGGCAAGGAACCAGCAGTCTGCATACAAAGGAGTCAGACCTGTAAAACGGATGCACACGCAACACTCAGGTTCTGGAACAGGACTGTAGACTAGAAGTGGATGAACAACCAGAACTTTCCGCCAGAGTTTACAGCTGGTGAACGCGAAGAATAAGAAATAAGGAGGCAACAGGTCTCTATGAAGTCTGTGGTGCTGCGTATATCTTCTACTGTTCCATACAGCAATGTGTCCAGTGGAAGGTCAACTACTGGCCCAATCTGGGATCTCTCTACTGCATGCAGAGATCATGTCCTTAAGCATGCAGAGATCATGTCTGTAAACATGCAGAGATCATGTCTGTAAACACGCAGAGATCATGTCTGTAAGCATGCAGAGCTCATGTCTGTAAACATGCAGAGATCATGTCTGTAAACATGCAGAGATCATGTCTGTAAGCATGCAGAGATCATGTCTGTAAGCATGCAGAGATCATGTCTGTAAACACGCAGAGATCATGTCTGTAAACATGCAGAGATCATGTCTGTAAACATGCAGAGATCATGTCTGAAAGCACATACTCAATGGCTGAGAAAGTCTTTTTACCCAAATAGGAAACACATACATAAAAACAGTTTCTGTGCATTATTGTAAAACTAAAAGATAAAAAGGCGGGGGCTGGTAAGATCCAGGCCCTTAACCAATTTTCGGGGATTGGGGGAGAGGTGTTAGGTAGCCTAATTCTGGTAGGTTTCTACTCCATCGTTGTGGAATCACTTCTTTTATGTTGGAGGCCGGGGTAGCAAATTTCTGCTGCAATAACTCTTGAGCAGTGTTGCCACTTTGGATGTTTTAAATCCAGATTTAGATGTTTTCCTTGCATTTAGATGACGTTTTGACGTTTAGATGGTAGATGTTTTCTAGATGTTTTTCATTTGGAGTGAAATTTTTTTTTTTTTTTTACGTATCCAGAAACCATGAGTTGTAAACCCTTTGGCTCGGTACTATGGATATCGCAACCCTTCGGCCTTGATTCCATTATAGGTACCGTTAATCTGGGAGAAATGTGGCTTTTCTGCCTACCCCCGGGAGTGAACCCGGACCACAAGGAGTTCGTCACCCGGCCGCCGCGAAAGTCCGGTTTAACCAACTTCGCTAGAGAGCCGGGCCTGGAGTGAATTTATGAAATCTAACCTAAGAAAAAGGATGAAATTTGACCTCTTAAATGCTATCTTGACAATAAAATTCGGCCTGATAAAAGTAGGAAAAGGCTGTTCCACTTATCAGCTTCCTGATTGGGTATTAAAAGAAATTGGAACAGCTAAAGCATACCAGAGTCATTTTGGATCTGAAGCTTCAACTTCATCATCCAAGATAAGTTTATCCTGTGGATCTCGTAAGGCAGACTTCGGTAAAAATTAGGACATGATTCTATAGGGTAAGTCATATCAAATGCTATGTAATTTGTGACTTTTTCCATTTGGATGTTTCTTCTAGATGTTGTCCACGCAAATTTAGATGTTTTTATATATTTTTCGACTCCTTTTTGGAGGTTTTTTGTCAACGAAAAGTGGCAACACTGGTTGTTAGTGTCAGAACATGAGTTGGCGCAGACGAAATTGTTGACTGGTTACCAATTAGAATGTTACTTAACACTGCTGATTTCGCAGAAATTTTGACTTATTTTTTCTGGAGGGCATAAAAATTGATACATGCCAACTGCTACAAAAGCTAGTTTTTATGTCAGCGTTCCTATTCGGTTTCAGCAAAAAATACACGCAGCTCTCTCGCGCTCTCTTTCTCTCTCTCATTCTCTCCTCTCTTTCTCTCTCTCTCATTCTCTCCTCTCTCTTTCTTCGTCTCGTTCTGTCTGTGTGTCTCCCTTTCTCTGTTTCTTTCTGTCTATCTCTCTCTCAGTCTCGCTGTCCCTCTCTCTGTCTCTCTCTCTCTTTCTGTCTGTCCCGCTTTCTCTTTCCGTCTCTCTCTTTTTCTCTCCGTCTCTCTCTTTTTGTCCCTCTCTTTCTGTCTGTCTCTCTGTCTCTCTCCCTCTTTCTGTCTATCTATGCCTCTCTCTTTATGTCGGTGTCTCTATGTCTGTCTCTCCCTTTCTGTCTATCTCTATTTGTCTGTCGTTCTCTCTATGTGTCTTTCTATGTCTCTGTCTGTCTGTTTCTCTTGGTCTCTCGCCTGTGTGTGAATTTTGTTTTCCTCTATCTTAATTTCTGTTCTCGTATTTCGTTTTCCAGACTCTTTCGCAACTAGTCTCGTTTTTAAAAATTCTTTCATTTTTTTTCTTCTTACAATCCACTCACCTGTACTCCCTTTCTCTGCCCCCCACCCCCCCCCCCCAAATTCGTTCTCTCTTGTATCCTCCGTGTGTACACCCGCTAACCCTTTCCCATTGACTTTTAGTAAGAGAAAACTTTGAAGCCTCCAGTGTCAAATTATAATTTATATTATCATTCCTTTAAAGCACGAATCGCTATATTATTCATTGAATTTTTAAAATGAATATTTACACATTCATTACTTCAGTATTTCGAGACTGTTGCCCAGAATTTCAGCTGACAAACGAACGAATTCCATCCGTCTGGCTGACAACCCTAATTAGGCCTTATATTTGGGGTATGGATAATATGTTAAGCCTTCTGCAAACTGGTGCTAATTTTTTGGAAAGCTATCTCTCATTTTCTGGAGAAACACGGTACTCAAAGTAACATCTAAGGAATAACGGGTTATTCTAAAGTAACATCTAATGAATAATGGGTTATTCTGATATAAGAGTGGGTTAAAATGAATCATAGATGATGTATACAGTATTCGGGGAACGCATAGTAAGTCAACTATGGTTACTTTTACTGCCGTTTGGCTGTCGTTGCCAGAGAGCCACAGTGCTGTTGGAGAAAACATGACATAATTGATTCCCCTTCGCCGCCCATCAAGTTTTTAAACTTTCAGAAAACATCTTATTCAGCGGTTTTAGTTTTGTACAGAAGCCGAAACAATAAACGAAACACGCATAAATGGGTTTGTATAATGCCGTTTTGAATTAAAGAACATGGGGGATCTCTCCCAACATCTTGCAGTTTCCTTTGAGAGCTCAAGGGACCTAAGCCTACAGGTTCCGTCGCCCCTCATCATCATCCTCATTAGCAGCCTTACGAAATCACTTGTGAGATGAAATGTGCGATACATTAATGATGAAATGTGCGATACATTAATGATGAAATGTGCGATACATTAATGATGAAATGTGCGATACATTAATGATGAAATGTGCGATACATTAATGATGAAATGTGCGATACATTAATGATGAAATGTGCGATACATTAATGATGAAATGTGCGATACATTAATGATGAAATGTGCGATATGTGGAACTGAACTTTTATGATAAAAGCTTTAATGCTGCAGTCTTCGTTTGTGTTGTATCTCTCTCACCGGCTTTCTCTTTCCAACTGATGACCCAAGTTGTTTGTAGGTCTGCCTGTAGATATGTCTTGGTCTGCCTCATGGTCTACTCCCCAGCTCTTTTATGTACGCAGTTTTTATCTCTTTATTTCATTCTCCCTACGTAGTGAAACATCGCGGTACACGGTTTTAACTCTCACAGCTAGTGGTGATTTCAACAGACGATCACTTGCTCTAATATCTCCTTTATTTCTTTGTGCCATAAATCGCAAAGGGGTTAAGTGCCACAACTCCCTGTATTTATCACGTTCTCGGGGTTTGAGATTTAAACAATGGATCAACATCATTGCACACGGGTTTCTTCTAACTCAAGTCGGAGTCCGAAGAAGCAAAGCACAGTCAGTGCACAGGCTCTTTAGCAGCGCCGAGGATCCTAAAATACTTTAGGTAGATTTTGAACACCAGATTTTTGCCCGGGCAGAGCCGTTAGGCTACTCTTTTCGATTTTTAACTGCCAGGGGAATTTTACGTACGCAACAATGTGAACGGGCGTCCTATCTCACTACCCAGAGACCAGGGGGAAGGGAATTACTAGAAGTCCAAGTCTATGTGATAAAGTGTCAGCCCAAATCAGGGATAGAGCCTCTAGCACTCGAGGCGGACACCATGCCTCGAGACCACGACGAAGCTCCCCTAGTTTGCGGTATATGTGTGTGTGAGGGGAGGGGGGGGGGGGGAGAGAGAGGAGCCTCAAAATTGAGAGATGTATGAAAAGCGCTGTCGCTGCGGACTGCGCATGGATGATTCCCCCCCCCCCACCCCCACCCTTTTCCTCTTTTTCCATAAAAGAAAAAAAAATTACAACCTTACTGAAGATTAGAACCCGGGTCTTAGGCAAAATCCAAGCGTTCTTAAACCATTCGGCCAGCCGCTCTTCAAAAGTATTTACCGACACTCATAAACAGGTTTATGGAAAGAAGAGGTGTCACCTGCACCTTCCACGCGGGGCTGTCCTGGCTTAGAGAGACGTCAGGTTCAAATCTTAACAAACGGATGAAAATCTCTAAAC
Source organism: Candidula unifasciata (assembly GCA_905116865.2). Taxonomy (NCBI): domain Eukaryota; kingdom Metazoa; phylum Mollusca; class Gastropoda; order Stylommatophora; family Geomitridae; genus Candidula; species Candidula unifasciata. Next base: position 257,836 of record CAJHNH020004669.1, on the reverse strand, counting down.
CGTTTAGAGAAATGAGGTTTCGACTGTTATGCTTTTTTTTTTGGAAAGTATTAAAAAAAAAAATTGAAGAATTTTGAGGCAGCTGAGATGTGATTCTCGAGAAGTATGTTACGAATACCATGGGCTGCCAGAACAACTAACATTCATTGCCTGGATATGACTAATGAAAGTAGAACATTATATACAACAATGAGAAAGAGAAAACAAAGTGCTTTGGTCTTGGGATGAGAAAAGGAGCACTAGAAAATATCGTGACGACTGGAAAGATCGCTGGTAGAAGAGGCAGGGGCAGACCAATAGAAATAATGGTGGTTGGTGGCTTAAGACAGTGGCATGGAGGGGCATGGAGGAATATCATCAGTGAAACTGATCCAGAACTCCAAAGCCCAAGATCTATGGAGATGCATGGACGCCAACGCCAGCTGGCAAGGCACTTCATGATGATGATTTCTTTGAACCTCAACTTCAACTAGAACATTAAAGTGTGTAAAGGACCATTTACACGCCTTAAGACGTATTGGGCATATAGGGCTAGATCTGTGTTTATAGACCAGTCGACACTTGGCGGGGGCATGTGGTCAGCATCACACCGGACGCCTTTACTTCCCATGACTCCACCAGGTACCCATTCAAGGCCGGTTTAACTTGGGAATGGTACCGATAATCGGAAATAGAGTAGGAGGACAGTTTTTTTTTTTTTTTTTCTTTTTTTTTCCGACATTTAACTTATGAGTGTCTTTCGGATATCCCATGGAGTCGTTGTTGGAATTAGGGAGTTTCGAGCGGTGTGCGGCGCTCTCATTTGACTGACTGCCGCTCTGAGAAGAAAGGCTGAGCTGTGAGAACTACCTTCTAAAGTCTCAGTCTTGATGGCAGACCAACCAAGCAGATTCCAGAAACTGGGCCTAACCTCTTCTTCTTGTTGTTGTTCTTCTTCTTCGTGTTATTGTTGTTGTTCTTTTTCTTGTTGTTCTTCTCCTCCTCCTTTTTCTTCTTCTTCTTCTCTTCTTTTTCTTCTTGTTCTTCTTCTTCTTCTTCTTCTTGTTCTTCTTTTTCTTGTTGTTGTTGTTGTTGTTGTTGTTGTTGTTGTTGTTGTTGTTCTTCTTCTTCTTCTTCTTCTTCTTCTTCTTCTTCTTCTTCTTCTTCTTCTTCTTCTTCTTCTTCTTCTTCTTCTTCTTCTTCTTCTTCTTCTTCTTCTTCTTCTTCTTCTTCTCCTCTTCTTCTTCTTCTTCTTCTTCTTCTTCTTCTTCTTCTTCTTCTTCTTCTGTCGTCTCACTGATACCAGATTGTAGTCCAGTGACGTGGTTTCCTGAATTCGTCTTGTGCTTCTCGGGTAGCAATCAATTACACCACTGCCGGTTTGATAGGCCCGTCAAAATGAGTTATAATTAGGGCACAAGTACTGGCTACACTAGCCAAGTGTAACTGGCAGTTCTCTCAGGGTAAGAATGTTATTGAAGTCTATTCTTTAACTTAACACGCTATTTCAAGACTTTCTCCAAAACAAAAAGCACCAAAGAGCACACCATTACTGCACGCCTACCGCACACAGGGTAATTATTGCGCTTACAAAAAAAGTTCGGCATCAGCCAATTCATCCGCTTCTGGAAACTTCGTTAATTTGAGGAATTCGATATTTTTAGTATTCGAGTTTTTTAAATTTTACATTATTACAGACGGTTAATGTTGAAAGCTGTCTGTGGCGTAATGGATTACCTGATTGCCTGAGATATTCTTTTGCCTTGTATTTTGTGGGGATTTGATCGTCTGCTTAAGTATTCTGCACCTCCTGAGAGGGATGTCGAGGCGAAGAAAGCATTTGTGGCGAGGATTGAATAGCAAATCTTCCCTTCTACTTCTTCTTTCTTCACCGACTGTAAGCTCCAGCGGAAAGCCCTGGTCCAATTGAACTTTGGCTTTATGCTCACCTCTCTAGCCGATACATGCCTTATCCTCATTTGATAGGTAAACAGGCATGTTAGTTAGTTAGTCAGTCAGTCAGTTAGTTGGTCAGTTAGTTAGTTAGTTAGTTAGTCAGTCAGTCAGTCAGTCAGTCAGTCAGTCAGTCAGTCAGTCAGTCAGTCAGTCAGTTAGTTAGTTAGTTAGTTAGTTAGTTAGTTACTTAGTTAGTTAGTTAGTTAGTTAGTTAGTTAGTCAGTTAGTTAGTTAGTCAGTTAGTTAGTTAGTTGTGTTTTATCATCATTGAACTCCGGACATGTCCTTAATTGGGCGGATCCTACCCTCAGTATGAACCCCAACGACCGATGGCTAATAGTACCAGTTCTATGTTGATTAACAAGTCTTGTGGTGTGCGTCTCGTTTTTTTGCTATGCCGATCTTAATTCCCAAGTCTGCCATTCTGGCGAGTGATGTGGATTTACTGCCCCCAAAGTCCTCCATCCTTCCTATTTCTCTGAGGGCATTAATAATATCAGCATGATCCATTGGCCGACCGTCGGTAGTGATAGCAGATCCAGCCAACCTGTCAGCTCTTTCATTTCCATCGACGCCTGCGTGTCCCGGAACAAAACTAAAGGTGACTCCACGCACATTTGACTTCTTTAATGATTCAAACCATTGTCTTGACACCGAACCTGCCTCGACCCTCCGGATCATACTCATTGAATCACTGAATATTCATACGCGGGTGTAGTTTTGTGTTTCGAGCCAGACGAACGCTTGCGTCACTGCCATCACCTCCATCGTCATGCTGCTGGTTGTCATGGAGAAGGCGCCGTTGGCTTCTTACACTGTTCTGCACGCTGAGCGTGCGATGAATGCCCATGAGCTTCTTTTTTGGCGTATAACGGATCCGTCTGTGTAGATTAGTGCATTTGCTTCGTCTGAATATTCACTGATGAGAGTGTTGACCTCTCCTCTACATTAACAGCAACAGGATTCTCTTCTCTACATCGCCTGTTCAGTGTGGCAATACCGGAAAATGTACAAATAAACACATGAGGCACAGGTATCCACTCTGCACCAGGGGTGCTTTCGGTTAGGATGTAAACAGGCATGTCGTACAAGACGACTACTTAAAGGTGTTTCCTTCAAAGTAGATAATTTTCACGAAACCAGTACTCTGTCTACAAATATGTCATATGGTCTGAAACAAAACCAAATCCTGGCGAACAACTAGAACTTTCAGTTGGAGTTTACAGGGTTGAACGCGATGAAAGAAAGATATGTACACTTTTTTTTTCCTTCTGTGTTGTGAACTCTGGCGAACAATTCCAAGCTAAAAATCTGTGTCCGGTCATAAATGTCTAAACTATGTATTTCCTTGTTCCCGGAATTGGATGTTGCGTACACATATACTTGAACAAAGAAGACACTAACAATATATACAGTTTATTGCCTGGCATATTTCGCTGTGACTCGTCAGATGCATAGTACAGTAACAATAACATAAATGATGCCGCTGAGTGAATCTTTCATAACTCAAAACTTCAACAACGATCATGACTGCTTATTTTACTATGGCGGCCGCAAAGTCAGAACCATATGCTTTTGTACACAGAGTTCCTGGCCCGTCTCTCTAGCGTAGTTGGCTAAACCGGATTGTGCGGTGAGCGGGTGACGAACTCCTTGTGGTCCGGGTTCACTCCCGGGGGGTAGGCAGAAAAGCCACATTTCTCCCAGATTTATGGTATTTACAATGGAATCAAAGGCCGAAAGGTTGCGATATCCATAATACCGAGCCTAAGGGTTAACAACTCATGGCTTCTGGAAAAAAAAATACAGAGTTCCTGGCGCAGGTGACGAATACCTTTGACTGCCAGAGTAACTAACAATGAGTGCATGGAAATGGCAAATAAAAATAGAATACTGAGAGGGAGAAAAACAGTTCTTTGCTCATGTGATGAGAAAAGGAGCACTGGAAAATATCGTGACGACTGGAAAGATCACTGGTAGAAGAGGCAGAGGCAGACCAAGAGAATTGATGGTTGTTGGCTTAAGACAATAACATGGAGGATGTCGTGAAATGATAGTCATTACACATCGGTTTGTAAGGCTGATAACCTGTCTTACCTGTAATCTGCACAAAATTCAAACTTGGACTCGCCCAGAAATATATAGTCCCTTATATCTATATATATAGGCCTGTATTGGACAACATTATTATGTCTGCCTTTTCTGGTTACTTTAACTAAACTCCACTTTTAAATGTATATCTTTTGGGGATATATTTAGGGAGTTAATTGAGGTTTCTTGGAAACCGATTTACTCCTTGCCCCAGTATACAAGGAACTTCTTTTGTACCAACACCTGAAATGTCTAACTGACGCCATTCTCCTTGCCAGCTTCTCAAGCCTCCAGATGTGTTAATCTGTGCCTGTATACTTTAAATTTTCAAGGCAATCTGGAAAGGGCTCAGTTTTACATATGCTTGGGATGTATATTTTCTGAAGAGCTGGCAGAAGATTCACAGTCTCAACAACATCCACCCACCAATCCAACCACCAGAACCAACTTGTTACCCACCAGCTAACACCTGTGAAGGTTCCTGACATCTCCAAAAATGGGGGAGATTGTGCCTCAAACAGCTACCAGTGCCAGAGTAATGTGGCTCTAAGACATTGTGTGTCCTTACTGGTGATATAGACATGCTAGATACCAGTACAGTTGCTGTACAGTGAAGTACTCTTGCTACTTGATCCAGTGGAGCAGAATTCCCAGAGTCAAAGACAGTCAAATCATCCGGAGCTGAGGGAGGCATCATAGACAGAGATAAGAGAAGATAAGTCTAATGCTTCGCATGATGTTGTGCTCCTCACAGCTTCCTGTGTCCAATGATGACATATGTCACCTCCAGGACCGGCTGTCTGCCTAGTTTTCTTAGGATCTAGACATTAGTGCTGAAATTCTTTCACTGATAGCTGGAATTCACTTCAATTGTTTTTGTACAGATATTATACTAAATACATGCATTCATTTTCATGGCTGACTTAGGTTTCTCTATGTCACCTTCTTAAGTGTTTAGCAGTTGTATGTGTATGTATCTTCATTATATGTGTTAACATGGTTATGATAATGAACTATCATAACCTGGGGGCTTTCTTTAGTAAGTAGTGGGGGTGTCCAGCCAAGTGTGCCTAGAAATATATATATATATATATATATATATATATATATATATATTTTGTAGTGCCAATACTTGAGTTGCCCTACTCCAGAGATAAGTTGATCGTATATTGGCCACGGGGAATCCCTTAGACCAATACGAGCCAAACGACTCAACAAAATTATCTCTGAGTGCTGCTGGTTCTGAAGGAGAAATCCTTACATTAGGCACGCGACAGGAGTGATATGTGACAGAACAACATATCCCCAAAAATCTGTGGTCTCGTCGTGGGATTGTTTTGTACACTGTTCAATCTTTAAATTTGCTGGTGATCTTGGCCAGGAGTTGTTCAGTGTTTGTTTTTTGTTAACACAGTTGTGACCATTCTGGGTCAGTTCTTAGAGTATACTCCTAGGAGTGATTTGTAATCATTGTGGTGTTTTGTGGTGTCTAAGTACATTGGGTTAGGTACAACCTTGGTTGGTGGTGATAATTTAATCTATTGTTGATTATATTTACATTGTTGGTGACAATATATTTTGTTGTGGACTGTTAGATTGACAAGACAGCATGTCGCAGTCAAAAATTTCCATACAGGAATTGAAGGACATGGCTGTCCAGATGGGATTGGAGGGTAAAGAAATGACCGAGTGGATTAAAACCACGGAACGTGAGATGAGGATGGAAGCCCGTGAGGCTGAGAGACTCAGAATTGAGGCAGAGAAGGAAAGCGAAAGACTCCGAAGAATCTGAGAGGATAGAGAAACTGAAAGGATTCGAGAAAATCTGAGAGACTCCGAATTGAGTCTGAGAGGGAGTCAGAAAGAATGAAGTTGGAACAGGAGGTGAGGTTAAGAGAATTGGAACTTCAGGCTCAGAGAGAGGGTAATAGACCCAGATCTCCAACACCTGATATTGATGGTGCATCAACGCACAGTAGCTCAGCTCAAGCGATGAACTTTCCTATGCCAGTCTTCGACCCGAAGGCTGAAAATATTGAACAGTACCTAGACCGATTTGGCAAATTGGCATCTTTGTACAACTTGGAAAGGAACATGTACACGCTGAAGTTGGCTCAAGGTTTGAGGGGTGAGGCATACGAGATTTATCAACGGATGCCCACCGGTACTGAGACTGATTATGATGCATTGTGTCAGGCTTTACTGAAACGTTTCGAACTTAATGCTGCGACATACAGACAGAAGTTCAGAAATGAGAGAAAGATGACAGGGGAGAACTATCCTCAGTTCGCCAGTCGCCTTCAGGGATATTTGACAAGGTGGAGGGAAATGTCTGGATACTCCTCTTCTTTTGAAGATTTACAGGAGATGATCCTAACGGAACAACTCCGAGAGACATTACCTCGACCTATGCAAACCTTCCTGACGGAGAATGGTGCTGACAGACTGAGTGAGATGTTGATGTATGCTGAGAGGTATGAGATGGCACATAAAGAAGTGTGTATAGGTGGGAAACCAAAGGCCCAGGGCCAAGGGAAAAATAATGGTAATGGTCATAAAACCCATCCAAATGAATCCCCTAAAAAGAATTCATCCCAAGCACAACCCCAGAACCCCTCAAAAGTTCAGGGAACACAATATAGACAACCCTTTAATGGCCCTAAAAAGCCTTACTGCCATATTTGTAAGAATAATAACCACTGGACTAAGGAATGTAAATCCAAACAGTCAGGGAATTTACAAGTATCAGCTTTGTTGTCTACTGTAGTACCTTCTACCCAGGAACAATTGTACAATGGTTCCAATAGGCCTCCTGTGGTAGAGAGGGTTTGGGCTAATGGATATTCTCTAAATTGTCTGTATGATAGTGGTTTGTCATACGGCTGTGTGGTGAGGCCAGAGTTTGTAAAACCTGATCAGTATACTGGCAGATTCATAGAGCTCCAATGTGCCACATTGGATGCTAAACCTTTAAACTTGCCTATTGCTAAGATTAAGGTCCGTTCAAAGTATGTCTCGGGGGTAATTGAGGCTGCAGTGCTCGAACACTGTACCTTTGATTTAATTCTTGGCGCTACTTATGTATTTTTAGCAGAGCCGAAGAAACCTTCAGAGCATCTTGCTGCGGTGACCACCCGAGCACAACATAAAAGTGCTTTAGAGGATTCTCCTCATGTAAATCCTCTTCCTGAGGAAATTAAGGTGGCCCAAAGTAGTGACCCAACCCTTAAGGCATGTTTTAAAAAGTTAACTGCAAGTCACAATCCTCCTTTGAAGAAAGAATTCTTCATGAAAGGTAAGTTGCTTTACAGATGGGCAAGTGACAAGTATACAGAGCACAGTCAACTTGTAGTACCCAAAACATATAGACAGCAGATTCTCCAGATGGGGCACACTATAGCCTATAGTGCCCATATGGGAATACATGCAACGACACAACGCATTGCCTGCCATTACTTTTGGCCAGGTATGTCAGCAGATATCATGCGTTATGTCAAATCCTGTCCGGAGTGCCAGAAGGTAGCTCCCAAAGGCAGGAATGCACCAGTCGGACTGGGGGAAACCCCTGTCACCTCCACACCTTTTGAAAGGGTGGCGGTCGATTTGGTTGGACCACTTCCTCTCACAAAGAAGAAGAATGCTTACATATTGACCTTGGTCGACTGTTGTTCAGGGTATCCGGAGGCTGTTGCACTTCGGAGGATTGACAGTAAGACTGTGGGCAGAGGCATTGATGAGCATTTTCACCAGAGTGGGATTCCCTTCGCAGATACTGACAGACAATGGATCTCAGTTTAAAGGGAAACTAATGGAGGAAGTGTTTCAGATAATCAAGTCTCAACACATTTGCACCAGTCCATACCGACCCCAAGCGAACGGCCAGAATGAGCGGTTCAATGGAACGTTGGTATCGCTTCTGAGAAGATTAACACAGGAAAAGCCAGAGAGGTGGGACGAGTATCTGTCTGCAGCACTATTCGCCTACCGGGAAGTACCCAATGCCTCTACTGGATTTCCACCTGCGACCTTGGTGTTCGGAAGACCCATTTCTGGACCCTTGGCCATTCTCAGGAAGACATGGACAGACGAAGGGGCAGATGATTCCTTGAAAACCATATCACAGTATGTGCAGGAACTCAAGGAACGGTTAAAGCTAGGGTGGGACCTGGCTAAAGAGAACTTGATTCGTGCACGTAAGAGGTACGCTGCACATTTCAACCGGAAGACGAAGGAACGATGTCTTGAGGTTGGAGATAGGGTGCTTTTGCTACTACCATCAGGGAAGTCTAAGTTAGAGTTAGCTTGGGGAGGCCCTTATACGGTGGTAGAGAAGATATCCAGGATCCATTATAAGATCAACATTAAAGGTAAGTCAAAGGTCTATCACATTAATCTCCTCCGGAAATACAACGAGAGAGAGGTAAGTGACACACCGACCCTCTTGACACTTTCTGTAGCTATGGAGGTGGAAGGTGGAGAAGCCACAGCTGTGGAATATCCTCTTCACCCCAGGGAGACCTATAAAGATGTAGAGGTTAACCCAACTCTCTCTGTCTCTCAGAAACAAGCTATAGAACCACTCTTGTCAGAGTATAACTCTGTCCTGAGAGTTAAGCCAGGGCAAACTTCATTATTGGAGTATGATACGACATTGGTTCCTGTTGAGCCTTTCAGTCAATGCCCTGTGCAAGCTCCTCTTTTTAAAGAGGAATGGAGTAAACCTCCAGACCATCAGGAGGACCAGAAGGTGAAGAATTTTCAATTCACACCAGGGTTCCTTCCTGTGTTTGTTGGAGCACATAGTGACGAGGGGAGGATTATCCTTCCGAACCTCGCGAAGGATCAGACGGGAGGGATTATATCCCACATGCCTCGACGACCTTCCTGTGTGACTACTGATGTAGGAGACACACCGGTATATTTCCTGAATATGACAGGAGTACCAGGATGGTGTGTAGGTTTATTCAGCCAACCCGATCGGGGGGTTCGGTCTGAACCTACATCTTTGCATGTACCTGGCAGGGATCAGTGATACATGGATGGAGTCATCAGTCTTAGGTCTTCAGGGCCATCGACTGATTCTATATAGATTCCTTGTTCAGTAGTATTGTATAGTGGTCATAGGTTTCTCTATTTTCACATGAATTGTCATTATTGTATATATTTCATCTGTCTCTGAGAGGTTGGTTTGGTCAACCCTTTGATTCAGAGCAGATTTCTTGAGCGCCATCCCTTGTCTGATAATTCACAGACTGAAGGTGATGAGCAAGCTGAAAGTAGTGAGTCCATAGATGTGTAAATGGCTGATCATTTTTCATTCGCGTAGTACGCTCTTCCCTTTGGGGGGGGGGGGGGTACTGTCGTGAAATGATAGTCATTACACATCGGTTTGTAAGGCTGATAACCTGTCTTACCTGTAATCTGCACAAAATTCAAACTTGGACTCGCCCAGAAATATATAGTCCCTTATATCTATATATATAGGCCTGTATTGGACAACATTATTATGTCTGCCTTTTCTGGTTACTTTAACTAAACTCCACTTTTAAATGTATATCTTTTGGGGATATATTTAGGGAGTTAATTGAGGTTTCTTGGAAACCGATTTACTCCTTGCCCCAGTATACAAGGAACTTCTTTTGTACCAACGCCTGAAATGTCTAACTGACGCCATTCTCCTTGCCAGCTTCTCAAGCCTCCAGATGTGTTAATCTGTGCCTGTATACTTTAAATTTTCAAGGCAATCTGGATAGGGCTCAGTTTTACATATGCTTGGGATGTATATTTTCTGAAGAGCTGGCAGAAGATTCACAGTCTCACCAACATCCACCAACAATCCAACCACCAGAACCAACTTGTTACCCACCAGCTAACACCTGTGAAGGTTCCTGACATCTCCAAAAATGGGGGAGATTGTGCCTCAAACAGCTACCAGTGCCAGAGTAATGTGGCTCTAAGACATTGTGTGTCCTTACTGGTGATATAGACATGCTAGATACCAGTACAGTTGCTGTACAGTGAAGTACTCTTGCTACTTGATCCAGTGGAGCAGAATTCCCAGAGTCAAAGACAGTCAAATCATCCGGAGCTGAGGGAGGCATCATAGACAGAGATAAGAGAAGATAAGTCTAATGCTTCGCATGATGTTGTGTTCCTCACAGCTCCCTGTGTCCATGATGAGAAGATGTCACCTCCAGGACCGGCTGTCTGCCTAGTTTAGTTCTTAGGATCTAGACATTAGTGCTGAAATTCTTTCACTGATAGCTGGAATTCACTTCAATTGTTTTTGTACAGATATTATACTAAATACATGCATTCATTTTCATGGCTGACTTAGGTTTCTCTATGTCACCTTCTTAAGTGTTTAGCAGTTGTATGTGTATGTATCTTCATTATATGTGTTAACATGGTTATGATAATGAACTATCATAACCTGGGGGCTTTCTTTAGTAAGTAGTGGGGGTGTCCAGCCAAGTGTGCCTAGAATATATATATATATATATATACTGATATATATATTTTGTAGTGCCAATACTTGAGTTGCCCTACTCCAGAGATAAGTTGATCGTATATTGGCCACGGGGAATCCCTTAGACCAATACGAGCCAAACGACTCAACAAAATTATCTCTGAGGATGCTGAACGCCTAACGCCAGCTGGCACTAAATGTTTGTTTTTTTTTGTGTTGCTGTTGCGTCATTATGGTAGCGAAGAGAAAACTGGAAGTTTACGTGACAGTAGAACAAGGGGAAGCGCAGTTTTTTGACATGGCATGGCCATGGAGAGTTGACTAACAGTACAAGAGACAGAAGGTTGTGGATAGATGTGACTACCAACGCCACATGGCATGGACTTAAAAAATATAAAATAATTGGTAAAAATATATCGTCTTATAAACCAGAAATACGGTAAAAACAGGTAACAGTGATAGTTCGTTCAGGTCATCCATGGTATATAACTTTACAATAATAATACAAATCTCACGTGAAAATAGCAGACCAGACGATGACAGTACTCTGTAAGGAAATGTAGTCATATGTTCACAACACCAGGAGATAACACTCAGTGTTGCCACTTTTCTTTGACAAAAAACATCCGAAACGGAGTTCAAAAATATCTTTAAAAAAACATCTAAATTTGCGTGGAAAACATCTCGAAAAACCATCCAAATGGAAAGAGTCACAAATTACATAGCAATTGATATGACTTACCCTATAGAATCATGTCCTCATCTTTACTGAAGTCTGCCTTACAAGATCCATAGGATAAACTTAGCGTGGATGACTAAGTTGAAGCTTCAGATCCAGTTGACTATGGTATGCTTTAGCTGTTCCAGTTTCTGTTTATACCCAATCAGGGTATAATATTTCCAATAAGTGGAACAGCCTTTTCCTACTCTTATCAGGCCGAGTTTTATTGTCATGATAGCATTTAAAAGGTCAAATGTCATCCTGTTTCGTAGGTTAGATTTGATAAATTCACTTCAAATGAAAACATATACCATCTAAACGTGAAAACGCCATCTAAATGCAGGGGAAAACATCTACATCTGGATGTAAAACATCCAAAGTGGCAACACTGATAACAATGGGGCGGAACTTGTCGTCTGAGGGCCGCGAAACTGTGTTCTCTCTCAGTTGTCTCCTGCTGGTATTACCAGCGGTCTTGTCCCTTTGATGTAAATAACATTTCCGTTTTCAGCTGCATATGTGTCACCTGGCGATTATAGTACGATGTTTGGATGGTTTCCAAACTCACAGGGACTCTCTCTCTCTCTTTCTCTCTTTCTCTCTCTCTCTCTCTCTCACTCACTCTCTCTCTCTCTCTTACTCTCTCTCTCTCTCTTACTACTATCTTATGTGACACGCACATGCACGTTCTCTGCTTAGATTTCATTTGTTTCTTTTTTTTTTTTTTGTCACCCGCTTCATTGCATTTCTAACTCTACGATTCTTCTATCACAGCAACAGGCTTTATTACTTTTGAACCCGCCCCCTCCTTTTTTGCCTATCTATCTATCTATCTATCTATCTATCTATCTATCTATCTATCTATCTATCTATCTATCTATCTATCTATCTATCTATCTGTCTGTCTGTCTGTCTGTCTGTCTGTCTGTCTGTCTGTCTGTCTGTCTGTCTGTCTGTCTGTCTGTCTGTCTGTCTGTCTGTCTGTCTGTCTGTCTATCTATCTATCTATCTATCTATCTATCTATCTATCTATCTATCTATCTATCTATCTATCTATCTATCTCTCTCTCTCTCTCTCTCTCTCTCTCTCTCTCTCTGTCTGTCTGTCTGTCTGTCTGTCTGTCTGTCTGTCTGTCTGTCTGTCTGTCTGTCTGTCTGTCTGTCTATTTTTGAGGGTTTATACAACGGATCAACGAAGAATCTCAGCGCAGTGCACCAACTCTGTAGCACCGGCGAGCATTCTGACATACTTAGGGTAGCTTTTTAACTTTAAAATTTCCCCGGGAAGCGCCGTTAGGCTACTCTTTTCGATTTCCAACTGCCAATGGATTTTATTACGTGTGCAACAATACACACGGGCGTCTGATCCTACCCAGAGACCAGTGGAAAGTACTAGAAGTCCAGGTGAAAACAATCCCAGCCTTTGCCGGGACCTCTAGTACTCCAGGCGTACACTATCCCGCGAGAACACCTTACGTCTGTTTGTCGTCTGTTTGTCTGTCTGTTCACCTGCAATCCATCTATCTGTATATCTGTCTGTCTATAGTTTTCAAATCTGTCATTCATTAGTCTCTAGTGTATCTGTAGCTGTATGTTGTAATGTTCGTCATACGACCGTCTCCAGATAAAAAGCTTCAGAAAGTCATAGTTCGTTATACAGGCTGATCCATGCATGCAGTATTGAGTTGTGTGTTGTTCTGATGTTCTTTTTAGACAAAGCGCTTATCTGCATATGTGTTTATAGTTGAGTGTATGTTTACAGTTGAGTGTATGTTTACAGTTTATAGTTGAGTGTATGTTTACAGTTGTAACATCGCTTTCAGATATCGGTTGATGGGCTTAGCATAGAGTTATAGATTGTTACTTAGTTAGTCGTATTACGCTTGCCGCGGATCGGAAGGTCATGGGTTCACTCCCTGGCGGAGCCGGACTTTTTTCATAAATGACCTTGGCTCTAAGGTCGACCCAGCCTTGAGTAGGTACCGGGTGCAGTCCCGGGAAGTAGAGGCGGTCGGGGTGATGCTGACCATATCACCCATCTTGGGCCGATTGGTCTATAAAAATAAAGGTCTAGCCCTATATGCCCTATACGCCTAAAGGCGTTGAAAAGGGTCCTTTACTTTTATTTTTCCTTTTTTTTTTTTTTACTGAGTTATAATTGGTCGACTCATGCAACATACGCATATGTTTAGAGTGGTAATGTTATCGATTTCTTGTTTGTATCCGCTGATCCGTTTCAATATAGAGTTGTAAATTATTCCTAAAATCTTTGTCCTAATGATTAATCAGTGCAAAATATAATAATATTGTAATATTGCTCGTTTAGGGGGGGGGGGGGGGGGGTCGGGGGGGGGGGGGTCGGCTATCTGTACAGTTAGTTAGTTTCGCAGTGCACCAACCCCAGCATTTTCTTGGCTGTTGTGGATTTTTCTAGGCAAATTTTACGTTCAGTAGTTTATCATAGCTTACTGAACAGTCAGCTTTGTGTACCACTGTCAAAGCCAACGCAAGACAAATCGTCTCCAGCTCGGATCGAACCCGGCACGCCGACATTAAGGAGCGCGTTCGCAACACCTCAGCCACAGACGCCGAGTATAGAGTTGTAATACTGTTCTCGTGTTATTTATCATATTGGTGTAGCCGTACAGTTAAAACTGAAGAATTGTTCATGTGCTTACACGTTCTTTGCCCTACAGGTTGACCCGTGCAGTATAGCAGGCAAAGATGGACGTATCAGGGAAGGAGACCAGATTGTACAGGTAAATTTCCGTTAATGTTTCAAACTTCGTTCTATCTGTCTGTCTGTCTGCCTGTGTTTTGTTTGATGCACCCCTCCAGACAGCTACCTTAAACATCTGAGACTTCAAGAATCTCATCCTGAATGGCAAATCAAGACATCTGCAAGACATAATTTTGCTACTGCTTCTTCTTTATTTTCTTCTTCTTCTTTTCTTCTTTTTCTTCTTCTTCTTCTTCTGTGTTCGCGGAGACGGTGGAACTTTGTGTTGGGATTTATTCAACTGGGCCGCAATATCCACGCCTTTCGGTTCACCAATCCGATTTCAGCAAACTCTAGTGATTCGCCTTATTTTAAATCCTTGTTAGAAGAGCTGTTCCAACACCCCCCCCCCTTTTTTTTTGGAGGGGAGGGGGGGGGGGTCCCAAAATGGGCCTCTAAGAAGTTATTTTAGGGAAGCCATAACGGCTGTACTAGTTTACACTGCAGTTGTTTTTTGCAAGGGGGTGGATGTCAAGGATCGTTGGTGTTACGTTTAGCCTTGTCTGTTAAAAGTCCACAGGACCGGGTTCTATCCCGTGTGGCTCGGTCTCTCTCTCTCTCTCTCTCTCTCTCTCTCTCTCTCTCTCTCTCTCTCTCTCTCTCTCTCTCTCTCTCTCTCTCCCTCCCTCCCCCCCCCCCCTCTGCAGAAGGGCTAGCCGCCTGTCGAGAGCATCCTACCAAGTACGAACTTCAGCGACCGTCCCTAGAGATCTCCGTATTATTGCACTCGCGAACCGAACGAGGCAGTCGTGAAACGAACCCACGACGTACAGATGGAGAGACAAACGGCTAGCCCACCTCTTTTTGTCTGTGAAGAGCATGTTACTTATTTGTAAGTATCCTATAAGTAAACAGGGGGGGGGGGGCCTTTGAGGCCTTTAAATATTATGAATTAATCAAGTAACAGAAAGTGTATTGATCGGCACTCATAGAAAGAAGTAGAAAGATAGAAGAACACACCAGACAACATAAAAATCGAAAGCTATAGTTACCGTGCCGGGAATTGAACCTGTCACCACCAGACGGCGTGTGCGCCTCGCCATGAATACAAGTGCACTAAGTTTCTACTTCTTTCTATGAGTGCCGATCAATACACTTTCTGTTACTTAATTAATTGCTTGTAAGTATTGATTCAGTACTAAAGACTACACTGTGAGCAAAGATTGTGGGGGTAGGCATTGTAATAGTGGCTAACGATGATTATTTAAGGATTTCGGAGTGAGTACGGATTATGTAGTGATTAAGAATTTCAGGATGATTAATCATGAATTTGTTGGTGTTTAATGTTGACGAAGCGAAGTGGGTGAGCTATTTGCCTTGTGCTCTGAGGATTATGAGTTCGTTTTCAGACCTCTTCCTACATTTTTCCAGCGCAAGTGTTTTGGAGAATTATTAGGGCCATTGCTAGAGATGCGGAGTTCGGGCTTTGTGTAACGCATTGGTCGGCGAGCAACAGCTCCGCGATAAGACAGCCAGATATACTCGTTAAATAAAACCCGGCGGAGAGGAGGTTAATCGACGAGGCTTAACTCCTAGAGTCCCAATGAACGCATCATAGGTTCGTACATAGAAGCCCGATGAACGCACGATGCGCCGATTTTATTACTCTCTTTACTACCCCCTGGGCCTGTGATGCTAAACCCCCTGGGACTCAAAGAGTTAAAACGCCCACCCACATCACCCCCCTCCTCATATAATTTCTACACGATAAGTTAAGATTGCATGGTGAGCACAAGAATTGCCTGGTGAATAATGTTTGCACGGTGAGGAGTGTGTGGTGAGTAATATCTGCGTTGTGAGGAGTGTGTGGTGAGTAATGTCTGCGTTGTGAGGATTGTGTGATGAATAAAGTCTGCGTTGTGGGGATAGTATGGTAAAAAAATGTCTGTGTAGTGATTATTGTGTGATGAGTAATGTCATTGTCTTGTGGACTGTGTGATAGTAATGTCTGCATTGTGGGGATTGTGTGATGTGTAATGTCTGCGTTGTAATGACTTGTGTGATGAGTAATGTCTGCCTTGGGATTTTGGTGTGATAAATAATGTCAGCGTCGTCAGGATTGTGTGGTCAGCAGTATCTGCGATTGTGTGGTGAGCAGTATCTGCGATTGTATGGTGAGCAGTATCTGCGATTGTGTAGTAAGGAATGTATACATTGGGAGGATTGTATGCTAGCCATGCCTCCATTGTGATAATCGTGTTGATCAAGTTTCTACATTGTAAGGAATGTGCCTTGAGTAATAACTAAACTGTAAGAAGTGTGTGATAGGCAAGGGGCGTGTAGTGTGAGGGGGGGGGGGGGGGGGGGGGGTAATATCTACATTGTGAGGATTACATGGTTGGTTTGTAGATTTGCGTGTGAGTAAAAATAAATGGCTTGTTCACAGTAATGAGGAAATCGTTGCGTTTAATTAACACCCGATGTAGGTTTTATTTTATTGTTTTATCACAATGTATTCTGTTCTTCTTCTATTACTTACAATGGTTCTTGTACAGTCACAGGTGTACATTTTTAAAACCGTTATGTTCATTGATTCTTGCACAGATAAATAGCGTCATATGTAAACACTGATTTATTCTTGCACAGATAAATAACGTCATATGATATATACTATTGAAAATATATTTTTTTTTGCACAGATAAATGGCGTAAAATCATCTACACTATATAAATTAAATGTATTCTTGCACAGATAAATGGCATATCATGATGTACACTATATAAATAAGTACATCTATTCTTGCACAAATAAATGGCATATCATGATGTACACTATATAAATAACTACATAATTCTTGCACAGATAAATGGCATATCATGATGTACACTATTTAAATAACTACATCTATTCTTGCACAGATAAATGGCATATCATGATGTACACTATTTAAATAACTACATCTATTCTTGCACAGATAAATGGCATATCATGATGTACACTATATAAATAACTACTTCCATTCTTGCACAGATAAATGGCATATCATGATGTACACTATTTAAATAACTACATCTATTCTTGCACAGATAAATGGCATATCATGATGTACACTATATAAATAACTACTTCCATTCTTGCACAGATAAATGGCATATCATGATGTACACTATTTAAATAACTACATCTATTCTTGCACAGATAAACGGAGTCGATGTACGCAGCAGGTCAGAAGCCATCTCTTTATTCTCCGGCCATGGAACGGATATATCTCTGACAGTGGCTAGAGCTCAGTTGCAAGTATGTTTGTTGTCCCTCTGTCATGTTGCTCATTGTTGTTTCTTTTGCCTTAACACATTTGAAAGCCAGTTAATTTACCTCAAGACGTCAATTGCATATTTTCGTTGTTGTTATCACAATCGACGTCACTGCTTCTCAGTCCTCCCATGCAGCTGCAAACACAAGGTAGTTCTACTGACTGTTCCTATGAGACTGTACCTACAGTGTCTTCTGTTGCGGCCTCGAAGACTGCATATAGTACTTCACCAAGCATCACTCCCATGACACGCAATCGTGTCAGCGTCAGAGATGTCACTATTATTCGCAATTTCAGTCCAAATAGCACCGATACCCCCTCCAATGAAGTACACCTGCCAACCAGTAGGCTCGCTCATTACCCTTTACTCATGCACTTCCAGGTGATGGATGTTAACTACACCTGTCTTATTTTGTCCACAAAACCACTGCTGCGTCCTAAACATTTTTTGTTTTTTGGGTGTGTTTTGTTTTGTTTCTAAACAACTGTCTGTCCTTGTTTCAGTTCCTTGCCCTCTTCATTGTGACACAATTTGCAGTTGTGTGTAATGTGATGCAAGAGGTTTTCAAACACCACTACGCGCCTCGGCGACCACCTCCCCGGACAGAAGATGAAAGGAAAAGAAGTGACTTAATCTAATCCATGTTATTATCAACTCCCATCTCAGCGCCTCCCTGGGCCAAGCTCCCCAAAGAACCATCGGGGAACACACGGTCTTTTGATGCTGTCACTGAACCCGAACTAGCACGTTATTAGCTGCTGGGGCTTCAATAGATTTTCGGGGCAGTGGAGAAGACAGTCTTTGGCATGTCTTCTTTGATCTCAGCAGGTTTCATTTCTCAGGGATTTCTCCCTGCATTGTCTTCCGCGTTCGTTGTATGTAATTAGTTGTGCTCCCTTGTTTTCTTTTCATTTCACAGTCAGATCTTGTCGCTGAGAAACCTTTTTCTATGTAATTAAATACTATTCTGTTATGGTTTAGGCTTTTTTTTTTAAACCCCTAGTAATTATTTTTTCAGCACCCCCCCCCCCCCATTAAAAATTAGGGGGGAGGGGAAGACCTACTGCCCCTAAGCATGCCATTAAAGGCTATTTATTTACTTAAATGTGATGCTTTAGGCCAAAATATGCAGATATCGCAACCTAGCTATAAACCGCAACAATGTGCCAACGGCCATTTTGAAGTCGAACGCAGAAGAAGTAGAAGCTCCACGTTTCGTGTTTAAGGCAAGACAGGATTTACCTGCCCCTCATTGGAATATTGACACATTGTTTGGCCAAGTGTAACGCTACAGTCTGTCCGTTTGTTTCCTCTCATTGGAATATTGACACATTGTTTGGCCAAGTGTAACGCTACAGTCTGTCCGTTTGTTTCCTCCCTCCGCGCTGCTAACTGTTGATTTGACCAGCCTGAAGACTTCAAGAGTCGTGTTCTGGATGGCAGGGCTGAAGCTGAGTATCCTGTTCAATCATCAAGAAAGCCCGCGACGGCTACACAAAGTGGTGTGCCCTGCAGTCATGTCGGACAAAGTAAAAGTAACGACACATTAGCTTATAAAGAATTTTAAGGGTATTCAGGATTCATGGGAAGCAGATAGACACTCAGTATAACTTGGAAGCTTATCAGATAAAAGATACCTGATACAAACGTTTCTACCACACTCTTTTATCATCGAAAACATCTGTTCTGTAGCCGTTTCGCATGTGTTTGTACTGAAAAGATCTGTTTCGTAATTTTGCAACGCTATTTACTATATTACGTGTTCCATATTTTTGCCTATACTACAAGTATTTATCCAATTAACCACACACCAAACTGGCAAATGCTTAGACTAGCTGAAACTTTAACAATTAAAATAAATCTTTCTTTATGTAAACGGAATGAGCTCGTTATAAATGCAAAGTTACCCTGGTAAGTCACGTGACTATCGAACACTTGCGATGATAAGGGAAACAACATATCCCAATGAAAACATGTGATTAGCGTACTTTCGACGGAGTGATTTACATTTTACTCGCTTCCTTATATGTTGATGTAACAGTGTAGTAATACACCTAAATATATACAGCGAAATACTCCTGGCAGCAAATAAAGCGTTCAGTGTATTGTTTGTATACGCATTAACTAAACTCACAACGGGAAAACACAGTGGTATATTTTTCACATTCCGGTATACTTATTCATGTGATTTCCTGTATATATGTACTGGTGTCCAGGACTAAATGTCTTGTTCTGGCATCCGTTAAAATAGGCTCCGGTACTGTCTGTGTTGGTTTTTTTTTTTCCTTCGTTGCGCTTCCCATTCATTGCTCCATGAATTAAGTTTGCTATAATTTTAGGCTCAATGTCCTATTCAAGTCTGTATTTTTTTTTTCTTTCTAGGAGATTAGAGAGAAAAGAAAATAGAATTATGAGAGAGATAGGAGATAGAATGGGTGGGGGGGGGGGTATTAATATATGTATATATGTGTGTGTGTATGTGTAATTGTGTGTTTATTTGTGCAGAAAAGTAGATTAAAAAGAGAGGATGTATTATGAAAGATCGGAGAAATAGCAGTAACGAACAAAAAGGCAAAAGTATATTTTTAAGGGAGAAAATTAGGTATATATATATAGTATCCAGCAACCATGAGTTGTTAACCCTTTGGCTCCGTGCTGTGGATATCGCAACCCTTCGGCATTGATTCCATGATAGATATCGCAAATCTGGGAGATAAGTGGCTTTTCTGTCTACCCCTGGGTGTGTACCCGGACCACAAGAAGTTCGTCACCCGGTCGCCGCGCAGTCATGTTTAGCTAACTGTGCTAGCCAGCCGGGCAATATATATATATATATATATATATATATATATATATATATATATATATATATATATATATATATATATATATATATATTATTTACACACACACACACACACACAAATACACATACAAACATAAACATACATGTACAAATATGTAAAGAAACGGAGAGGCTGTAGAAAACACAACTGGAAACGGGTTGAGAGAGAGAGAGAGAAAAATTTGACAAGTCACATAGTTAACTGGCATCGAACAATCTTTATTGGACTTGCATACAGGCGAAAGATTGAACAAGAAACACAACCAATACAATTACAACACTTTGGAGAGAAAATTACAGTTCCTAGGAGGGGGAGAGAGAGAGAAAGAAGCAATAAATTGGCTCATAAATTAGACAAACAGCTATAAATTCTGAAGCCTTGTAGGAAGACGATTGGAAAATTTTCATCAGGCGTCTTCATTAGTTACTGGTCTCCATAGAAAGTTGGCAGCGCTGCAGTTTCACCACAATTGATCTCGTTAGCCTCTCGCTGCCATCGTCGTTTCTAGCCTTGTATTTTTTTTCTTCTGTCAATCCCAACATATAAGGGAGGAGTATGCTGAAGAAAAGCAAGTGGGTTCTTAACGCTTTTAGTAACGGGTAGATGTTAATATACCGGGTTTATGCTAAACAGTTTTGTCTTTAAGTAATCATTATTTGTGTATCAAGTGTTGAAAATGCATGCACGTGTCGTAATTGTAGCAAACTCTGAAAACATGCTGAGAAAGGTGAAGACAGGGATGCTGGGTGTAACCAGAGGGTCTGGCCGGGTCACTACACTCAGAGGAAATTCAAGACGGACATATAACCAGATTGTGACCGGTACCATCAGTATTGGGACTCTGGGCTGGCTGCTGACGATGAGGACGGAGCATGCATGGGAATGCCCCGAGTGCTATGCTGACAATTCTTGACTCACTCAAGTGTTGAAAATAATAATAAACGGCACAGAAGAGAGTTAACATTACGTTAAAAACAAGAGTGCCTAATGTGGTTGAAGTAGAAACAAGAGTGCCTAATGTGGTTGAAGTAGAAACAAGAGTGCCTAATGTGGTTGAAGTAGAAACAAGAGTGCCTAATGTGGTTGAAGTAGAAACAAGAGTGCCTAGGTTGAAGTAGGGTGACCATAATATATTAAGCTCAAAACTGGAGAGCCTATTAATAATTTTAGCTGAAAACGGAACATACAAATCAAGTTAGTTTAACCCCACTCCTTTTTTAATAGGTCACCGGGTAAAAGGGGTAATTACTCACTCAACATTGGTATCAAAACCCCAAACCATTGTCTTACAATTAAAATTCCCATCAACACATTTCAGGCATTAAAAGTATATGAGATAATTAGATCTGATTAGATATAAGTACAAGTTATGTGTTCTATTCCCGAGCTAACGCCTAGATGTTTTTTTTTTTTAAACGGGACAGTACCGACGGGACGGGACACCTGGAGCACACCTATTAAACAGGACGGTTCTTTTCTGTTTAGTGACCACACCACGCGTGATTTAGGGACACCCTATATTATAGGGGGTTGGGATAAGTAGTAGTCGCCATTCATTTAACACTAACCCCCCCCCCCCCCCCCCCCCCCCCCATCCCCCATAATATGGAATGTCCCTAAATCACGCTTGATCTGGTCGCTAAACAGAAAAGAACCAACGGTACTGTCCTCAGGAACACGACACATTTGGTCACCTTAGGTGGAAATTTGTAACAGAAAACATAAATAAAATAATAAAAAGAAAGATAATAGTGCTCTCAAGCAGTAACCAATTGTACACCTTCTTTAATCGACATGTCGTTTCCCAACACTGGAGCGTGTAATGAGAACAAATCGCTATGTAGCTGTTTACCAGAACCGTGACACACAAGCCAGTACAGAACCTGATCTCTGAATCATTGCTTCTACAGGTTCCTAAAAGGTTTTGAATCTTCACATGGCGTGATTGATGGATGTTCCTATCCCTTGCTATTGGCTCGGTTTTTTAAATGACCTTGTGACCTCGTACTCGTGTAGATTATCGAAAGATGCTTTTCCACTGATGACCCTATTCACGTTTCCATGGTTTCAATTTGACCTCTCCACTAAGGGAAATACGGAAGAGAAACCAAGAAAAGATTAGATCAGAAATGGCATAGTCGAAGACGATGTAGTAGCCTAGGCTGTATTGATTTTCAAGGTTCTTGGGTACTAATATTTCTGCGGGAAATATTCCGTTTAGTATTTTTGCTTTCTAAAGTATTCGGGTTTTTTCCCCCTTGATTTTTCACTTTCCACTTGTTGCCATTACTAAACAAGCGGGTAGTGGAGCGATTAGGACTTCGATCTTGGGCATTATGGGGCACGGTTTCCAAATCAAGTTTTATCTGCTGGGGTTGAAATGAAAAAAAAAAAATATAATCGGTTTACTTTGTAATTGCTTTTTTTACGTTTTCCCTCAGGGTTGCAGGCTGTGGGATTAACATCTCACTAATGATAATTAAACAGGTATAGTTCATAGAAAACCTATGCAACTATATAGCCATATAGCACAGCTGGAGCACCGCGATACGGTTACAAAGTAATCAATAGTCCAGTCTGAATGGGGTCTTCGTTGTTGTGGTTGCTTTGGGCCTCAACATCTTGGCTGACGGCAACGTGGTGAAAGTACCGCTGTTCAGACTCTTCTTCCAATAAAAGATCAAGAATGCAGCAGGAACTAATAGTTCGTGTCATTATAATATTTTCGCGTCTGCTATATTAACGTTGTATCGTTACAATATTTCGGTGTCGTTATAATAGTCGTGTGTCACCATTAATCACAGAATCCGCAGTATCTTCTGCTAAATCAATTCCCCGACTCATGCATTATTTAACGAACAATGGCCGTCTGCCTCCGATTCTTTGTGCCTTAATTTCCAAGCAAAGAATGGCAGCAGGATCATGTCCAGATTACTTTGAAGTAAACAGACCCTAGCTCAGATTTCCCGGAATCTGCCCGATTGGCGTGTAACCCAGTCTCATCCTGCTTGTGTCTGAGTTGTGACCCGGGAAAATCCCCTGAGGGATTCTCCTGTTTCCTTAAAACTACACTTTCAGTTTCTATTTTCTGGGCCGGGGATTAGCCTGTGGTCAGGTTTGGCTACTGCCATAGATCTCTTTGTTGGCCGCGGCTGTGAATTGATCTAGGGAGCTTTGTAGTCATTTGCCGGACTTATTGTTTCGGTTGACATCAGCTGTTTCCATTGGCAGAGTAGTACAGTGTTGGCTGAGAAAATTTGGTTGCTGATGGTCTTTTGCCAGTTGTCATTCATTTCGTTCTACATTATTAGGTATGTTAGTAATATTGGAAAGTCTCATAGATGGCGGCGTCGCGGAAAGTAACACTGGTGGTGAAAGTAATAATGCAAGGAAGGAGTTAATTAGATGCCGTTTCCACAATGAAAATTGGCTGGAATGGATCTTCAACATGTTATTTCTCCCTAGATCAGTCTTCTTCTTCTTCTTCTTCGATCCTTCTGTCAGAAAACTTATATCAGGAGGCCGGTAGCCTTTATGAAAGCTATCGTGCAATCCATATCCTCTCGTGTACCATACAGTTTTGTCTTCAGTGTGGCTGGAACAGGCCAGATTGCGTAGTGATTCTCAACCTTCCTAATGCAGCGACCCTTAAATACAGTTCCTCATGTTGTAGCAACCTCCAACCATACTGTTATATTCGTTGCTACTTTTTAACTTCAGTCACTATGTTTTTTTCTGATGGTCTTAGGCGACCCTTGGGTTCCTAATTTATAACGTACCCCAAACACAAAATCCCCGTGGGAAATCCACAGCTGACCTGACAGTCCATTATTTCAAGGGGTGGAAGTGTGCTGTTGGGTGGTGATTTTTTGTGTGTGTTTTTTTGAGTGTTCATCTAGTGTCTTCTAATCCTAACCCTATCCCAAAACTTGGCTGTAGATAAATCGCGAGAAACTACAACCTGAACACCCTAGAAAATTATTGGGAATGTCTCCCGTGACGTCGTGACGTCAGGGTTAAGTTATAAATTAAGTACTGACCCTTGTTTTAGGGTCGTTTGACCCACAAAAGGGTCGTGACCCATAGGTTGAGAACCGCCGCCCAATATTTACACTCTCTCAGACTGGTCTTCTATATCTATGTCTATAATTCAGAGAAGAAGTGAAAAAAAAGGGGAAATGTGGAAAAATGTTCGCCTACATTTTATTTAACATATCTCTTATAACAGTCTTACTGGAGTGAAGTCGGCGTCTGTGGCTTGGGCGTTGGGAACGCGCTTCATAATGCCACGGTTCATGGTTCGATCCCAGCTGAATACGATTTATCTTACATTTCTTTTTACATTGGTACCGACAGCTGACCGCTCAAGTAAGCAATGGCAAGCTACAGAACGTAAATTTACCCAGAAAAACTACAGCAACCAAACAATGCCGGGGTTGGTTCTGTAACGTCCTGTAAAGGATACGCAACTAACATTTCAACTGGAATGAAGGGTTTCAAGGCTGGCGAGCAAGGGTACGTTACGAGTTGGAAGATTACATCAAGAAATTATTTAGATGTGTCTTATAGAACATTCGCGAGAGCACCAGGGACAGATAAGGAAGAGTAATGAAGATCCTTGAAAGAAATTACCTTTCAAATAAATCTGGTTATCGACATCCGCTGGAGCAGCCGACATTCTTTGAATATGTTGTGGGAATGAAACAACTGGCCTATATCGCGAAAGTTGATGAAAGGGGCCGGGGAGGGGGGGGGGGGGAACTAAGAAAGTGGACGTTAGAAAGTTTATCGTCGTGACAAGGGGAAACCATCTGCATTAAAAAATACAGGGTGTCCCATAATTTCCAATATTTAGGACAAATAACAAATTTATAAAATAAAACTTTTTTTTTTAAACAAACATAATACGTGACTACTTTTGTCTTGAAAAAATTTTTTTGTGTGTAGCAGTGAGGTATCTACTTGACTTTCCGACTATGAACCAAAGGATCAGAATCTGGAGGGCTCGGGCATTTCTGAAAGTATGCGCTGATAAGCAACACCCACTGCATCAAGCGCTTTTCAGTTAATAAGGCGACAAGCTGAAGAAGGAAAAATCATGACTAGGTCAAACAGAGGTGGTTGTCAAGCACATAATGCAGCCTAACCGACATCACCCCTAGTGGAGAGTGGACACCTGTGCCTCAGGCGTTTATTTGTACATTTTCCTGCATTGTCACACTTGACAGGCGATGCAGGGAGCAGAATCCTGATGCTATCAACGCTTTCATCAGTGAAAATGCAGACGAGGCAGATGTACTGTGATCGACACAGACAGATCCGTTATACGCCAATAAAGAAGCGCATGGGCGTTCACTGCACGCTCAGCAGACAGAACAGTCAAAGAAGCCAATGGCGCCTTCTCCATGACAACCTGGAGCATGCCGATGGAGGTGATGGCAGTAACACACGCGTTCGCATAGTTCCAAACACCAAACTATACCCTCGCATATTTACTCAGTGATTTAGTGAAAATGATCCGGAAGTTTCAGGCAAGTTCCGTGCGAAGGCAGTGGCTTGAGTCATTACAGAGGTCCGCAGAACGTGGAGTCACCTTGATTTTCGTTTCTGGAAATGCGGGCGTCGATGGAAACGAAAGAGCTGATAGGTTGGCTGATCCGCTATCACTACTGATTACTGATTTAAGAATCAATATCATAGCACACACGATTCACACTTAATTCCCCATAAACATATTCGTGCGCATGTCATTTCATCACATTCCATGTCGACTGTAAACATTTTGTCATATATGGTCTTCAAAGTATCTCCCTTAACCAGTACGAGTGTTCCTGTAGCTTTCGCTTTTGTATTCATTCCCTCGCACTCCTGCATACCCAGGACAGTATATCCACGTGATTCCCTACACTGTTGGTGTACTGATGCTTGGTATCCACTCATGCTTAGTCCCCTTTGAACTTTACGCAGTGCCGACTGAGAATCAGACATAGTAATTGCTCTGGTAACTTTTGTTTTCTGCTATCTAGATCAGAGCTGAAGTGATTGCCTCCACTTCCATCCCCCTGTCTGAAGTTGTAGATAAAAAAAGCTCAATTTTGTTCTGCTACAATTTTCCCCTTTATTGTAGCTGAAAATCCGTTATCACTACCGAAGGTCAATCTATGGATCATGTCGATATTATTAATGGCCTCTGAGAAATGGGAAGGACTTTGGGGCAGTGAATCTATATCACTCGCCAGAAATATAGACTCTGGAGTTAAGGAAAAAAAAACCGAGACGCACACCAAGCGCATCAGATACACAATTAATACTATTAGCCACCGGACGCTGGGGTTCATACTGAGGGAAGGAACTGAGCATCTATGGACATGTTCGGAGTGCAACGATGATAACCCAACTATCTATCTAACTAACAAAGTGTGCAACTAGCAAAGAACATAAATCAACATCTAACTTCTCTTGCGACTCTTTACCGCATGAGTTGGACAACAAAAGAAGATTAAGATCAGCAATACTGAGATAGTCGTGTGTGTGTAATAAAGGGGCCTGAACTGAAAATGCGAAATAGGAAATGCACGTCTTGGCGATGTATCGACTACTTTTAGCTAAACTCGTTTTCATTGAGCTAATTAATGTACGGACTAACTCTAAATGGACGATTTTTGGCTAGTTTAAGATCTTCTCTACAATCAAGGGGAAAGGTGAATGCGCCAAAACGGAGGCAATATGAATCAATAATGATCACATAAATATGTTAAAGTGGAATATTGTCTAGTTACAGAATTCTAATTTGTACTTGAAACTCAGATGGTTTCATTACATATCTGGATCTGAGACGTCTGAACTAGTGTCTTTTGTTAACCCAGTAAACTATTTACTAGATAAACAGAAACTGTTTATGGTTTGTTGCGGAATAATAAAATCATAGTTTATTATCGTAAAGAAGGGAGATAGACACCACATCTCGTAATGCCATCACCTGGTTTTTCAGAAGATCTTAAAACGCCCGGACTTTTAAATTACAACAGCCCGTGTCATAGGATTATTTTATTAAATATTTAAGTTTAAATTAAAAATATATATTTGCTTTGTAACTCCGAGATACCACGTTCGATTTAGCAGCAAACCTGGTTTGTTGATTTCGACGACGGATGAAGAACCGACTGTTTAGCAAGCAAGTCAAATTACTGAACGTTAAGTCCAGTATATCAAACCATACACTGCGACCAAGAAGGACACAAGAGAGGAGTACCTGTGAACTCAAACAAGAAATCAGAAAACATACTTGTTGATATCGTGATATGAAAGGAGTCAGTCCTAGTATACAATTTAAATAGTCCAGCAAATAATAACTTTGCACTTACAAAAATGAAAATAAATGACATAAACTGTATGTTCTTCTTTGCTTCTTCGCGTTCACGGAGTGTCAACTCCGGCGGAAAGTTCTGGTTTTTCGTCCAACTCTGGACTTCTGGTTCCAGAAGCTGAGTGTTACATGAACATCCATTCTACAGATCTGACTTATTTGTATGCAGATTGTTGGTTCATCAGGCAGATGCACTCTGACTTTAAAGGAAGACCTCAATTGCTGGTCTCCTACGACATACTTGTTGGGAAAGCAGTGGCTCTGTTCTTATCTCCCCCCCCCCCCCCTCTCTCCACCCCAACAAGGCCTGGAACCCACACATGGAGCACATAAACTTTAATAGCCACTCCAAATGCTGGGGATACCCAGATACTGACACTAGAGGAGAGGTAGTGGCGGGCTAAGATGTAGACTCTAATCCCCATTTAATTAACAAACCAGAAGACAGGCCTAGCTTCTACTCTAGAAGATGATGTAATACTTCCACTTCTGGCTTAGCTTTCTGCACAGGAGACATTCTTCACAAAACTGATCGCATTTTACTCGACCAGTTATCAGGCAGTGATCATATCCCAGGCCAAAAACTAGCTTTAGCCTTAGCCGAGGTATCACTATACTGGGTTATGTTGCAGGGTCTCTAGGCAGTTATCCCGAACACAGAAACTTGTTTTGTTTGTGCGAGTCAAGTTGTGAAATGTGTTTGTGTCGTTTTGTTTGTGCGAGTCAAGTTGTGAAATGTGTTTGTGTCGTTTTGTTTGTGCTAGCGTCAAGTTGTGAAATGTGTTTGTGTCGTTTTGTTTGTGCTGGCGTCAAGTTGTGAAATGTGTTTGTGTCGTTTTGTTTGTGCTGGCGTCAAGTTGTGAAATGTGTTTGTGCTGGCGTCAAGTTGTGAAATGTGTTTGTGTCGTTTCAGTGCGACGATGGCTTCATGGAGGAGCCCAACATGGTCCTGGATGACCTACATATGGACCTCCTAGAACAGCACCACCAGGATAACATGCAGTTTATGGCCTCTATGTTAGCTAGGGTGAGTACCTGATGTGTGTGACTTTAGTTAGGGTGAGTACCTGATGTGTGTGGCTTTAGTTAGGGTGAGTACCTGATGTGTGTGACTTTAGCTAGGGTAAGTACCTGATGTGTGTGACTTTAGTGAGGGTGAGTACCTGATGTGTGTGACTTTAGCTAGAGTGAGTACCTGATGTGTGTGTGACTTTAGTGAGGGTGAGTACCTGATGTGTGTGACTTTAGTGAGGGTGAGTACCTGATGTGTGTGACTTTAGCTAGAGTGAGTACCTGATGTGTGTGTGACTTTAGTGAGGGTGAGTACCTGATGTGTGTGACTTTAGTGAGGGTGAGTACCTGATGTGTGTGACTTTAGTGAGGGTGAGTACCTGATGTGTGTGTGACTTTAGTGAGGGTGAGTACCTGATGTGTGTGACTTTAGTTAGGGTGAGTACCTGATGTGTGTGTGACTTTAGTTAGGGTGAGTACCTGATGTGTGTGTGACTTTAGTGAGGGTGAGTACCTGATGTGTGTGACTTTAGCTAGAGTGAGTACCTGATGTGTGTGTGACTTTAGTGAGGGTGAGTACCTGATGTGTGTGACTTTAGTGAGGGTGAGTACCTGATGTGTGTGACTTTAGTGAGGGTGAGTACCTGATGTGTGTGACTTTAGTGAGGGTGAGTACCTGATGTGTGTGACTTTAGTGAGGGTGAGTACCTGATGTGTGTGACTTTAGTTAGGGTGAGTACCTGATGTGTGTGTGACTTTAGTTAGGGTGAGTACCTGATGTGTGTGACTTTAGTTAGTGTGAGTACCTGATGTGTGTGACTTTAGTTAGGGTGAGTACCTGATGTGTGTGACTTTAGCTAGGGTGAGTACCTGATGTGTGTGACTTTAGTTAGGGTGAGTACCTGATGTGTGTGTGACTTTAGTGAGGGTGAGTACCTGATGTGTGTGACTTTAGTTAGGGTGAGTACCTGATGTGTGTGACTTTAGTGAGGGTGAGTACCTGATGTGTGTGACTTTAGTTAGGGTAAGCACCTGATGTGTGTGACTTTAGTTAGGGTGAGTACCTGATGTGTGTGAGCTAGGGTGAGTACCTAATCTGTTGACTTTAGTTAGGGTGAGTACCTGATGTGTGTGACTTTAGTTAGGGTGAGTACCTGATGTGTGTTTAGTGAGGGTGAGTTGATGTGTGTGACTTTAGTTAGGGTGAGTACCTGATGTGTGTGTGACTTTAGTTAGGGTGAGGGATGTGTGTGACTTTAGTTAGGGATGATGTGTGTGACTTTAGTTAGGGTGAGTACCTGATGTGTGTGACTTTAGTTAGGGTGAGTACCTGATGTGTGTGACTTTAGTTAGGGTGAGTACCTGATGTGTGTGACTTTAGTTAGGGTGAGTACCTGATGTGTGTGACTTTAGCTAGGGTGAGTACCTGATGTGTGTGTGACTTTAGCTAGGGTGAGTACCTGATGTGTGTGGATTTAGTTAGGGTACCTGATGTGTGTGACTTTAGCTAGGGTGAGTACCTGATGTGTGTGGCTTAAGTGAGGGTGAGTACCTGATGTGTCTGATTTTAGCTAGGGTAAGTACCTGATGTGTGTGGCTTTAGTGAGGGTAAGTACTTATGTGTGTGACTTTAGTAAGGGTGAGTACCTCATCTATGTGACTTTAGTTAGGGTGAGTACCTCATCTGTCTGACTTTAGTTAGGGTGAGTACCTGATGTGTGTGACTTTAGTTAGGGTGAGTACCTGATGTGTGTGACTTTAGTTAGGGTGAGTACCTGATGTGTGTGACTTTAGCTAGGGTGAGTACCTAATCTGTGTGACTTTAGTTAGGGTGAGTACCTCATCTGTGTGACTTTAGTTAGGGTGAGTACCTCATCTGTGTGACTTTAGTTAGGGTGAGTACCTGATCAGTGTGACTTTAGTTAGGGTGAGTACCTCATCTGTGTGACTTTAGTTAGGGTGAGTACCTGATCTGTGTGACTTTAGTTAGGGTGAGTACCTAATCTGTGTGACTTTAGTTAGGGTGAGTACCTGATGTGTGTGACTTTAGTTAGGGTGAGTACCTAATCTTTGTGACTTTAGTTAGGGTAAGTACCTAATCTGTGTGACTTTAGTTAGGGTGAGTACCTGATGTGTGTGACTTTAGTTAAGGTAAGTACCCAATCTGTGTTGACTTTAGTTAGGGTTAGTACCTAATCTGTTTCACTTTAGTTAAGGCAAGTACCTAGTCTGTGGGACTTTAGTTAGAGTGTGTACCTAATCTGTGTGACTTAAGCTAGGGTACCTTATCTGTGTGACTTTAGTTAGGTTGAGTACCTAATCTGTGTAACTTAAGCTAGGGTACCTTATCTGTGTGACTTGAGTTAGGGTGAGTACCTAATCTGTGTAACTTAAGCTAGGGTACCTTATCTGTGTGACTTAAGTTAGAGTACCTTATCTGTGTGACTTTAGTTAGAGTACCTAATCTGTGTAACTTAAGCTAGGGTACCTTATCTGTGGGACTTTAGTTAGAGTGTGTACCTAATCTGTGTGACTTAAGCTAAGGTACCTAATCTGTGTGACTTTAGTTAGAGTACCTAATCTGTGTAACTTAAGCTAGGGTACCTTATCTGTGTGACTTTAGTTAGGATGAGTACCTAATCTGTGTAACTTAAGCTAGGGTACCTTATCTGTGTGACTTAAGTTAGAGTACCTTATCTGTGTGACTTTAGTTAGAGTACCTAATCTGTGTAACTTGAGCTAGGGTACCTTATCTTTGTGACTTTAGTTAGAGTGAGTACCTAATCTGTTCCTATGATAAGTAAATAAAATGTGTGTTTGGATAGTTTCAGTAACGTGTGCCTTTAGCTAGGTTCGGTATATATGTGTGTGTGTGTGTGTTGTTAATTTTAAACGGCTGTGTCTTGTTTTTTAATTTACCTGTTGTTGTGTATATGAGAGAAAGAAGGAGAGAGAGAGAGAGAGAGAGAGAGAGAGAGAGAGAGAGAGAGAGAGAGAGAGAGAGGAGGGGGGAGAGAGAGAGGTAAGAGAGAAAATTAAAGTGTGATAGAGCGAGAGGGAAGTAGAGCACTGGTTACTATTAAGTGAGAGAAAGATCACTGTGGGTATTATTGTGTGTTTGTGTGCCAAACACAGAAAGAGAGAGAGAGACACACACACAGAGACACACACACACACACACACACACACACACACACACAGAGTGAGTGAGAGACATACAGAGAGAGAGAGTGAGAGACATACAGAGAGAGAGAGAGGGACACAGAGAGAGAGAGAGACACACACACACACAGAGGCACACACACACACACAGACAGAGAGAGACAGAGAGAGTGAGAGACATACAGAGAGAGAGAGGGACACAGAGATAGAGAGACAGAGAGAGAGAGACAAACACACACACAAGCAGAAAGAGTGAGTGAGAGACATACAGACAGAGAGTGAGAGACATACAGAGAGAGAGAGGGACACAGAGATAGAGAGACAGAGACACACACACACAAGCAGAAAGAGTGAGTGAGAGACATACAGACAGAGAGTGAGAGACATACAGAGAGAGAGAGAGTGAGTGAGAAACACAGAGAGAGTGAGAGACACACACACAGAGTGAGTGAGAGAGACACACACGCACAGAGTGAGTGAGAGACACAGAGAGAGAGAGAGTGAGTGAGAGACACACAGAGAGAGTAAGAGACACACACACACACAGAGTGAGTGAGTGAGAGACACACATACACAGAGAATGAGTGAGAGACACACACACACACATACACACACACAGAGAGTGAGTGAGAGACAGAGAGAGTAAGAGAGACACACACACTCACAGAGAGAGTGAGTGAGAGACAGAGGGAGCGAGAGACACAGAGAGAGCGAGAGACACAGAGAGAGAGACACACACACAGAGTGAGTGAGAGAGACACAGAGAATGAGAAAGTGAGTGAAAAAACACACACAGAGTGAGTGAGTGAGTGAGAGACACACACACATACACAGAGAGTGAATGAGAGACAGAGATAGAGTGAGTGAGAGAATACAGAGAGAGAGAGAGAGAGTGAGTGAGAAACAGAGAGAGAGTGAGAGACACACATACACAGAGAATGAGTGAGAGACACACACACACATACACACACACAGAGAGTGAGTGAGAGACAGAGAGAGAGTAAGAGAGACACACACACTCACAGAGAGAGTGAGTGAGAGACAGAGGGAGCGAGAGACACAGAGAGAGCGAGAGACACACAGAGAGAGACACACACACAGAGTGAGTGAGAGACACAGAGAATGAGAAAGTGAGTGAAAAAACACACACAGAGTGAGTGAGTGAGTGAGTGAGTGAGTGAGTGAGTGAGTGAGTGAGTGAGAGACACACACACATACACAGAGAGTGAATGAGAGACAGAGATAGAGTGAGTGAGAGACATACAGAGAGAGAGTGAGTGAGAAACACAGAGAGAGAGAGTGAGAGACACACACACAAAGTGAGTGAGAGAGACACACACACAGAGTGAGTAAGAGACACACACACACAGAGTGAGTGAGAGACACAGAGAGAGAGAGAGTGAGAGACACACAGAGAGAGTAAGAGACACACACACACAGAGTGAGTGAGTGAGAGACACACATACACAGAGAATGAGTGAGAGACACACACACACATACACACACAGAGAGTGAGTGAGAGACAGAGAGAGAGAGAGAGAGAGTAAGAGACACACACACTCACAGAGAGAGTGAGTGAGTGAGAGACAGAGGGAGCGAGAGACACAGAGAGAGCGAGAGACACAGAGAGACACACACAGAGAGTGTGGGTGAGAGAGAGACACACACTCACAGAGAGAGTGAGTGAGTGAGAGACAGAGAGAGAGTGAGAGACACAGAGAGAGACAGAGAGAAAGAGAGAGAGAGAGAGAGAGAGAGAGAGTAAAGAAAACAAACCGCACCCACCTCCATGTTATTGTACAGGTGCAGAAATCTGATTGGCTGTTATATTTGTCCACTTTCCAACTATCTAATTTTTCAGATAATTTTTTTTTATGGCAGCTCTTCGTTTGAAAATTTGAACAATTTTGCTCATTTATTATTTGTCCTTCCAAATTTTTTTATCGATTTTAAAAACGACTCACGTGTGCTCTCTCTCTCTCTCTTTCTCTCTCTCTCTCTCTCTCTCTCTCTCTCTCTCTCTCTCTCTCTCTCTCTTTCTCTCTGTCTCTCTTTCATACAAACACAGTGTCTGTATACCTGTCTCTGTATTTTTCTTTCCTTGTTTCTTTCTCATACACACACGTAGTTTCTGTATGCATGTCTGTGTATCTTTCTTTCT
Organism: Candidula unifasciata; assembly: GCA_905116865.2. Lineage (NCBI taxonomy): Eukaryota > Metazoa > Mollusca > Gastropoda > Stylommatophora > Geomitridae > Candidula > Candidula unifasciata. Next base: position 224,040 of record CAJHNH020004669.1, on the reverse strand, counting down.
CTCTTCTTCTTCTCCTCTCTCTCTTCTTCTCTCTCTCTTCTTCTCTCTCTCTTCTTCTCTCTCTCTTCTTCTCCTCTCTCTCTCTTCTTCTCTCTCTCTTCTTCTTCTCTCTCTCTTCTTCTTCTTCTCTCTCTCTCTCTCTCTCTCTCTCTCTCTCTCTCTCTCTCTAGTACACACAGAGTGTCTGTATACCTATCTGTGTATCTTTCTCTCCCGCCCACACAATAACTCTTACATTGCTCGTCCGCTTCTCTCACTGTTTATCTATCTATCTATCTATCTATCTATCTATCTATCTATCTATCTATCTATCTATCTATCTATCTATCTATCTATCTATCTATCTATCTATCTATCTATCTGTCTGTCTGTCTGTCTGTCTGTCTGTCTGTCTGTCTGTCTGTCTGTCTGTCTGTCTGTCTGTCTGTCTGTCTGTCTGTCTGTCTGTCTGTCTGTCTGTCTGTCTGTCTGTCTGCCTGCCTGCCTGCCTGCCTGCCTGCCTGCCTGCCTGCCTGCCTGCCTGCCTGCCTGCCTGCCTGCCTGCCTGCCTGCCTATCTACCTGTCTCTCCAGTTATCCATCTATCCATTCATCCATCCATCCATTTAACCATCTATCAATCAGTCAGTCTGTGTCTGTCTGCCTGCCAGTCTGCGTTTCTGTCTGTCTTGTCTCACATACTCTGCTCTACCCTTTACTTCTTAATACCAGTCCCACATTAACACCCAGACTGCTCCAGTTTACTCCCTCCTCACTCTCTCTCCCTCTCTCCCCTCCCCCTTTTGTGTCATTTTGAATCTCTCTCCTCCCCTCCCCCTTTGTGTCCCTTTGAATCTCTCATAAATATGTTTGAATGCCCTTGACATAACTGTACATGTCAAAACCAAGTAAGGGATCAAGAAAAAGTAAACTCTGCCGAGAGATTAATGCCTTCTCCGCCCCTGACTATCTTTGGACCACCCTTTTTACCCCCCAACCCTTCCCGGTCCGAGTTTTTGTAACGCCGCTGGAGACATTGGATTCATACAATCACTAGTCTTGTACAGGGCTGCCAATGATGGGTTTTTACCCCCAGATCTGGTTTTTTTTTTTTTTTCACATTAAAAGCTATGTGTAAAAGTGGGTGAATGTTTCGTTTCGTAACTTTAAAATTTGTACTTTTTAACAATCTGGGTTTTTTGTTTCTTTGTTCTTTGCTAATGTATTGCTTGGGTTTTTGTTAAGCTTAGCTGGGTTTTTCAAAACAATCCCATTGGGAGCCCTAGTCTTGAATCTTGTCTTACCCCTCCCTCGGAGTGCAGCCTAAAAAACATTGACATCCGTTGAAGCAAAGAGCCCACTTCTGTGATGTGAATTCACAAGTATCATGTCACAGAAACCTGGTTCATATGCAATCCTGGGGCACTCTAGGGTTATGAAGTAACCCAAAGTCAGTGGCGAGGTCTGATCCGTTCGCTTATGTAAGCGTTAGCAGGTACACTGTTACGCTTGAGATGGTATCACATGATATTTTCTTTTCGTTTGTTGGGAGTATGCGTGCGCAACTGGCATGGCACGTAGTACTGCTAACTGGTAGCTTTCACAATTTACAAGACCAGAGTGTCGTAAGCAAGCAGCGAGCGTTCTTTTCGCCATGTTCAAGAAGTGAACTGAGAAGCTTATTTGTAAGAAATAACGTAAAATACCATTTTCCACGCCTTTCAGGCGAATTGGGTATATAGGGCTAGGCCTATATTTAAAGACCAAACGGCATTTGGTTGGTGATGTAGTCAGCCTTTGCTTCCCAGGACTGTACCTCGTACCCACTCAAGACTGGGAGCCAGGGTCATTTTTTTAACAGAAGAAAAAATTCGGCCCCTGTCAAGAACTGAACCCAGGACCTTTCGATCGGCAGCCATGCGTCTAGCCGCAAGACCACGGCGGCTCCTAATTGTAATAAATAGTAAACAATAAAAATAAACAGCAAAATATAGAATTTTTCTTGTCAGTGGAACGGATAGCGGCAGTTACAGTCGCACCTAACCACTGCGCCAGCAGTCCACTGAGTTGAGTGATATTGCAAGATGATCGGTGGCCGCGTTAGCGTAGTCGATAGGAGACTCAGACAGACAGTTTTTTTTTAATCAGCTCTCCGCATGTAGGTAGGTAGTTGTACCTCACACACGCGAAAAACACGCGGTGACACAAAGTGCCATCATGCGGATGAGGAACAGCCGTGGAGAGGTCCCAGAAACCCCTTTCAGTTGTTAGGCCATATCTGGTTAGGCCATATCTGGTTAGGCCATATCTGGTTAGGCCATATCTATGCCCCGGCTATATTCCCGGCCTCTGGCAGAAGCCAGAGTGGGGCTTCAAATAATAATAAAAAAAAAAAAAAAAATTGCATCCCACGTAGGGATGATTAAATAGACCATATCTGTCCGTATTGGTGGCAGAGCACGTATGGTTTGTAACTGTGTGCAGTGACGCTGGTTCACATCTCTCAACTTTATCTTTTTACAATATGATTCCTTTCGTTGCAAGAAATAGGGAGCACTATACTTTAAAGTTTTTAAAGAGGTGCAAATGGGAGCCACCGTGATGTAGCGGTTAGACGCCCGCCCTACGAATCGGAAGGTTTGAGCTTGGGTCCTGACAGAGCAGGACTTTTTTTCTTCTTCAGAAAATGGCCCTGGCTACCAGCCTTGAGTGGGTACCAGGTGCAGTCCTAGGAAATAAAGGCGCCCGGCGTGATGCTGACCACATCACCTTTCAAGTGCCGATTGCTCTATAAAATATAGGTTTAGCCCTATATGCCCAATACACCCAAAGACGTTGGAGTATGTCCTTTCGGTTTTTTTTCCCCCTTGAATATGCAAATTCAACGGTTCACGCGTCTGTGAAAATGTACAGCACGGACTGAATGGATGTTACCCTTTATTGAAATCACCTTTCACGCAATTCTTCCTCTTCCCCCCCCCCCCCCCCCGACCCACCCCCAAACCCCAGTGCAGGCAGCTGTGCATGTGCATTCGTACCGTTTCAAATCCATTCATTTCAGACAGGCTCCATTGACGACAAAAAGGCCCCGGAGAGAAGAGTTCTGTGCGGTCGTTATTCGGGTGCTTTTTTTGCGGCAGTATCAGATTCATGAAGACAGCTTTATGTTCTTCCAGTGGGAGATGTTAGGGGGAAAAAACACTGACTCAGAAAGAACAAAACATGAAATGTTCCGTGTATAATACTGACTTTGGGAGCGGGGGATGTCAAAGGGGAAGGTTGGAGAATTGCTCTGTTTGTTGGATTTGAAAATTAAAAATAAGGAGTTTTACTAGAGGGGTTGTGTTAAAGAGAGTAGGTAGTCCAGTCTTAGTGTGGCGAAGAACAAAACATTTAGACAGTCGGTTCTACATCTTTTTAATTTGCTGTTGTGTCCACATGGTACCACTTGAACAATCAGTTTTCTCTTCCTCATTTCTCCTTCACCCAAAACTTCTATAAATGGCCGCGATGTGAAGAAATTTAAAATATAATTAATATCAAAGAAGTGTAATTAAGATCTCCTAGATAGACAACATTTTCCCTTGTTATCAGAATGGTCACCTCGTTTAACTGTCCCAAGGGGTTTAGCATCAGAGGCCCAAGGGGTTTAGCATCAGAGGCCCAAGGGGTTTAGCATCAGAGGCCCAAGGGGTTTAGCATCAGAGGCCTAAGGGGTTTAGCATCAGAGGCCCAAGGGGTTTAGCATCAGAGGCCTAAGAGGTTTAGCATCAGAGGCCTAAGAGGTTTAGCATCAGAGGCCCAAGAGGTTTAGCATCAGAGGCCTAAGGGGTTTAGCATCAGAGGCCTAAGGGGTTTAGCATCAGAGGCCTAAGGGGTTTAGCATCAGAGGCCTAAGGGGTTTAGCATAAGAGGCCTAAGGGGTTTAGCATCAGAGGCTCAAGGGGTAGTCAAAGAGATGTAAAAAGTCAAAAGAGATGTAAAATCGGCGCATTATTGGGTCTCTAGGTATGAACCTATGAACGTATGATGCGTTCCCTGGGACTCAAATAGGTAATTTTGATCCTGGATAGAAGAGTGAGTGAGTGAGTGACTTTCTACCCCACCAGGACATTACACAAGCGATAAACACCCGATGACACAAAGTGCCACCATGTGGATGAAGATCGCCGTGGAGAGGTCCCAGAAACCGCGTTCAGACAATTGGCCATATTTATGGCCTGCCTATATTACGGCCCCTGGCAAAAGCCATGGTGGGGCTTCAAATAACAAAAAATTTCGTCCTAGAAAGGACGAAATTGGATAGAAGACAATACAGATCTGGTTAAAAAGCCCCTTGCGACAGCAGAAACTGTTGAGAATGGTTCCAGTTCGGTGATAAATTCATCTTCAGTTGCGTTGTGATTATTCTCCGCTTTGTTCCCATTTGTATTATTTCGTTGAACTGTTGTGCTTTTCCTGATTTGCTCTGCTATCGCGGAGGGAGATAGCCTTCAAGTTGTTACCGGGGGGGTCGGTTGCTGGTTCCAGTCCATGTTACCGGCGCTTGCCGCTGGTGAGGGTAATGTTAGAAGGGAGATAACCGATAAATTTTGACTGATCTCACTTTGAAGTGATAGTCTGCTCTTTGTGGTAATGGTCGGGCTGAATTTGTGCCTGATAACTAAAGATATTACATTTTTCTGTATTTTCTCTCTCCATCCACCGCCACCACCACACTTTCTTTCCTCTCTCTATCTCTTAGGCGCATTTTCTTATACTTTTCGTCATTCCTTCTCTCTCTCTCTCTCTCTTTCTCTCCGCTTTCCAGTAAAACACAATCTTCTACTCCCCAATCTGCCCCCCCCCCCTCCCCCATAAGCAGTCGTAAGAGTCGACTAATTGAGGGCTTCCTTCGAAGTCGGAGTCCATCTGCCTGAGGCAAGGAACCAACAGATCTGTTAAACGGATAGAACACTCGGATTCTGGAACAAGACTTAAGTCCAGAGGTGGACAAACAACCACAACTTTCCCCCTGGAGTTTACAGCCAGTGGTCGCAAAAAAGAAGAAGAACAAGAAGAAATAAGCCAGATCTGTAAAACAGATGTGCGCGCAAAATCAAATTTTGGACCAAGACTAAAGTCATAAAGTGGAAGAAAACCCAGAACTGTCCCCTGGAGTTTACAGCCGGTGAACTCGAAGAAGAAGAAGAGTGAGGCACTACCTACAGAGCACAAAGAAAGGAGCCTTGTGTATGATGATGATGATATTAGTAAAGGACGCTATTGGCGTACTTTACGTATAGGATACTAGATATCTTTATAGACCAGTCGGTGTGTGATGCGGTCAACATGAAACTGGCTGCCTTTACTTCCCAGTACATTTCTTGGTACCTATTTCATGCTGGGTCGACCCGGAAACCATGGTCAGATATCGAGGTTAGTTGCGTATCCGTTACAGGACGTTGCAGAATCAACCCCAAAGGCTGTTGTCTGGTTTTTCTAGGCAAATTTACGTCCAGTAGTTTGCCATTGCCCCTGGACGGTCGGCCCCCTGATACCATTGTCGAAACCAACGCAAGGCGCACGGCCCGCTGCTGGGATCGAACCCGGCATCTCGGCATTACGAAGCGTTCGCATCGACTTAGCCACAGAGCCGACATGGTCACGTATAAATAAAGGAAAATTGGCTATGCGGAATCTAAGACTTTTCTTTGGGCAGGCAGGTCAGCTTAATGATAATAATGATAATAATAATAATAGTTTCATGTAATCACTTCTCTGCCTAAATCAACATAAATCTGACAACAGTAAACGTCTCGACTATCCGTCCAAATAAAAGATAACGCCACTTCCAACCAGAGATGAAAATTGCTGTTTATTTAGCAGTGCAGAATTTTTAAGTCTTCGGCTGACGGGCACTGGTGACCTAGATATACGACCTATATTCAGAGGAACAGGTGAGGCGAGTGTTAATGTCATCAAGATTGCGAAGCTTCTTCTGTTATCTGTTGTTTCTTTGAAAAATACTGACAGAAAAGTTGTAGGTATATCTGGCCACGTCAGTTCTTTAGGGCAGGCAATCGCTTCCACTCTGTGTTTTCAAAGCCGGTTCCTGGGGCCTAGGATTGATGATAGGGAAGTTGAGGCTCACATTGCACCAGTTGTCTCTTGTCAGGAGATGCGTTCTGTTTGGCCCACGGCTTGTAGATACAAGCTGATACGTGTTAGCCGGAGCCATGTGGTCTCATCTTCGGTTATGTGTTTAGTATTTAACAAATTAGAGGGAAGTATCAGATTTTGAAGAGTAGATTAGAGGTTGTGAAGTAAAGTAGATCAGAAGTTGAGGAGTAGAGGTTGTGTGGTAAACTAGATCAGAAGTTGAGTAGTAGAGGCTGTGAGGTAAAGTAGATCAGAAGTTGAGGAGTAGAGGTTGTGAGGTAGATCAGAAGTTGAAAGGAAACGTTGAGTAGATCAGAAGTTGAGGAGTAGACGTTGAGTAGATCGGAAGTTGAGTAGACATTGAGTATATCAGAAGTTGAGGAGTAGATCACAGAGGTTGCGGAGTAGATTAAGGCTGTGAAGTAGGACAGCTGCCTTTCTATTGCCCCATACGATATCGCTAACTATCTACCTTCTGCTGCCCATACCCCATTTCGCCGCAACTATCTTCTTCTTTTGGCAAGCTGTGTTGAGGTTTACAGCTGGGCTACTACGTCTTTTGTCCCAGTATATCAGCTTAACAAATCCTCTATTAATCGCCTTTTACGGCATGCTTGTTAAGGGGCTGTAGGCTTATTTTTCTCTTCCAACCCTTCCTCACTACACCTTCCCACAGGGCTGAAACCCCCCCCCCCCCCCTTTTTCTCCCCCCCCCCCCCAATTAGGAAACCTGTTCATTACCTAAAAAAAACTAGTAACCGCTTAATTTTAAGTACCTTTTCCCCCCTACTTTCGAAGTTTTTGCGTCTGATTGTTTTCCCTTTATGTTTTAGCATTTGTTCTAAGGCAGGCCTGTTTTACCGTTTGTAAAACCATTGAGCAGGCGGGGAATTAAAAGGAATAGCTGAAAACATGCGCTAAAAATAACTTGAGATGGGCGATAAACTGACGTCTGGCGAGAAGAAACGTGTGTGAGCTAGAATTCCAATCTTTCTCTTAAAAAAGTTTGCCGATAGAAAGTAATTTATGTCATGATAATTTTTTTTTTTTAATCAAGGGTCGGTAATCGTGTGAAATATTTTGTTGGTTAGAAGGATTATGGCAAAGTGAGCAGCAGGGCTGCCGAAGTTAGTAGTTTCGTACAAAAAAAAGTTAGTTGCGTATCTTTACAGGACGTTGCAGAACCAACCCTAACAGCCTCTGGCTGTGGCTTCTCTAGGCAATTTACACCCAGTAGTTTGCCATTGCTTTCTAGACGTTCGGCTTTCTTGACACCACTGTCGAAACCAACGCAAGGCGCAGCTGGGATCGAACCTGGCACCCCGGCATTACGAAGCGAAGCGTTCGCATCGACTTAGCCACAGAGCCGACAGTTTCGTACAAATGTGGTACTATTTGACCTTCGTACAAATGTGGTACTTTTTGACCTTCACACAAATGTGGTACTATTTGACCCCTGTCGAGCATAACTGTACTTGCTGTACCACGCCCAGGTATTCTATTACGTTTTAGAAATTCTCCATCAATATAGTTTGTTACATGTTGGCGTTGTAGCTTGATCCAATAAGTGTTACCGAAGGAAGACCGACGCCAGTTATGCCACTGGTCATGCAATTTCCAGCCTTGGCAAAGAAGAACAGTTTGAGCAAATAAATAAAGAATGGAGGGAATTAATAGTGAAAGATCAGCCATCTAATACTGAGGGGTTGGGGGGGGGGGGGGAGCTGTTCGGTTTAGATTAACATTAAGGCATACAGATAGTTTGGCAGTTGCGACGATGACGCTTAACTAAGGAAGGAGCGGGTGTAACATGAATGTGCGTTAGACGACAGTGTATGGTTAATTGTTCCTGCTACAAAGTGAGGTTTCTCTAATGGGTATCAGAAAATGCCAAGAATTATCACTGCCTTCCCCTTGAAAGCCACTGACCTCCCCTTATAAAAATAGATCCACTACTTCTCTAATAAACGTGTCGTAAGAGTTGATAAATTAGGGGTGTTTTCTTCGAAATCGAAATGCATCTATCTATCTGCCTTAGAGGCGATGAATCAACAGTCTACATACAAATAAGTCAGACCTGTTAAATGATGTGCATCAAAACTCAAGTTATGTAAAAAAAAATATTTTTTAAAAACACCACAGTTCAGAAGTGGACGAACAACCAGAACTTTCCTCCGAAGTTAACAGCATAGGAAGTAAGGAAGGGAGGGAGGAAGTAAGGAAGGAAGAAAAAATAAGAAATGTAACTGATGTGGAAAAAAACTCCTGGACGAGCCACATAACTGATCGAAGCAATGATGACAAAACACTATTGTGTCGACAGAAATTGCAGCTCTGCTAGCACAGAACACAAGTACCTTGTTAAAATCGGACAGGGGGTAACAGATTATCTGAACCCACGACCTTCCGATCCGTAGGCGGCTTCCCCATGAAAGGAGGAATTACAATATTTTCCTTCTCAACGGCCCAAGTTATATTTAGCCATTTCTTTCTGTCTCAGCCCACCACCTTTGTTCTATATAGTTCGCAAACGTTTGCATGGTTTGTCTAGAACCCAGTTCAAAAGTAAACTTTTCCACACATGTTGTTATCTTAACGCAAAAGCGAGACATTATCTACTTTGTTGAAGTTACTTAGTCCGTTTCGTGACAAAATATTACACCCCCCCCCCCCCCCCACTCCCCCCCGCCAGGACTATAATATGGCATGGCAAGCAATTTTTGTTTCGCAATTTTTTTTTTCGAGTTCGTACTAATAGATGAGTCGGCGAACGCGCTTCGTAATGCCGGGCTGCCGGGTTCTATCTCTGCTGCAGACGATGTGTCTTGGGTTGGTTTCGACAATGACCGTTTAGAGGCAATGGCAACTTATTTGTTTTTGTTTAGCGACCACATCATGCGTGATGTAGGGACAGCCCATGTTATAGGGGGGAAAGGTTAGGGTTCGTGTTTAGTTAAAAGAATGGCAACTACTACTAGCCCTAACCCCCACCCCTCCCCCATGGGATTTCCCTAAATCTCGTCTGATGTGGAAACTTAAAAGAAAAGAACCTGGCAAACTACTAAACAGCTAAACGATGCTGGGGTTGGTTCTGCAACGTCCAGCAAAAGATACGCAGTTAACTTCTTCTTCTTCGCATTCACCAGCTGTAAACTCTGGCGACCAGTTATTGGTGTTCAACCTTTGGACTGCAGTCCTGTTCCAGAACCTGAGTGTTGCGTGTGCATCCGTCTTACTAATCTGACTCATTTGTATGCAGACTGCTGGTTCCTTGCATCTCAGGCTGATGCACTCTGACTTATAAGGAAGCTCCCAATTAGTGGAATTTTACGACATCCTTTTAGGTAGGCAATGGGTCTATTCTTTTCCCCCTATAATAGAGCCCCGGAACTTACATGGGGAACTAACTTAAGGAGTCACTACACCCAATTTTTTTTAAAAATTAACAGTTAGAGCAATTATTTTATAATGGTCATTTGTAGGGATACATGTTAATACATTTGCATACTTTAAGTGTAAGAAAAATCATTGTTGCCATGGTAATAGCCGCCATTTTGGGAAGAAAAAACAACATGCATTTAGAATCCTAAAATTTCAAAAACAAATATACGTATTAAACAAAAGATGATAGATTCATGACCTTCAATCCTATTTAGAGGTACAGGTCTATTTTATTTACTTCAAAATTGTTTTAAAATATTTTTTGTAAAATTTTAAAATGTAGGTTTATCGAAAAATTCCAAAAAAAATCTAGCATCATAAGATAATAATCAAATTTTAAAAAACAAAAACTTTCTGAAATCTACTTTTATATCAACCAGTCTCTATAATATTGTTTGAAGAGTACGCACACTAAATTTCATATTTGTATTTTTTTTATATTAGTTAAAATTTTAGGATTTCACATACACAAAAAACAGAAGTATAGAGATGTGAGAAACTTACTTAAAAAAAAATTTTTATCTTAAAAATGTGCATGGGTCTTTAGTATTAACTTTTCAATGCTAAATTGTTTACAAATGACATAAATTTTGTATGTAATCTATTCTACAAATGCCTAACTTTACAAAAACGAACACATTGAAAAAGTGATATTTTTGTCATAAATTGTAAAAAATTAGAGTGTAGTGACCCCTTAACTAATAGTTGGTTACTCATACAGTGGCTTGTTGGGCTCATCCTTTGTGTAGCGTACACTACTACTGCTGCTATAACTAACTACTACTATTACTATTATTACTGCTGCTACCACTACTTCCACTAGTACTACTACTGCTATAACTAACTACTACTATTACTATTATTACTGCTACTACCACTACTTCCACTAGTACTACTACTGCTGCTGCTTATGAACAGTTTAATCATCATCATTAGTTTCAGCTTTTACTCTTAAATATCATGGGGATGAGCAGCTATAGATTAAATAGTTCTCATTGCAGCATCATTTGGAATGAGAGTCATGATACAGGCTCTGGGTAAAATAGTTCTCATTGCAGCATCATTTGGAATGAGAGTCATAATACAGACTCTGGGTAAAATAGTTCATATTGCAGCATCATTTGGAATGCAAATCATAATACAGACTGTAGATCAAAATTTCTCATTGCAGCATCATGTGGATGAGGAAGGTGGAACAACCGACACAGCTACCACAGAGACCTCCTCACAGAAGCATGAGAAAGACAGTGGAGTTGGTCGCACGGATGACAGCACTAGAAATGAGGAGAGTTCTGAACAGGTGGGTGAATTAAAGAATAATCTTTTTTAGCTACTTGATGTGCACCAAGTGTATAGGGGTAGCCCCACTTTGGGGGTTAAATCTATCAGCATAGCAGCAACATTTACTTTTTCATAAAATGTCCTGTACTTTTTTAGATGTGAGTTGGCCTGAAAGGTACATTTAAAAAAGAAAACAAGATCTGCCTCAGGAATTGGACCCATAACCTAGATGGCAGGGGAGTTAACTACTGCAGCTCCAGAACAGGAAGCTAGTCAAATAATTCTTCTGTCTGGGGGCAGAAGATGGCAATATAGAGTGTGCAAATAATAATTTTTTTCTTTAGGCACTTGGTCTGAAGTAGTTAGTAACAATCATCAGTGTCTGATCATTTGCCCTTTGAAAAAAAAATGTGGTTTGTATTGAAGTTCCAAATAAAAGGCCCCTTTTGAGGTCTGTAAGACGGTATAGAGTAACACATTTATTTTATGTTTCACTATCGCTTCTAGACAAACTGTGTTTTGCCAACCTATATTGTTTACATATGTCCTTGCATTGGACATATGTGTGTCTGATGGAAGATGCTTTGCAGTGATTAGAATGAGAATTTTAACCCAAGGTCCAGGAATCTGTAAATGCTGGAAGGGTATATTTCAAATGGCTAGTTAGCAAGACCCCTTATACTAGATTCATGAGAAGCAGCAGATCAACCACCTGGTTAGAATGCAGCAAGATCAGGTACCATCACAGGCATTACATCTCAGAAGATCAACTGCAGGAACAAGATTATAGCCGCAAAAAATGGATCGACAACATTAAAGACACTGTTTGTTCATGGCATGACAATAACTAGTGTCACCCAACGTGTACTGAATTGCAAATTATTCCTCGCCATGACGCCTTATGAATCTTAAGTGGCCAAATCAAGCCCACAGAGACCTAGCAACTGGCAACCTAGGGGCCAAATCTGGCCCGCAGAGGCCTAGCAGCCGGCAGATCACTGCTAGTTGTATTGTGCTAATGATCTTTCTATGCTGGGGCTTGAACCACTGGCCCGTGATCATCTTCATTTTCAAAATGTTGGCCCTGAGTAAACTTAGTTGAACGGTCTTGCTGTAGAGAATATGCAATGAACTCTACAGCTGAACAGTGTTTCTGGGTGTTGCTGCTGTTGAGTTTTCATCAGATTATTGTTTGAGTGGCTGGATGTTAATTTTTCAGAAAGCAATCCTAAAAGCGTACACAAACAAAAAAGGGTAATAATTTCTGTGACCATTACAGGTTCCATAATTATCATTTCTTAGGGGATTGAACTGTACATCTAGGATCATCCCTTTTGAACTACCATTGTTTCTGTGCGAGTCTGCCTGTGTGAGTCTGCCTGTGTGAGTCTGCCTGTGTGAGTAAGCCTGTGTGAGTAAGCCTGTGTGAGTGCGAGTCTGTGTATGCTTGTTTTGTGTGTGTGTGTGTGTGTATATGTCTTGTATCTGCATGTGTTGTGTCTGTGTGTATTATGTATGTGTTGTATTAGTATTGTCCAGAAAGCAATGGCAAACTACTGGACATAAATTTGCCTATAGAAACCACACAACAGCCAGGGGCTGCTGGGGTTGGTTCTGCAACGTCCTGTAAAGGATACGCAACAATCTGTCTGTTAATGTTACGTCTGTGTGTGTTGTAAGTGTATGTGCTGTTATGCTATGCCAGTGTATGTGTTGTGTCAGTATGTGCCTATCTGTGTCTGTACGTGTGTGCATGCATGCCTGCGTGCATTCATGCATGTGTGTGCGCACAAGCGTGAATGTTGTGTGTGTGTGTGTGTAATATCTAAGTATGTGTTTCTGTGTATGCTGTAAATGTGATTGTGCATGAATATGTGCTGTGTCAGTGTGTTTGCCTTTGTGTGTTGTGTGTGCGTTGTGTCAGAGTTTGTGTGTTTGTATGACTGTGTTGTGTGTTTGTTTGTATTTAAAAAAAAAATATTAAAAATTAAACATTTAACAATTTTCAGCTCCCAGTAGATGACATTATATCTTGTTCTTCTGCATTCATCTCGAGTTGGAGATATTGCGGTTTACAGTTAGGCTGTGTGATCTACACCTTTCAGCCAATCACATCCGATTTCAGCAGACTCCCAATTTGTTGCCTTTCATAGCCTGCTTGTTGAGTGGCAGTGGGTCTAACTGGAACTTCCTTAAGGCCACATATGAGTGTAAACAGTAAAGTAAAGGTCCTTTTCACCCGCCTTGAGGCATATAGGGCTAGACCTTTTTTCTTATAGACCAATCGGCACAAGATGGGTGATGTGGTCAGCATCACGTCAGTCACCTTTTCTTCCCGGGGCTGTACCCGGTACCCACTCAAGCCTGGGTCAACCTGGGAGTCGAGGACATTTTTGAAAAACGTCCGGCTCCGCCAGGGAACAAACCCACAACCTTCCAATCCACATGCAAGCATGAAGCCGCTACACCATGGCAACTCCCATGTGAGTGTAGTATCAGTATATTTTCCCAGAGAATTGTTTTTGTTTTCTTGTGGAAAAGCTTTAAATTATTCATCCCCAGGAAACGGTGGACTCTGAGAGTATCATCATGCCGCCATCATCATCATCCTGCAAAGGTCACCAGTTCTCTGGCGATGTCTGCACCAGGTTCCATGACATCTTAGATCTCCGCTATGGAAACTGTGGCAACCCCAGACGAGATGATGGGCAGCAAGATTCAGAAAGTAGCCTTGAGAGAGAACTAGCAATTCTGAACCAAGAAATGGAAGAAATACAAGTATGTAGAGGCTTGTCATTGAAAGGGGTAGACATGTAAAGAAGCAGGACAGGGGAAAGATGAGAGGGTAGACATGTAAAGAAGCAGGACAGGGGAAAGATGAGAGGGTAGACATGTAAAGAAGCAGGACAGGGGAAAGATGAGAGGGTAGACATGTAAAGAAACAGGGCAGGGGAAAGATGAGAGGGTAGACATGTAAAGAAGCAGGACAGGGGAAAGATGAGAGGGTAGACATGTAAAGAAGCAGGACAGGGGAAAGATGAGAGGGTAGACATGTAAAGAAACAGGACAGGGGAAAGATGAGAGGGTAGACATGTAAAGAAACAGGACAGGGGAAAGATGAGAGGGTAGACATGTAAAGAAGCAGGACAGGGGAAAGATGAGAGGGTAGACATGTAAAGAAACAGGACAGGGGAAAGATGAGAGGGTAGACATGTAAAGAAGCAGGACAGGGGAAAGATAAGAGGGTAGACATGTAAAGAAGCAGGACAGGGGAAAGATGAGAGGGAAGTCATAATACAGGAGTGGCAGTTGCTTAGTATCTAGATCAGTGTTTTGCAACAGGTGGTCAGGCTCTCTTGTGGGCTGCGGAAAAATCTAGGTGGGCGGCCAAATGTTTGCTTAATTATATAACCGGTTAGGGTAGGGAGAAGATGAGAGGGCAGCTATAATACAGGAGTGGCAGTTGCATAGTATCAGTGTTTTTCAATGGGTGGTTAGACCGTCTTGTAGGCTGTGGAAAAATCCAAATATTTTGCTTAATTATTTAACGGGATAGGGTAGGTAGTTTTTCTCTTCCAGGGTTGCAGTCTCCATGATTAACACCTCAAGGACGAGAATCAGACAGATACAAATTCAGGAAACCTAGTTCAGCCTGATAGTTTTTGTAACCTTTGAGCAGCAGCAGATGTCACATTAGCTGAATATTGTAATTTTGTGACATCAAATTTACAAGATTTACTGCTATCTACATTTGTTTCTGTCTCCATGACTGCCTTTGCTTGAGCTATTCTACATTTAACTTCTTTAATACATCTTCCATCTGCTGTTATCAGGGTACCCAAGTACTTAAACATATCAGCTTGCTTGAGCTATTCTACATTTAACTTCTTTAATACATCTTCCATCTGATGTTATTAGGGTACCCAAGTACTTAAACGTATCAGCTTGCTTGAATTGTCCCATTTACTTTGATGTTGCATTTCAGAGGGTCAGTTTTTTTTTTTTTAAACTTTACTTATTTTTTTTTAAACTTTACTTACTTAAATGTATAAAATACTTATGCTTAGTTTCCATTTCGTCATGCCTGTCTGCAGCTTTTTGATGTAGTTGCTGTCAATCAGTTCTGACATAGTTGCTGTCAATCAGTTCTGACATAGTTGCTGTCAATCAGTTCTGACATAGTTGCTGTCAATCAGTTCTGACATAGTTGCTGTCAATCAGTTCTGACATAGATCCTCCATGCTGATACTAAGCTGTCTAAAATTTTATGTTTAGGCCCCCTCCCCTTTTTTGTTGTTGTTCCCTCTATCTTCTCCTCCTCCCCCATCCCTCCTTTCTTGATGTCCCCACCTGTTTTTTTTTTCTTTTTACTTCTTCTCTCTGTCTGTGTTTTCCTCCAGCTTCCTCTCTCTTAGCCTCCCATTCCTATTTTGTTTCTTCAACCTCTTCTCTGTCTATCTCCCCCTCCCACCCCAAGCCCAAACCTCTTCTCTTTTTTCTCTCACACTGCCTGCTCCCCCCCCCCCCAACTTCTCTTCTCATCTCCCTCTACCTGCTCCCCCCCCCCTTCTCCTCTTCTCATCTCCCTCTACCTGCTCCCCCCCCCTTCTCCTCTTCTCATCTCCCTCTACCTGCTCCCCCCCCTTCTCCTCTCCTCTTCTCATCTCCCTCCCCCCCTTCTCCTCTTCTCATCTCCCTCTACCTGCCCCCCCCCTTCTCCTCTTCTCATCTCCCTCAACAGGCATATGGTAAGAGTCAGCTAATTTAGGGTGTTTCCTTTGAAGTAGGAGAAGATCTGCCTGAAGTGCAAGACACCAGCAAACCGTATGAAAATAAGCCAAATCTGTTGATTGAATATGCATGCAAAAAACTGGAGTTTACAGCTGGCAAAGAAGAAGAATAGACTACATCTGTCCCAAGGTGTCTCTGTTCAACTCCGTCATAACAAATGATTTTTGGCTTTTAACCTCAACTTCATTTGTGGTCACGTTCAGCATTGATTTCACTATGTGTTTAAATTATGTTCATTGTCATTACCCACACACACAAATTAATTTACTATACTATATTTGAATCAGTTATTTCTTTTTCAAAAGTCTTTTTTCACTTCAATTTTTCATTTTGATGACCAACTATACTGTATATCTTTTCTCTGACACAACAGGTTGAATGTCAGGATCTGGTCGACAATCATTTGAGAGAGCAGCAGCGGCTGGCATTGCTTGGCTACAATGAATCAATTAATCGAGGAGATACCCAAAAAAGCCCTCGAATCGTGCCTCGTATGGGTACCCGCATGGAGTACTCTAAACATCCCATTGAGTCAGCACTTGCTCGCAAATCTGTTCCATCTGGTTTAGGTAGCCCCAACAGTTCTGCTGTCAATAGTGTACCGAACACAGGCAGTACCAACATAAACAGTATTACAGCTACATCAAAAAACTACAACAACGGCAGTAGCTCTGCTGTTGTTGGATCAGTGTCTTCAACAGTCTCATCCACGCGAGGCATGAACGAGTTTATTTCTAACACAATTTCCAGCTCAAACAACAGCAAAGGCTTATGTGATAAGGACAAAGACTTCTGCTCAACGACAAGTGCGTACAACACAGGTGAATCTTGTCGTAGCACACCTGTAACTCTTGAACTGAACCCAGCTTCCGATGATCATAGTCAGCATTTCGGCCTCACTGGGTCAATGCTGTGCCTCTCTACTCCTTCAAATGGGTCATCAGGTTTGGTCACAAGCGACACTGAGAAACAAACCCAGACCCCGACAAAACCCAGAGACTATTCTAGCGAGGATAGTGGCAATGGATTGCATAAAGGATCCAGTTCATCACATACCATAAAGGCTATGAATATTTCTGAAAATGTCAAGACTGGGTTAACCCATCAAACACAGATGGGAGAATCATTGCAGGATTTGTACCTTCACTGTGCTGACGTCATGTACACAAATCGGGCTAACCTGCAGCATACAATTGCAGTACAGCAAAAACTGTTCCAGAAACAGCTAGAGCAACAGCCACGTGTTCGTAGTCACATTCATTCACCAGGTTATGCCAACCCCAGCAGTGGCAACGATGCGTCTGGAGATGGGGCAACCAAAAATATCCCTGGTCAGACAGTACCTTCTGATGGTGCGCAGATGGAGTGGGTGGTCAAACGCAGACCTGACGGCACGCGTTACATCACTCGTAGACCAGTCCGTAATAAACTGCTGAAGGAAAGAGCCAAGAAAATCAGCGAGGAGAGATGCGGAATGACCACCGATGATGATGCAATGTCAGAAATGAAAACGGGACGCTACTGGTCTAGAGAGGACAGAAAACGACATCTTGAAAAAGCTAAAGATTACAAGAGAAAGAAGGAAATACTTTTCAAGGCTAAGATGGAAACTTTGAAGGAGACAGAAGAGAAGAAAGAAGTTAACATTGTTGAGTTGAGTCACAGAAAAATGATGAAGCATAAAGGCAAGAAAGTGTTTGATAATTTTACAACAGTCAAAGAGATGTTAGCACACGGTAATAAGGTCAGTGATGGAAAGACATACAATCCCCTGCTGTCAGTAACAACTGTGTGATGTGCCAGATAGAATCATTACATTCACGTTATTGCTGGTCTGTGTTGTTTTAATAGAAAATAAATCTTGTGAAACAAGACTTGTATCCCATATCACGTGCTCACATATTTTAAACAGCTTTGTTTCTGAAAGCAGAAGAAGATCATCAGATGTATTTTACTGAAGAAAACATGTTTTATATTTTATCATCTTCATTTTTTTTTTTTTTCATTTGTGTCAAGACATATCTTGAGTCAGTTCGTGAAATTCATTTTTTGGCTATCTTCCGAATAATGGGCACATATTATGGTTGCCAAAAACACACCCTAACAGGGCCTCAGACACCTGTAAATTGCAGACTTCTGGCAACTACCGCCACCGCGAGAGTATCTCCCACGCCGCTACACGTGCCATGGATTGGGGCTAAACTAGATGGCTGGGACTCACGAGCAGCAGCTAATGCATCTCCTGCAGCTTCCTTTATTTTATTTGCTCGTGAGTCCCAGCCATCTAGTTTAGCCCCACTCTACACCACCTGTAGCGGCGTAGGAGATACTCTCGTCAGTGGCGGTAGTCACCAGAAGTCCTCAATTTACATGTGACTGAGGCCCTGTCAGGTTGTGTTTTTGGCCGCCATAATATGTGCCCGTTATTCGGAGGATAGCCCAATTTTCAAGTCTTTGTGTGTTTTTTTTTAATAGTTTTGTTGTTGTTGTTGTTGTTGTGTTTTGTTATTGTTGTTTTCAGCTTTACTTTACTATGTTAAAATAATCATCTGTCACCTACATAAGGCTATAACAAAAACAAAAGCAGTGCCAGTAGTCTATAGTGTCTACTGTGAGAAATATCTTTCCTAAACATGGTCGCTTGTTTGTAATACAGCAGTGAATATAGCTTTTTATTTGTTAACCTTGTTGAGTGGGAAGGGAAAAAGGAGACATGAGGTGCACAGTTTTGGAAACACAAATTTTATAAAAATAATTGTGTTGTAACATGTTAGCTTCTCAAAGTCTTAAATCTTACCTGTATATTTTATTCATTTTAAAACACTCTTACCAAAACACTTAAATATATATCTTTGCAAGATTGTTTCTGTAGGTCTTCACTTGTCTTAACCATTTTATCATGATATGTTTTAAAACAATTAAGATAATGTAGCTTCCGGAAATGAGATGTCTGAGAAGGGCTGTAGGAGTGACCATAAGAGATAAGATCAGGAATGAGATGTTTGAGAAGGGCTGTAGGAGTCACCATAAGAGATAAGATCAGGAATGAGATCATAAGAGAACAAGTCGGCACAGAACCAATTCTGGATTACAAAAGCAAAGACAGCAAGTGAAATGGTTTGCCCACTTAGAGAGAATGCCTTGTGACACCATACCATACAAAGCATACATGGAAAGAGAAGAAGGACGTAGAGCACGGGGTAGACCAAGAACAAGATGAAAGGATAACATCAGAGAAACTCTACAACAGCACGATGTGCCTATGGTTGAGGCAGCCAGAAGAGCTAGAAACAGAACCTTATATCTCCCTCGACACCCACAGCGGTAAAAGAGGAAGTGAAGAAGAAGAAGAAGAAGAAGAAGCTTCCTGTGGGTTCAAAGGCCCACACCCCTAACAGTCTTGTCGTAAAAGGTTCCTGGTTGCTGAAATTGGATATGTTAGGGCCAAAATGAGTAGATATCATGGCTTAGCTGACACCTGAACATGCCTACTGCCTACTTTCAAGAGTCAAAGAGGAAGAAAAAGCTGGACAATATAGATAATATTTATTTGATACCGTATGACCATCCACTATTTTTGGTTGATAATTCTCACCAGATTGTTTCGCTTTGTTTTCTCCTGGGTAAACATTTTAAGCATTCCTTTTATAACCAAGCCTATAACCAAATTTAGGTTGTGGGGGGGGGGGGGGGGGGGGGATATAAACACATACAACTCTTAAAACTTAAAACAACATTAAAATCCCATGTCTAAGAGTCAAATGTGTCTTTTTTCTAACTTGCTGCAGATTCTTTTTTTTTCTTTAATGTTTCTCTTTTGGGAGACACAAATGAGAAGACTTGTTTCTGCCTCCTCGGACTCCTGAATTTGGGCAAACATCTGAAATTTTTTTTGGACACTGGTCTTGCTTGTATTATTTTTTTTATTCCTCTTGCCTCTTATTTTCCCATGTAAGGCTAGTTTTTTAATTCCATTTTTTCTGCTGAAACAACCCTGTAAAATTTCATTTGCTATTTCCTTATGTCAGTAAAGAACAAACTGGTAAAACCAGTTCTCTTGGAGGGGGAGGGGGGGAATAAAATGTTTGTTAAAATTGCATGTGTTGGGCTGAAAAGTGTTGTTATAATGTCAACCACAACACATCGTGCCAATCAAATTATTAAGAATAAGGATAATGCCTCAGTGTTTGCTGTCTGAGGAGCGGCTGGCCAAACGGTTAGAACACTAGGCTCTCGAGCGGGAGACCCGGATTTGAATCCTCCGTAAGGCTGTGGATTTTTTTTCTGTCGGGGGCAAAATAAAATTCCTCACCTGCACAGTCGTGGTGACAGCACTAGCCATACGGCCGTAAATGCTCAGGTTCAAAGACCCTCCTGCCTACACCGCACAAGTGGTAAAATAAAGGCAGTCATTGACAGTTTGCTGTTTTCTCTGTCCACAGTGATCTGAACATACTTCTCAAAAAGAACAATTCACCTAGTTTAAAAGTATATTTTCCAAATGTTAATTTAAATAATTAAAATTAAAAATTTTACCTGATTTATTGCCTTTTTAGGTTTATCTTGTCAAGTGTCTTACTACCGAATTTACATCAGCGTATAAATCAATCAGGTGGAAGGTGGATAGTTTTTGAGCATCCCTTTTGGTTATTCTCCAGCAGTCCGCTCCAAAAAGAAGAACTGGATGCTCCATTATTCATGCAATCACCATTGCTGTTCTAAGTGTACAGTGTGACATTTTCAGATTATTGCTTCAATTTTTGAGAATTTATGTATGGCAAGGTGTAGCCTGGTTTAAAACGCTTGATGTAAATTTGAACTGGATATGTGTATATTGAGCATTGTTAGAGATCATATGTTGTGGTATATTAAAAATATTGCTACTGTACATTCAAAGCTTGCAAACTCATGGGGTTGAAAGTGTGACTGTGCTTGAAATTCATTTGGATGATTGCGTGGATATACTTGAAAATTCATGTGGATAATTTGAATGGTTGTGTGAATAAGAAGCAGACTATAACTAGGGAATGTGAGTTTGATTGAGATTCGGTGATCACTGCACTGGCTGATGGAGATGTTCAAAAGTTTTCTCTTTCAAAATGGAAACAAGTGATTAAAACTGCTAAGTTCCTTACGTTGATATTTTTAAAAAAGAAATGTGTATAAGTATTATTTCTCTGAGATAATCTGTCATTAGGGTAAATCAGTCCATAGACAGATATGACTGAAGGACTCAGTTGTTATCATTTCTATGTTTCTCATCATCTTCTTATTATGACAGAAAAATGTCTGACTCAATTTCTTGCAAATTTTCTGCTTGATATTTTTTTGGGGTTCATGAGTTCCTTTTATTTGCTTCTACTGCTGCCCCTTTTTCTCTTTCTATTCTCCCTTCTTATTAGGCCAAAGATCAGGGCTGTTCAGCTACCTTCATTCAGAGGTCACACTTTTAAGCATAGAAATATCATTAATACAATACAACTGGCAGTGGTCACTTGCTAGGTCTCCGTGAGCCAGAGTTGGCTCGTGGGCCACCAGTTGAATAGCCCTGTCAACAGACTTCCATCAACTCCGATGCCCAACTATCATGTGCCAACTGATGTGGCTCACCCCATGAATTCCCTTAACATTCATGTCTGCCTTAAATTCTCCTCTCCACATAATTTTAGGGTGGCTTAGAGGTTAGTGAAGTAGTTTCACACTCCAGTCCTCAGTGTACTAGGGTTTGATTCCTGTGTTGGATGATTTTTTTAAAAGTGTTCTTGTGGCTTTAAATCACACGAGCTGCATTCGAGAAAATGCGAGTTACACCGTGGAAGAGGCTGGGGCCTCGCTACCTATTATTCCCAAAGACAGTATTGAGTGTTGTCTTGCAGCCCCAGTTGGGGAGACAGCACAGTAATATTTATTTATAGTTGTGATTTCTGCTGTGTTCCTGTGCAGAAACATTATACTGTTTTCAGGTGTGTGTGTTTTTTTTTCAGTGTGAGTCTTTTCCAGTAGCAGTATATTTTCTGAACCGCTTGATTCACTGAATTTAGTTCCTTTCCTGGGCTCAACAATAGTGATTTTGTTAGACTACAGGGTGTCCCATCAGTTGTCATACATGGAAAAAAATAAACCCATCACCAACGCCATTACAGGCAAAAACTTCAGATGTGCTTATGCATGTTTTTCAGCAGGGGATGGCATGGATCAGTATGTGTTTAAAAAATAATGGTATTCAGGTAGAGCATATACTTCTCCTTCAAGTCCATGCTGTATGGCGTTGGTAGTCATGTCTATCCACAACCTTCTGTCCCGTGTACTTTCAGTCAACTCTGACACAGAAATCCTTCATGCCATGCTGTTAGACCGTCCAGAATCAGTTCTCTCAGTCTTGCTCTGCCTCTCCTCCCCTCCAACTTTCCTACTGTCATGATGAACTCCAGGTTTTTCCTTCTTATCAAATAATTTTTTTTTATGTGGACAATCAGTTCTCTTTGTGAGTCAGTTTCTTTCAAGATGTCTTCATTTCTCTTTTTATCTGTCCAGTGTATTCTCCTCATTCATCTATAAAACCACATCTCCTCAGCTTCCAGATAAGTTTTCACCAATTTACCAACTGTCCATGATTCACTTCTGTATATCAAGATAGTATTTATATAGCTTTTAAGAAATCTTTTTCTTGTCTCAATTTGACATTAACACTTCCTTAAAACATCTTCCATCTGATGTAAACAGGGTACTTAAACATATCAAATTGCTTGAGGTTTGTCCCATTTACTTTGATGCTGCATTTTGGAGGGTCAGTTTTCTTTTTAATTACCATTACTATTTTAATTACCATTAGAATTTTATATTATAAGCTCTTTATTTAAAGCTTATTATATAAATCAAAATGATATTCATATTTCCTAAGTATGGAAACTTATGGGACACCCTTATTTCTTTCTGTTCTATGCAGATACTAGCAAAAGAATGTTTGTAGTTTATTAGTAACTGTTGTAGTCACTCTTCATATTGCTGCTACATACAACAGTGTTAGAGTTATGTATTGAGTTTACAAACTTGACTTCTTTGCCTTAAATTGTCTGGCTCATTCCTGTACCAGTTTCCAAATGGGAGTGTGATTTTTCTGTTTGCTCTTTTGTCATGAGATATTTTTGGTGCTGATGACAATGATTCCAGTGTACAAAACTGAGACAACTATAAATATTAATATAATGATAATACTATGATGACAATCAGTGTATGAATGAAATATATATTTGTCATTTCAATGACATAATATTTGATAAAAAGCCTTACTCCAAGTAATGATTGAGACATTTTTAAAATGAATTACTTTATCTGCTGCTAAAACAAAATGGTGCCGAAGTATGGGCAATGAACGAGGCATTATAATTCCTATTAAAGGTTATAAAATATGAAAATACAAAGAATTATTCACAATTCAGTGAAAATAAAGATCTTGGAGAAGTGAAATAAAAAGAATAAATAAAAATAATAAGACACAAATCCAAAATTCTAAAGACGTTGCCAGGTAAGATTCTTTGTATAATCCATACTAGTTGGAAACGTCTAGAAGCAGGCAGTGATTAAGCTAGGAAGATAACAGACAAGACTTACTAACAAGGGTCTCAACAGTGTTAAGAAGCAACGAATGATTAAACATTTTGAAGACAGTATTGACTTCACTGAAGATATATTGGGGATACAGTGGCAAACTTGCCAGCAGCTAAAGACAGTATTGACTTCACTGAAGATATATTGGGGATACAGTGGCAAACTTGCCAGCAGCTAAAGACAGTATTGACTTCACTGAAGATATATTGGGGATACAGTGGCAAACTTGCCAGCAGCTAAAGACAGTATTGACTTCACTGAAGATATATTGGGGATACAGTGGCAAACTTGCCAGCAGCTAAAGACAGTATTGACTTCACTGAAGACATATTGGGGATACAGTGGCAAACTTGCCAGCAGCTAAAGACAGTATTGACTTCACTGAAGATATATTGGGGATACAGTGGCAAACTTGCCAGCAGCTAAAGACAGTATTGACTTCACTGAAGACATATTGGGGATACAGTAGCAAACTTGCCAGCAGCTATTTCGCCCCTGGTGTAACTCTTAGGTTCATGTAATCTCATTTTGAAGCCACAGACTCTCCACAACTTCGATATCCTAAACACGAAATAGACAACACAGATACAGTGATAGGATTTAATTTTGGCAGATACAGCACATTGAAATAAAACAGAATGTTAAATAAATTGTAAGTAAATTGTAACCCCCTTTTTTATTGCTGATATGTAGAGAAATACGAATGCTGATATTTCACACACAGCGCATTGTTAACTCGGCTCATAATATGCCATTGTGTTTTTCTGCCATGAGCAATGAGAGTGAGTAAGTAAGTTCTACCCCACCAGGACACCACACAAGCGATAATCACCAGGGTGGGGTTTCAGATAACGAAAAATTGCATCCCACATGGAGACAACTATAGTTATAGACACATTATTAGCAATGAGACGTATTGTATATGTTTTTGTATCAGATAAAGTTTATAGGAATTTCAGTTTAGAAATGCTGTATTAACATTCTGTTTCTCTTATGTTTACTGAATAGGCTACACTTGCTGATACCTACTTGTCTACATGCAATCAGACAGCTATACCTTATTGATCATGAGCAGGCCTTGCAAACAAATGCTCCTCAGATAATCTGAAGGTGACATTCATATCTTGCTTATATTCAAAGCAGTGTTTTCCCTTTGTAAATTTTATGGCACAAATAATATTTTGCATAATTTATTTCCTGATAAATTTCACTGTATCTCATCAGGTAAGCGCTACAGAGTTTACATCAATAAATCTGCACTGAAACAACAGACTGTGTGTTTATTTATTTGTGTTCAGTGGCTGTGAACTCCAGTAGAAAGTCCTGAGGGATTCATGTCTTATGTGCTTTGTTATAAAATATTATAAACTGGGGGAGGGGGGGGGGGTGTTGCTGAGATGCTGCATTACAACTGGGGGTGCATCCGGGCTCTTACTGGTCAAGATTGACCTACATCTCTCCATGGTCATCCTAGAAACAGATTCCCTACCAGAAGCCTGGCCAGTATGGATAGGATTGTTTCCTTTGAAATCAGAGACATCTGTTTGAGAGGTGAGGAACCAGCAGTCTGCATGCATATAGGCCAGATCTGTAAAACAGATGTACACTTAACAGTAGTCTTTGAATAAGTCCAGAAGTGGATGAACAACCAGACCTTTCTGCCAGAGTTTACAGCCAGTGAATGCAAAGAAGAAAAAGAATATACTGAGATAGAATATGTGGTATGTTCATGACAAGGAACATCGAAATGTGCCAGGCAATAAATTGTGCTTCATTTTATTTGTGTCCACAGTGTTTAAACTGATCTGTGTGTTGATTACATGGTGTTCTTGTTATTATTATTATTAAATTCTAACTAAAAGTTACTGTTTTTAATAACAATTGTATTTATGAATGTGGTCAGTGATTACAACAATTTTTATGTATATGATTAAGAAATCTAGGCTTTAATTATCATTATGTCACAATTGTGACATGTTAGTCATGCTGTTGTGCCAGGTAATCTGCTGAATTATCAGAATCTCACAACCCCATAGTCATCAGTTTGTTTTCAGTTGCACAATATAAATTCATTGTTTTATTTGAAAGTAAGAAACAACTGTTGCTTACAGTAATGATAAGTATAAAATGCATGATTAGTAATGACTTGACTTGTAATGTATATTTGAAACTGTGTGACTAGTAATGAATGGTAAGTATCAAACATTAGTAATTTGAATATTAATGTAGTTGTGAAACTGCTATGGTTAATAAGGAATAATATATGTAGTTATGTATCATTTGTTGCGATGAATGGTATTGCAGTTTGATACAGCTGTGTCTGGTAATATCAGGGTTGTGCCTAGTAATTTATGTTCATGCAGTAAGCATGACACGGTTACAACCAGTACTTTCAGTTAATGCAGGAAGCATGAAATGCCCTTTTCAGTAATGTAGCATGTATGAAACAACTAGGAAATAACATGTTTGAAACAGATAGGAAAGGAATGAAACAATATTAGCGTATGCCTTGTTGTGTATAAGATATAAAAATATGATAAATGGAAATAAATGGTATATACGCACTTATGTAGACCTACACTTTTACGAGATCATAGTATCAAGAAGAGAGAGTGATCTCCCTTGCTTTTCGTTCATTTAACTCTTTTTCACAATCAGAATGGAACAAAGCATCAGTTTTTAATTTTCAAAGGCAGAACTTAATATTAACATTAAAGAGATTAAAGAAGTTCAAAATACAAATGAATTAGGTTGAACTGTAGTAAAGCTGTAAAAATGGAAACTGCAAGAATGAATACAGCACAAATGTAAACAGTTATAAAACATGTATTGGGTGTTTGGTGCTAGTATTTTTTTTTTTTTTTTTAGATTGATGAGGAGCTCTATATGGGTAATCTTGTCAATATCACACCCCCTTACCCACGCCAGTCAGTTCAGATGTAAATGCACTGACCTTTTGGCATCCTGTTTCTATTTCCTGATCTGTTCTACCATCCTCTGAGGATTAGATTACATTTCAGATTTTGTTTACTCACACAGGACTGCAGGTTGACCAGACAGGTGTAGCCATGTCTGGTGTAGCCATGACTGGTGTAGCCATGACTGGTGTAGCCATGTCTGGTGCATCCATGACTGGTGTAGCCATGACTGGTGTAGCCATGACAGGTGCATCCATGACTGGTGTAGCCATGACTGTGAGTTTGGTGTAGCCATGACAGATGTAGCCATGTCTGGTGTAGCCATGACAGGTGCATCCATGACTGGTGTAGCCATGACTGGTGTAGCCATGACAGATGTAGCCATGTCTGGTGTAGCCATGACAGGTGCCCTAAGTAAAACCTCTTTGGAGGTTTAGAAGGATTATTGACCTGTTGGTCATTCAGATATGAGATTTTGTAATCTCAGGGTGTCACACCTTCAGGTAGCAGTCTGGAGGGGGTAAATAGCAGCAGCAATGGCATCCTCTGAGAATATACTTCCTAGATATTCAAATTCTTTCATAGATGTAGAATGGTTACCACTATTTCCCTGAAAAATTCCTGTTATCATTTTTAGACTGGGTCATCGTGTGAAAGTCCAGGATTGTCTTAATAACTCTCTTTAATATTTGGATTCCGACACATAAGAACGAAGCTGATAAAAGCAGTCACAGCCTTTGTGATGTCCAAACATGCCAGGCTGCAAGTATGAAGCCAGATATCTTTAGCAAGGCTCATTTAGTAAAATTAACAAAGGACTCTTTTCACACCAGCAAATGATGCCAGATTGATATTTTTTATAGACAGATAATTCTTAAACACAGTCCCCATGAGATGCTACTCGTGTATTGGTTTAGGAGAAAGTTTCTGACAGATGCAAGCTTTTTTTTTAGGACTTTGATGACAGTCTTCAAAAGTATCTCAGCTGAACCACTATGAGACACAGATATCATATATAAAGTTGGTTTATGAAATACCAGACTAAAATAGGGAAGGGTGGAAATGTCTATCTATAAAAGAGCTTCTACATTTATTGTTGTTTATCTGTAGCAAACATGACATACTTTACTAGAAGAACATCACTTCTCTGATATGTGCACCTGGTATGATTGAAGCAATAAAAATCATTACTAAATAAATAATCAGGTGTGATTTTAATAGTGAAAAAAAGATTGTGTGTGATTTGAATGGTGAAGAAAGATGTGTGTGTGATTTGAATGGTGAAGAAAGATTGTGTGAGTGTGTGTGTGATTTAAATGGTGAAGAAAGATTGTGTGTGTGTGTGATTTGAATGGTGAAGAAAGATGTGTGTGTGTGTGATTAGAATGGTGAAGAAAGATGTGTGTGTAATTTAAATGGTGAAGAAAGATGTGTGTGTGTGTGATTTGAATGGTGAAGAAAGATGTGTGTGTGTGATTTGAATGGTAAAGAAAGATGTCTGTGTAATTTGAATGGTGAATAAAGATGTGTGTGTGTGATTTGAAAGGTGAAGAAAGATGTGTGTGTAATTTGAACGGTGAAGAAAGTATGTGATTTGAATGGTGAAGAAAGATTTGTGTGTGATTTGAATGGTGAAGATGTGTGTGTGATTTGAATGGTGAAGAAAGATGTGTGTGTGATTTGAATGGTGAAAAAAGATATGTGTGTGTGTGATTTGAATGCTGAAGAAAGATGTGTGTGTGTGATTTGAATGGTGAAAAAAGATGTGTGTGTGTGTGTGTGTGATTTGAATAGTGAAGAAAGATGTGTATGTGATTTGAATGGTAAAGAAAGATGTGTGATCATATAGTAGAAGTCAAATCATAATTTTAGTCCATTTAAGTTCAATCCATTAACATGTTTACATAATGTCATGGATGTTTTCCCTCCATACAGTAGAATGCAGATGTTGGCTATAATGTCTGAATGAGGCTTTAATTACTTATAACCATATACTGTAACTATCTGTTACATGTTTAAACTGTTTGTTACATGTTATGTTAAACTTTCTGTTTCATGTTTTGCTGTAGACTGTTAATGTGAAAGATTAGTCTGTGGCAAGAAGAATACTTGAAATACAGACATTGAAATAAACACTGTGATTTTATTCACTATATGTCAGTCTTTACATGTGTATGATCAGTGTTGTGTTTTGGTTATACTGGTGTATGCATGAGTTGGTATGTATATATTTGTGAAGATGGTTGGTGATAATTCAAGTTTAGTTGAGTTGATTCAAGTACTGACATTACATCCCTCCGTCCTCATCCTCAGCAGCCAGCACAGAGTTCCAATACCAGTGGTGGCAGTTGCTGTCTGAGTATCGACCAGATCCCCCTTGTCACTCCTGGCTGCACCACTTTCACCAGACTGATGATTCATTTATTCCTCTGAATTGTTCATGTGCTCCAGTAAGACGTCACCCACGTCTGCCTTATCATGCATCAGTATTTAACCAAGTTGTTAAGAACCAGCCAGACAGTCCACCTGTTCATTTCCCAACACACCTGCATTCCACATAGAAAAGATCCAGATAATACTCCTCATCAATGATCTCTGAAGCAAAGCATGCCTGCCCTCACCTTCCTCAGCATGCTTCTTCTTTGCGTTCAGTTTTGTATGCTTAGATCAGACCATCAGGTGGGTTGCCTCTATGAACTTTCATGTCAGCTGCAGGTCTTGCATGGTTCCCCATAGCTTGCTCTGCACACTTTGCTCTTGAGGCCAGGTGTCTTTTTGAAGTTGCAGGTAGAGTTGGCAGGTCTGCAGAATGTGCTGAGGTGTTTGTGGTCCTGTTTGACAGGCACACTTGGGGGGAATTGTACAATCTTTATTTTATGCAGACACTTACTCAGTTTCTGAGATAATTTCAAGGTTTATTTTGAACATATATATATCAAAACTAGCAATCTTACAGACAAGAAGACAACTGTCAGTCATCACCATCATGGAGCAGGTCCTTTGTAAAACGTCACTCTCATCACAGTCTGCCATGAAAGAAACTTGGTCTCTCGCCAGTTCTCCCACCTCATGTACTTTCATACTCAAGGAGTCACTTATATCCTATGCCCATCTTCGTGTCGGTTGGCCCCTGCCCCTCCTTCTTGGTACCATGCTTTCTGCTATAATTGTTTCCAATCCGTCGTGGAGCTTGATATGACCAAAATATTTCAGCTTCCAAGACAGGATGCTGTTTATTAGCCAATCTTCCTTGATGTTCAGATCTTTCAAGATGTCAGTATTTCTCCTCTTCTTTGTCCAAGATATTCTGAGAATCTTTTTATATCAAAGAAATCAAACAATGAATTTAAAAAAAAAATTCAGCAGCATTTATCCTCATTCTTACTCATTCAGAGGACACTATTGCTCACAGAGAAAAATCAAACAAGAGCAAAATCAATATAGACACAAATCACGTAATAATTATTCACAGTTTTATTAGACTCCAGGGAAGATATATAAACCTACATAGTTAACATGTCTGGTATTAATTATATGGGTATGTACCAGTAAAGTTATGAAATGGATTGATAAATGCATATTCGTGTGTACTTAACTAATAATTCCTTTCACTCACAGCTGGAA
Source organism: Candidula unifasciata (assembly GCA_905116865.2). Classification (NCBI taxonomy): domain Eukaryota; kingdom Metazoa; phylum Mollusca; class Gastropoda; order Stylommatophora; family Geomitridae; genus Candidula; species Candidula unifasciata. Next base: position 194,258 of record CAJHNH020004669.1, on the reverse strand, counting down.
CAGGCACCATTTCTGACTTACGCATATAAAATGCAAGGGAAAGGTAAAGGCACAAACTGTATAATATGAAGAAATTCTGAGGCAAGGAGATGCAGTCTTCCTTCTAATTCAAAATGTCCGGTAGCCATTCTATGAGGGTTGGTTGATAAATACAGGGAGGAGGGGAAGGAAATTAATTTTGGTAATTATGATACCATTGTGTTAAGTGCACTCCAGTGCACTATTGATCTACAGCAGTATCTTTATATTTCCATAGTCTATTCCAAACACAATATTCTCCTATTTCATTTCCCTGTGTTATCACAGCTACTAGTTACATGTATAATTTTCTCATTCACATCAAACAATGCCCATTTCAATAAACAAGTCAAATTTCTTCATAGTCATAGTTCTGGATCTGTACATGAACTAGTAGTGATTGGCTCTCAAGCAAGGATACTGAAGATAAAGGAAGAGCAGACACAAAAGATAACAGACAATCAATGAAAAGAGCAAAGGCACCTTTGGGATCCATATTTGTGTCTCCAAGTAACACTGGAAGAAGCACTTAGAACATTTTATCAGACACCCCTCTTCATCTGTTTCCACTCACAGACAAATCAAGTCCATATTTACTAATTTGCTATTAACTGTTTCTATGAGCTCTGTTAGTACAGACGCTAGATGCTTAGTTGACTTACAGACGTTAGATGCTTAGTTGACTTACAGACGTTAGATGCTTAGTTGACTTACAGACGTTAGATGCTTAATTGACTTACAGACGCTAGATGCTTAGCTGACTTACAGACGTTAGATGCTTAGCTGACTTACAGACGTTAGATGCTTAGCTGACTTACAGACGCTAGATGCTTAGCTGACTTACAGACGCTAGATGCTTAGCTGACTTACAGACGCTAGATGCCTAGCTGACTTACAGACGCTAGATGCTTAGCTGACTTACAGACGTTAGAGCTTAGTTGACTTACAGACGCTAGATGCTTAGCTGACTTACAGACGTTAGATGCTTAGCTGACTTACAGACGCTAGATGCTTAGTTGACTTACAGACGCTAGATGCTTAGCTGACTTACAGACGTTAGATGCTTAGCTGACTTACAGACGCTAGATGCTTAGCTGACTTACAGACGTTAGATGCTTAGCTGACTTACAGACGTTAGATGCTCAGCTGACTTACAGACGCTAGATGCTTAGCTGACTTACAGACGTTAGATGCTTAGCTGACTTACAGACGTTAGATGCTTAGCTGACTTACAGACGTTAGATGCTTAGCTGACTTACAGACGTTAGATGCTCAGCTGACTTACAGACGCTAGATGCTCAGCTGACTTACAGACGTTAGATGCTCAGCTGACTTACAGACGTTAGATGCTCAGCTGACTTACAGACGCTAGATGCTTAGCTGACTTACAGACGCTAGATGCTTAGCTGACTTACAGATGCTAGATGCTTAGCTGACTTACAGACGCTAGATGCTCAGCTGACTTACAGACGCTAGATGCTTAGCTGACTTACAGACGCTAGATGCTCAGCTGACTTACAGACGTTAGATGCTCAGCTGACTTACAGACGCTAGATGCTTAGCTGACTTACAGACGCTAGATGCTTAGCTGACTTACAGACGTTAGATGCTCAGCTGACTTAAAGACGCTAGATGCTTAGCTGACTTACAGACGCTAGATGCTTAGCTGACTTACAGACGCTAGATGCTTAGCTGACTTACAGACGCTAGATGCTTAGCTGACTTACAGACGCTAGATGCTTAGCTGACTTACAGACGCTAGATGCTTAGCTGACTTACAGACGCTAGATGCTTAGCTGACTTACAGACGCTAGATGCTCAGCTGACTTACAGACGTTAGATGCTCAGCTGACTTACAGACGCTAGATGCTTAGCTGACTTACAGACGTTAGATGCTCAGCTGACTTACAGACGTTAGATGCTCAGCTGATTTACAGACGCTAGATGCTCAGCTGACTTACAGACGTTAGATGCTTAGCTGACTTACAGACGCTAGATGCTCAGCTGACTTACAGATGCTAGATGCTTAGCTGACTTACAGACGCTAGATGCTCAGCTGACTTACAGACGTTAGATGCTTAGCTGACTTACAGATGCTAGATGCTTAGCTGACTTACAGACGCTAGATGCTTAGCTGACTTACAGACGTTAGATGCTCAGCTGACTTACATACGTTAGATGCTTAGCTGACTTACAGACGCTAGATGCTTAGCTGACTTACAGACGTTAGATGCTCAGCTGACTTACAGACGTTAGATGCTCAGCTGACTTACAGACGTTAGATGCTTAGCTGACTTACAGACATTAGATGCTTAGCTGACTTACAGACGTTAGATGCTCAGCTGACTTACAGACGTTAGATGCTTAGCTGACTTACAGACGTTAGATGCTTAGCTGACTTACAGACGTTAGATGCTCAGCTGACTTACAGACGCTAGATGCTTAGCTGACTTACAGACGCTAGATGCTCAGCTGACTTACAGACGTTAGATGCTTAGCTGACTTACAGACGTTAGATGCTTAGCTGACTTACAGACGTTAGATGCTCAGCTGACTTACAGACGCTAGATGCTTAGCTGACTTACAGACGTTAGATGCTTAGCTGACTTACAGACGTTAGATGCTCAGCTGACTTACAGACGTTAGATGCTTAGCTGACTTACAGACGCTAGATGCTCAGCTGACTTACAGACGTTAGATGCTCAGCTGACTTACAGACGTTAGATGCTCAGCTGACTTACAGATGTTAGATGCTTAGCTGACTTACAGACGCTAGATGCTTAGCTGACTTACAGATGCTAGATGCTTAGCTGACTTACAGATGCTAGATGCTTAGCTGACTTACAGACGTTAGATGCTTAGCTGACTTACAGACGTTAGATGCTTAGCTGACTTACAGACGTTAGATGCTTAGCTGACTTACAGACGTTAGATGCTTAGCTGACTTACAGACGTTAGATACTTAGCTGACTTACAGACGTTAGATACTTAGCTGACTTACAGACGTTAGATACTTAGCTGACTTACAGACGTTAGATACTTAGCTGACTTACAGACGTTAGATGCTTAGCTGACTTACAGACGCTAGATGCTCAGCTGACTTACAGATGTTAGATGCTTAGCTGACTTACAGACGCTAGATGCTTAGCTGACTTACAGATGCTAGATGCTTAGCTGACTTACAGACGCTAGATGCTTAGCTGACTTACAGACGCTAGATGCTCAGCTGACTTACAGACGTTAGATGCTTAGCTGACTTACAGACGTTAGATGCTTAGCTGACTTACAGATGTTAGATGCTTAGCTGACTTACAGACGCTAGATGCTTAGCTGACTTACAGACGCTAGATGCTTAGCTGACTTACAGACGCTAGATGCTTAGCTGACTTACAGACGCTAGATGCTTAGCTGACTTACAGACGCTAGATGCTTAGCTGACTTACAGACGTTAGATGCTTAGCTGACTTACAGATGCTAGATACTTAGCTGACTTACAGATGCTAGATGCTTAGCTGACTTACAGACGCTAGATGCTTAGCTGACTTACAGACGCTAGATGCTTAGCTGACTTACAGACGCTAGATGCTTAGCTGACTTACAGACGCTAGATGCTTAGCTGACTTACAGACGCTAGATGCTTAGCTGACTTACAGACGTTAGATGCTTAGCTGACTTACAGACGTTAGATGCTTAGCTGACTTACAGACGTTAGATGCTTAGCTGACTTACAGACGCTAGATGCTTAGCTGACTTACCAACAAGTCTTGGATTGAAATCTGCATTAGAGCTCCTAGGTCAACTCAGACTACATCTGGGTACCAGAAAATATTTGGGAAGTAAAGGCAGCAAGTGCAATCAATGTTGACCACATTGTCAGTTCGGTGCCAATAAGTTTAAAAAAAACTACGAGTCTAGCACCATATGCTCAACAAACCAACAGCATGAGAAGGATGCTTTCTAAATTATTACAATTAACTCTTTCTCTCTCCTTAAGTTCTAAGTACAGAAATATATCCAGTCTCCTCCAGAGTCAATATGTCAGCACTAGTAGACTGGCTTAGGCATTGTAAAAGGGCCTCATAATTCCAGGGTGCTTGCTCTGATCCCAGCTGAAGACAGTTTGTCTAGTATTGGTTTCGACGACAGTAGTACCGAGAGCTAACCCCACCTGGAAAGCATTGGCAAACTACTAAATTTAAAATTTGTCTAGAAAAATCACAACAGTCAAAAAATGCTGGGGTTGGTTCTGCAACATCCTGTCAACCAACTTTAGTAGACAGAATGTGTCACTGTTGTCCGCACTATTACGTCTATGTTGGTTGTGTTTTCCATACAGGGTTTAGGTATTTTGTTGTACAGGGCTCCAAACCATTGCTCAAGAGGAGCACTAAGAGTGCTATAACTCACACATAACACAGTAATGTGTTTAAACTGCCTTTTGGTTCAGTAGTCATGTATTGAAACTCCCTCCTGCCTCAGTAATCTGGTGTTTAAATTGCCTTTTGGTTCAGTAGTCATGTATTTAAACTCCCCCCTGCCTCAGCAGTAATGTGTTTAAACTGCCTTTTGGTTCAGCAGTCATGTGTCTGAATTGTTCTGTGGCTCAACAGTCATTTGTTTACATTGCCCTTTGTAATAATTCAGACAGACACCTAAATAGATAACTCTTTTCAGTCCCAAGCAATCTGTGACTAAAATTTGGTTCTTCTCTTGAATCTCTATCACTGCATAATGTGTTTGCATTTTTTTACAATTTGGCTTGACCATAGTAAAAAAATATGGCTTCTGGAATTCTTCTTCATACAGTAATTTGGGATGTGACTATCCACAACCTTCTGTTTGTGTACTTTCAATCAGTTCTGACACAGATGATATTCTAAGCCCTCATGTCAACCTGTCCAGCGTCTTCTCTCTTGGCCTCCCTCACCCTTTCCCCCATCCAACTTTCCATCTTCATGATGTACTCTAATTTTCTCCTTCTCATGACATGACCAAAGAATGTTGATTTTCTCCTTCTTATGTTGGCAATCAGTTCTCTTCATGAGTCAGTTTCTTTTGAGACGTCTTCATGACTGTGTTTATCTGTCCAGGGTATTCTCATCATCTGTCTATATAACAAAATCACAGCCGCTTCCGAATATTTGTTTTCACTAACAAGTCCATGAAGTTACTACACCCAGTATGTAGCTAGCCAACTGAAAAGTCATGCAGCATGATTTTGCATAGTGGTATAAATTCAATTGTAAGAAAGTATATAGCCCGTGTGAAATAATAACCAATAAAATGTTTGTTACTTGGCATAGAATGAAGTGAAAGCTAAACTAGCATTCTGATGACACCAAAGTTTATCAACACCTTTTAAGTCTGCTTCAACCATTCAACTAATTATAAGAGAATCTACAGTCAATAAACCACACACAGTGGTACTTTAGTATAAGTCTGTGTTCTAATAAGTCCAATTTGGTATACGTCCTGTTAAGACGAGAAAACCTCGCATGCTAGAACTTGTGAGCTTCAACCTGGTCTAGTTAGAGAAAAGAGACAGAAGAAAGAAAGAGAAAACACCAGATTCCTAAGTTTTATGGAACACTCTCCTTTCAAACAATAAAATCGCATCCTTCTTCGTAGCACAAAAAGAGTTAAATTTAAAATTTAAATATATATATATATATATATATACACACACAACCCCATCAATGTGTAATATATCACAAACAATTAAACAAAAAACAAAAAAGAATTTCATGCGAATGGATTATTCATTCTCCTTTGACTTCTTGTGGGAAAAATCACTTGGTGTATGTTGTATTGTTTGATAGTTCATGGATCTGGAGTGGATTAAGGAGATTTACTGAGGTACCACCATATTTGCAGCTCAGTCTCAAAGGCTACAGCTCATTCTCAAAGGCTACAGTTCAGTCTCAAAGACTACAGTTCAGTCTCAAAGACTACAGTTCTGTCTCAAAGGCTACAGCTCAGTCTCAAAGACTACAGTTCTGTCTCAAAGGCTACAGTTCAGTCTCAAAGACTACAGTTCAGTCTCAAAGACTACAGTTCAGTCTCAAAGGCTACAGTTCAGTCTCAAAGACTACAGTTCTGTCTCAAAGGCTACAGCTCAGTCTCAAAGACTACAGCTCAGTCTCAAAGGCTACAGCTCAGTCTCAAAGACTACAGCTCAGTCTCAAAGGCTACAGCTCAGTCTCAAAGGCTACAGCTCAGTCTCAAAGACTACAGCTCAGTCTCAAAGGCTACAGCTCAGTCTCAAAGACTACAGCTCAGTCTCAAAGGCTACAGTTCAGTCTCAAAGACTACAGTTCAGTCTCAAAGGCTACAGTTCAGTCTCAAAGACTACAGTTCTGTCTCAAAGGCTACAGCTCAGTCTCAAAGACTACAGCTCAGTCTCAAAGGCTACAGCTCAGTCTCAAAGACTACAGCTCAGTCTCAAAGGCTACAGCTCAGTCTCAAAGGCTACAGCTCAGTCTCAAAGACTACAGCTCAGTCTCAAAGGCTACAGCTCAGTCTCAAAGACTACAGCTCAGTCTCAAAGACTAACAACTGTTAATCGATCATGAAAAAATTCATATCATACAAGAAACCATATTCTCATGCAAGTACTGGCAACATGCATCCAAAATAATGAATGCATCACCATGACAACTAAGACATATGCAGTCTATGACATTAACATTTTCCATGTAAGTCCATCAAGATAAATAAATGCATGACAGTCTCATGTTCTGAAGGTCATTAGTTTGTTTCACATCTACATCATTCAGGTGAAATTTTTACGGAGACTTTTGGGGATTGTCACCAGAGCTATGGTGTACATGCTTTGTGCAACACGCTCTGCAGGCAGCTAGCTGTTACTGGAGACAGACCTAGCCATATGGGATTAAACCCAGTGCAGTGAAGTTGATCCCCCTGACTTTAACCTTTACTGGGGACAGAAACATGTAACATGAGAACTAGGACAAAAATATGTAACACGAGAACTAGGACAGAAACTTGCATTATAAGAAGTGGTAGAGAAACAAATGACATGAGAACTATTATAAAAACAGTTGACATGAGAACTAATACAGGAATCGCAACATGGGAACTATTAAAGAAACAGGTAACATAAGAACTTATACATGGGAACTAGTATAAAAACAAGTAACATGAGAACTAATAGTGCAGAAACAAGTAAATGAGAATAATACAGAAACAATTATTATGAGAATAGTGCAGAATCAAGTAACATGAGAATAGTACAGAAACAAGTAACGAGAATGGTACAGAAACAAGTAACATGAGAATGGTACAGATACAGAAACAAGTAACATGAGAATGGTACAGAAACAAGTAACATGAGAAGAAACAAGTGGTACACAAACAAGTAACATGAGAATGGTACAGAAACAAGTAACATGAGAATAGTACAGAAACAAGTAACATGAGAATGGTACAGAAACAAGTAACATGAGAATAGTGCAGAATCAAGTAACATGAGAATAGTACAGAAACAAGTAACACGAGAATGGTACAGAAACAAGTAAATCATGAGAATGGTACAGAAACAAGTAACATGAGAATGGTACAGAAACAAGTAACATGAGAATGGTACAGAAACAAGTAACATGAGAATGGTACAGAAACAAGTAACATGAGAATAGTACAGAAACAAGTAACATGAGAACAGCGTAGAAACAAGTAACATGAAAATAGTACAGAAACAAGTAACATGAGAATACGCAGAAACAAGTAACATGAAAAATGATGCAGAAATTGTAACATGATAATTAGTATAGAAACATGTAGCAACATAAATAGTATAGAAACATGTGGCATGAGAACTAGTATAAAAACAGTTGACATGAGAACTAATACAGGAATCGCAACATGGGAACTATTAAAGAAACAGGTAACATAAGAACTTATACATGGGAACTAGTATAAAAACAAGTAACATGAGAACTAATAGTGCAGAAACAAGTAAATGAGAATAATACAGAAACAATTATTATGAGAATAGTGCAGAATCAAGTAACATGAGAATAGTACAGAAACAAGTAACGAGAATGGTACAGAAACAAGTAACATGAGAATGGTACAGAAACAAGTAACATGAGAATAGTACAGAAACAAGTAACTTGAGAATGGTACAGAAACAAGTAACATGAGAATGGTACACAAACAAGTAACATGAGAATGGTACAGAAACAAGTAACATGAGAATAGTACAGAAACAAGTAACATGAGAATGGTACACAAACAAGTAACATGAGAATGGTACAGAAACAAGTAACATGAGAATAGTACAGAAACAAGTAACATGAGAATGGTACAGAAACAAGTAACATGAGAATAGTGCAGAATCAAGTAACATGAGAATAGTACAGAAACAAGTAACACGAGAATGGTACAGAAACAAGTAACATGAGAATGGTACAGAAACAAGTAACATGAGAATGGTACAGAAACAAGTAACATGAGAATGGTACAGAAACAAGTAACATGAGAATGGTACAGAAACAAGTAACATGAGAATAGTACAGAAACAAGTAACATGAGAACAGCGTAGAAACAAGTAACATGAAAATAGTACAGAAACAAGTAACATGAGAATACGCAGAAACAAGTAACATGAAAAATGATGCAGAAATTGTAACATGATAATTAGTATAGAAACATGTAGCAACATAAATAGTATAGAAACATGTGGCATGAGAACTAGTATAGAAAAAATGTAACATGAGAACTAGACAGAAACTTGCAATATGACAACAAGTACAGAGCAAGTAACATGAGAACGTGAAAAGAAACATAAAATAAAAAGCTGAACAAGTTCAAGTAATAACAGAAATAACTATCTGGAGTTAAAGGATGCAGCTGAAAATGTTTGAACCACACATGGAGTGTGACAATACGCGCGGTGACTTCAGAATGACTTTCCTCAACCTACTTTTATTTGTATGTATTTTGAAGTATACAGACAAATAGGGATTTGGATACATCCTTAATCTAAATAGGACGACCACATCACACCTTTAATTCTCCTGGACCGTTGGTCATATCAAACACTAAAACTTTTTCCCAGATGTTAAGTGTTAAGGTACAGAGATAAGACTGACCAAGCAGACTTACTGACTGGAGATTTGCACACCATTTGTTGGTGTCAGATAGTTATTCCCCCTGCCAGATCTTCAGGAACAGATAACAAGGGCTAATTGCCATTATCTCCCCCTGAGGTTACCTAACTCGACAGCAGGTCCGACGGTCACTATTGACACAGTGAGCGGAAAGTGTTGGCAGAAGAATTGACAAAGTAGGATTTTATTGTGATGACAGGTGAAGTAGACTAGAGGTGTGACTTGTCTTATTTGCTCTGGTCAGATGAATTGACCAGGAGATCCTAGCGTGGGAATTCAAACTTGTTGTACAGTCACTGACTGACAGGGAATATACACCCACAGGGGAGGAGCTGTGATATCCCTGAATGAGAATGATTTTAGGCGTAATGTAGGAGGAGCTTGATAAAAGTTATAAAGGGGTGAACTATAGGTCTGGTAAATGAGATCCTGTCGAGCACATGCCATCTGTTGGGCTTAACCTAAGCTTGAGACAGAACTTTTGGCATTGTGGTTTCATTTTTCCAGGTAAGATCGAAATTAGTTTCAAAACCTTTATTTTATTTATGATAGAGATCTAACTGTCTTTGTGCTCAAGTGTGTGTCTTCATCACTTTGTAATACTCCTAGGCGGACATTTCTTCATTCTCGTAGGGCACTGTCACATTGCTTTATATCCTAACTTATAGTGTCATGAATGTTTTTTCGTGCACGTGTGTTTCAATGTTGTAAAACCTAAATGTTGTTGTTGCCATTGAAATTTAATGAACTATCATGTTTTTGAAATCACAAGCGTGAAGATAACTTTGGCAATCTTTTCACGTGTGGTTAATGTGAATCTGTATTACATACAGCTTACACACTGAAATGTGTTTAACTCTTGGGAGGCTAATGCGGAGATTGATCCCGGAGAGTAAATCCACGAGATTTCTTATTCGATTCGCCTCAGAAATATTGTTAGCTTTCTGGGCGCGTCGATTGTTCCAAGCATAGATTCCAGAACTGGTTCTGTCTGACTGATTGTCATTTTGAGTCTGTACGAGAGATGGCACCTGACGTAGAAGACTTGACTATCATTACAGGACGTGTAGAGGAAGGCAGAAGATGTAACAGTTGGAATGTGAGACATAAGCCCTTCCAAATTGGACAGGAGTGAATGTGAGCATGAGGGAGAGAGGAAATGTTTTATTTAAATAAACATGCTTGATGTTAGTATAATATACATGCTTAGTGTACATCTAGAGCAGATACTACAAATATGCGCTTGTTTCTTCATTCTCTAGTTCCCACATTGGGCAGGGACTAGTAGGCATCCATTATTTGCCGACCGTCGAGTGTAACGACCTGCAGAAAGCAGTGAGGACGACAAACTGGAAAAGATAGGCAGGGTCTCAAGCCGAGAACTGTCCAAAGGTTGTTACTTTCCAATACCTTTATGAAATCATCATTCACATAACCTAAACTCTACTAGCCTAAACAAGTTCATTTTAATTTCGATTTATTAAATAAATCTTTTTGATGTTGTTACACAGAGTTAAGTAAATTGTGTACTTAGGTTCAAGTGTCTTTGTGCATATTAGTTTACTTCAGCTAACAAAATATTTAAATCACTTGATGGGGGCTTTTTAGCAATGCCAGGAGAGGAGACCAGTCGCAGGGGTTAACTGAGCACCTGGATTATATCACAGTGGGTTTATCCAGATATCTATCTATCCCTTCTCCTTCTCCTGTGGATACAAGTACAGCAACTTTCATTTCATGGAACGAGCCACTCGCTGTTTTCTTGGCTATCCAGGACTGTCTAGGATCAACATAGCTTAGATAATAGTCCAGTTTCTCACGTGGGTGGGCATTGTTAAGGATCAAACCCACACCCTCACTATATCAGTGTATTTACCCACGTGGGCGCGCGACATGGAGTCAAAGTTCAACAAATACTGAGCTGCTTGGCTGATGAATGAGTTAACATAAAGTCTACAGCAGACAATGATAAATGCAAATATTTTCACAGTCTTATTATTTATATGTGCTGTTGTACAAAAACACAAACCACTGGAATATAGGCACTGAAATTTAACAGCACAATGATGGCTTTTATATAAGGCATTAAGTGGAATTTTCTAATAAAGTTACCATGAATATAGAAAGGGAGTATAGTAAATTAATCTTCTTCTTTCGTTCATCTCAAAATGATGTGTAGGCCTTCAACCAATTATTGCCAAGCATGATGCAGACTTAATCGTGATTAAATTAACTTAATTTTAATGTGTATTAGAATTATATTTTCTCGAATAAAAAATTTTTTTTTAAAGTGGGAGTCATCTTATAAATGAATGTGTTTGAAATATCTATTTCTTCATTGTGGGAAAAACTAATACATGGGGGTGTCTACTAATACATGGGGGTGTCTACTAATACATGGGGGTGTCTACTAATACATGGGGGTGTCTACTAATACATGGGGGTGTCTACTAATACATGGGGGTGTCTACTAATACATGGGGGTGTCTACTAATACATGGGGGTGTCTACTAATACATGGGGGTGTCTACTAATACATGGGGGTGTCTACTAATACATGGGGGTGTCTACTAATACATGGGGGTGTCTACTAATACATGGGGGTGTCTACTAATACATGGGGGTGTCTACTAATACATGGGGGTGTCTACTAATACATGGGGGTGTCTACTAATACATGGAAGAATACAACAATCTTCTTCTTTCCTCCTTTTCATCTTCTTCATTTCATCTAATAATGAATCACAGACCGTCAACTAACTAATGCCAAAATCTTCTTCTTCTTTCTTCTGCCTCCTTTTCTTCTTCTTCTTCTTCTTCCCTTTGTCTAATAATGAATCACAGACCGTCAACTAACTAATGCCAAAATCTTCTTCTTCTTTCTTCTGCCTCCTTTTCATCTTCTTCATTTCATCTAATAATGAATCACAGACCGTCAACTAACTAATGCCAAAATCTTCTTCTTCTTTCTTCTGCCTCCTTGTCTTCTTCTTCTTCCCTTTGTCTAATAATGAAGAACAAACTCATGCCAAGTCTGCTGTAGCCTTATCCACGATCCCTTCATTCTCGCAGCCGAAGAAATTGACACACAGTCTCAGGCCAACCCTCCTTAATTACCCCATAAAACATGAATGGTAGGTTACAGCTGCACTGTTGCATCCTTAATAGATGAAAGTTAATAATTTATTGAAAACACAACAAATGCAAAGCATTTAAAAAACATGAAATTGCATCCTCAGCCTGTACAGAAGTAGTAAATAACATTTACAGGAAAGCTAGGAAAGAAAAAATGGAGGAAGTTGATGAGACTTGAACATAATTTTACGGAAATGAATGGCAGAATTAACTGCTGAAAAACACTCAGATGAACAAACAACATAAACTCTGGGGATGTAAATATTACATCTAAATAGCAAAAACATTATAAATAACACCACATCAATAGTGTTGGAGAATGATATAAATATCATAGAACAACAATGTTGGAGTATAAGTAACTAATAGTACAACAATGTTGGAGTATGATATGAATATGACAGCACAATAATGTTGTGATATGATATAAATATGATAGCACAAAAATGGTGGGAAATGAGATAAATATGACAGTACAAACATGTGAGGGAACAGCATAAACATGACACTACAGCAATGCAAGAGAACAGAATAAACACAACAATACAACAATGTGGGCATGTGACCTGAAAATGAAGTGCCCCTACAGATAATATCTGGAAGTCACATTTGTAGAATGTAATCAATGGGACACACATTACTTTAACAAAATCACAGATGTCAGCAACATAAAAAACCTTCTGCAAGACCTTATACTAATGAGGACACACAGATGTTTATCTTCAGCAGAGTTGAAATGCTGCATCTATAATATGCGGCTTTCTTAGCAAAATCAGGATTAATTTTCTAGATCTACATAGGATAATATGCAAACCAAAGCAGTGTTTCCCCGAGGTGAATTTGAACAAAGAAGAAACAAACAATAGACTGCGCAATTTATTGCCTGGCATATTTTGATGTATCTCATCAGGCGCATACTACAGTAACAATTGATTAAAATGAAGCAAATAGCTGAATCCTACAAACTGAAACACAAATTCGAGTACATTATAAACTGTCTGTTTCACCAAGGTAACCGTAAGGTAACGACCATTTCTTTCTGCCTACAGAGTTCTGGTTTCAACCGGCTGATCGCAAAAGCTTCCGCATAATTACATCCTAAGATGTAAACAAAAATGTTTTTTTTTTAAATCCTGTTTACATCAGTGGCCATCTTCTTCTTCACACTTACCGGCTGTAAACTGCAGCAGAAAGTTCTGGTTGTTCGCCCACCTCTGAACTTTAGTCTTGTTCCTGAGAGTTGCGTGCTCATTCATTTGACAGATCTGACTTATCCGTGGCATGGTTATTCGGATCACAGATGTGAGGGAAAGTCATGGCTGTTGTGTAATGTATAAGGAAACACCTGGTACCTCATCTCAGGTGTCAGCATTTTTCTGTGCTGGTGTTTCTTCTTCTTCTTCTTCTTTGTGTTCATAGCTGTAAACTTTGGCAGAAAGTTTTGGTTGTTTGTCCACTTCTGGACTTTAGTATTATTCCAGAATTTGAAGTTTTGCATGCACACCGGTTTTACAGACCTGACTTATTTGAATTGAGACTGCTAATTCCTCACCTCTCAGACAGAAGGACTTTGAGGGAAGTGCATCTAATTAATCATCTTTTACAACTTGCTTTTTCGGGAAGCTGTGGGTGTTTTCTTTCTCGACCTAAATTGGGGCCCGGGAACCAAATGAGGAAGCAGCTGGAGTGATACTGACCTCATCGTCCATCAGGTGATGGTGACATATATACAAATATAGAATTTGCATTACATGCCCAAAACATGGAAACTGGTATTATACTTTAAAAAATAAGTAAGCCATCATACTTTGATTAACAGTAAAACAGCTAAATCAAAATAATTGCGTTCTAAATTAATTATAAAACAAACAGAGCACTGCATACTGAAAAAGCCTCTATGTTCATCAATTATTCCCTGTAACACCTTAACCCTTGCTAATTTAACATGAATAAGCCCCAATAAGTTGGCCAATCATTCTCTGCATAATCACAACCTGCACATGTAATCAATTTAAATACCTAATGAAGCATTTTTTTTAAAAATAAATTAATCACCGTATGATTACAACATCCAGCTGCATTCTAAATTACTTCTTATATCAAATAAAACGTACCTTTTGCTGATCACTTACTCCCAGGTATTACAATACTTGCATATTTATTTCATTGGAAAACATATAAACTGGAAAATGTTGACCGATTAAGTAAAAAAGTAAAGAAAAATAAAGGCGCCTTTTTCATGCCTTTAGGCGTATAGGGCATACAGGCTAGACTTATATTTTTATAGACCAATCAGCACAAGATGGGTGATGTGGTCAGCATCACGCCGGCCGCCTTTACTTCCTGGGAGTTCACCTTTTACTGACTACATAATCAAATGCAGTATGCATTCTCATCCGGTGAAATGTACAATATAAAAGAAGTCCATAAGTGTACTCCTGTAGTCATTGTTAAACAAATAACAATCCTGCCCAACTAAAATTGTTTTTAAAAAACTGAATAATGAAGACTGCACTTTCATGATGTATAAATTATTGTTTTCTTTGCTAACACTTTTGTCACCATAATAAATTATTTCTCATTCTCAAAAAACTGACTTGAAAAAAAAACACCATTAGGAATTATCTTCATTACACTTTAACTATCATTACATCTTTTTTTAAAGATGTATCAGACTCGGTAACAAAAAGAACACAATGTTAAATTAACTATAATTACATTATAATCAAACTGAAATGGAGACTTTCAGTTTCCCCGCTGGGAAAACTTTTGGGAGGAGACCAAACAGAACAGACCCACAGTTCATGAACAAGCATGTCAAAGAACATGACTTATCAAAGGTTGGCCAAAATCAGATGTGTCGTGGCGAAAGGTCTAGCTGTAAACAAAGACACAACATGTCAACTGCTTTTTTAACCCTGGTGCCCCATGAATGGTTTTATATATATATTTTAAAAAAAACTATTTTTACAAAAATTAATCACCATGTTTTTTAAAAATGTATCTACATGTTACAATTTTTTCGAAATATATAAAGATATATAAGGGAGTTATCAATAAACATGAACTGAGTGAAAAAAAGAAAAACAACAAATATGTATAATGTCACTCATGTCATTACCCCGAAACCTCTATTACTAAGGTTTAAGGGGAAATTTGGCGTCAACTTAGCTTTAAAAAATCAATTTGGTTTACAGGAAAAAAAAGCCCCTAAATGTAATCTTTAGCTAACGTATTCATAACCTGACCTCCCAAACAGGTGCAAACACAGCCAATAGCATTAACTATGCACTTTGCAAACACATCACTGTAGAAAAGTAAAACTTACGGGAAAATAGACCCAACCAGAAGTGTCAGTTTATGGCTTCTAAAGATGACAGGGTGAATGAATGAATGAAGAAGAAGAAGAAGAAGAAGAAGAAGAAGAAGAAGAAGAAGAAGAAGAAGAAGAAGAAGAAGAAGAAGAAGAAAAACTGTATGTAAACTGTCTTTCACTACCCTAACCATCCACTGTTAGAGCTGGGGTTAAGTTTAGTGTGAGGATTTAGGGCTGCAATTCTAGTGCAGTCATCACAAACTATGCAGTCATCACAAACTATGTAGTCATCACAAACTATGCAGTCATCACAAACTATGCAGTCATCACAAACTATGCAGTCATCACAAACATGCAGTCATCACAAACGTAGTCATCACAAACTATGCAGTCATCACAAACTATGCAGTCATCACAAACATGCAGTCATCACAACCATGCAGTCATCACAACCATGCAGTCATCACAACCATGCAGTCATCACAAACTATGCAGTCAACACTAACTATGCAGTCATCACAAACAGGCAGTCATCACTAACTACACAGTCATCCCATAACATGTAGTTATCACAAAATTGCAGTCATCAAAAACATGCAGTCATCACAAACTATGCAGTCATCACTAACTATGCAGTCATCACAAACTATGCAGTCATCACAAACTATGCAGTCATCACTAACTATGCAGTCATCACTAACTATGCAGTCATCACAACCATGCAGTCATCACAAACTATGCAGTCATCACAACCATGCAGTCATCACAAACTATGCAGTCATCACAAACATGCAGTCATCACTAACTATGCAGTCATCACTAACTATGCAGTCATCACAACCATGCAGTCATCACAAACTATGCAGTCATCACTAACTATGCAGTCATCACTAACTATGCAGTCATCACAAACTATGCAGTCATCACAAACTATGCAGTCATCACAAACTATGCAGTCATCACTAACTATGCAGTCATCACTAACTATGCAGTCATCACAAACTATGCAGTCATCACAAACATGCAGTCATCACAAACATGCAGTCATCACAACCATGCAGTCATCACAACCATGCAGTCATCACAAACTATGCAGTCAACACTAACTATGCAGTCATCACAAACAGGCAGTCATCACTAACTACACAGTCATCCCATAACATGTAGTCATCACAAAATTGCAGTCATCAAAAACATGCAGTCATCACTAACTATGCAGTCATCACAAACTATGCAGTCATCACAAACTATGCAGTCATCACTAACTATGCAGTCATCACAAACTATGCAGTCATCACTAACTATGCAGTCATCACTAACTATGCAGTCATCAAAAACATGCAGTCATCACTAACTATGCAGTCATCACAAACTATGCAGTCATCACTAACTATGCAGTCATCACTAACTATGCAGTCATCACAAACTATGCAGTCATCACAACCATGCAGTCATCACAAACTATGCAGTCATCACTAACTATGCAGTCATCACTAACTATGCAGTCATCACAAACTATGCAGTCATCACAAACTATGCAGTCATCACAAACTATGCAGTCATCACTAACTATGCAGTCATCACTAACTATGCAGTCATCACAAACTATGCAGTCATCACTAACTATGCAGTCATCACTAACTATGCAGTCATCACTAACTATGCAGTCATCACTAACTATGCAGTCTTCGCAAACTATGCAGTTTAGGAACTTAGTCAATAAACTGACACTACAAATAATAAATGACGGTGCAGATAAAGAAAACTGAATGCAGCACAACTTCACACAGATAGCCAGCTTTTTTACAATGAATAAAACTAGAATGTTATGTGCACAACATTCTGTTAATATGAATGTCATAAATTTGCATTAAGATGATTGCAAATATTTAAATAAAGAGATGCATTACAGTTGCATAAAAAATACAGCGCCCAATATAGGAATGTCAGCCGAACTAAACAAAATCATCAGCTACAGACTGGGCTGTTTGACCACAGCTGTTTTATTTTTTAAACAAAAGAAGACACTGATTTTTGTAATTCTGATTTGTGCCAATTAAAGAATTACATTCCAAGCAAAATGAAATGGAATGTATATAAACATGAAATGGAATGTATATAAACATGGAATGGAATGTATATAAACATGAAATGGAATGTATATAAACATGAAATGGAATGTATATAAACATGAAATGGAATGTATATAAACATGAAATGGAATGTATATAACATAGAATGGAATATATATAAACATGGAATGGAATGTAAACATGGAACTTTAGGACAACTATTAAACATTAATATGTATGTTAAAAAAAAAAAAAAGGAACTGTGATGTTTATCTGAAGCATAAGATATATATATATTGTATAAACAGTGATGTTAAAGATGAAACAAGAAAAAAGACATCAACAGGGATGTAAATGTAAACTATGAAGAGGAATGTAAATGATATAAATGGGAAGCATGAACTGGAAAGTAAACAGAAAACATTAATACAAAAAAAAAACTATGTAATTATGTAAATTTGCAAACTAACTGAAATTTACAAATGAAATGGAATATACATTATAAAACATTAAAATAAATGTAAATGACGTAAATATGAAACATGAAATGGAATGTACATATAATATAAGCCTGAACCGTATTTAAATATGAACTGAAATGTAAAATATGGAAACATAGACATAAACTATGACATATGAATAGGGATGAACACAAAACACACACAAAAACTGCATAGATGAAACATGAGGAGATTAAAATACCAAAAATGTAATTAAAACACCAAAAAATGTTTTTTTGACAGCGTCAGTATATGATGCAAGATACCTACTTGTATGCATCAATCAGTCCTTGAAAGCTGAAACTGTCAGTGTTGATTCAAGAACCGACATCACAGCACTCATTGCATTCCCATAAGTGCTCTGTCCTCATCTTCAATAGTCAGCGCAAAGTTCCAGTACCAATGGTGCCAGCAGCATTCTGATTAAACGTCTATCTTGCCTTTCCTCTGAGCGTCAATCATCTGCCCAGAATCCCAAGTCACTAATCGCTGCATCACTCTGGTAATACATTTGCTCCTCCGAATTGTGCATGCTCTCCCACATGGCTCTAGCCACGCCTGCCTTACCATGCATCAATATACCACTAAGTTGTGCAGAGCCAGCCAGTCTGTCCTCGTGCTCATTTTCCAACACACCAGCATGACCAGAAGAAAAGACCCAAACAAAACTCCTCACCCGTGACCTCTGCACAAAGCATGCCTGTCCTAACCTTCCTCAGCATGTTTTCTAAGTGAGTTGCAATCATGACGTGTGTGTCATGTTCTCTAGCCAGCCCAAAGCTGCAATGACAGCCACCACCTCGAATCTTAAGCTGGATGTTGTGGTCTCATATCCTACACCAAACATCGACCATTAACTTTCGCTAAGAAACTCCAAGCACTTCTTTTGCCTCATGACACCGAATCATCTGTATAAATAACAACATCCTTTAAGCGAGCATTATCTTGAATTAATTGCTGAATTTCCACCTCCACGGCACTTGCTGGAATTCTGACCCACTCCTCTCCTCGCCTAATGTTCTCCAGGATGTAAGCTTGTCTGACTTATCTTCTGCCTGAGCCATCCATGACTTCCCTCTTATCAGCCTCTGACCCTTGATTGCCTCCTGAGCTTCATGCAAAGGGTGGTCTGTTTCTGCAGCTACCCTGAAATACGACTTTGCCTGCAGCACCTTGAGCCTACTGCAAGAGTCGGCAAACCAATGATGTATCGCATAAACACCACTGGAGTGTCTCTGGTACAACCCAGAATGACCCGCATAGCTGCATTCTGTATGCGCTCTAGTTTATCTATCTGACTCTTTGAGACAGTAAGCAGTCCATAATCAATCACTGAATGGATCAGGTGCTGATAAAGTGTGATAAGCATTCTCTGCTCTATGTTCATTAGAGCATTAGATCCTTTTTGGCATCTTGTCACAACCATCTCCACCTGGTTCCTGAAGGACAGGCTCCTGTCAAATGTGATTCCCAGATACTTCAGCTTGCTCTCTCTGCTGACATTTCTACCATCTATCGTGAGAACTGGGACCTCAGCTCTGACAATCCTGTTGTCTAGAGAACACCACAGAAAAAGATACTGTCAGTTTCATGCCCAACTTTTTATCCCCCTTCCATAACTTTTCCTGATACCCAATTTAGGCTAAGTCAAACTCGGACCCAGGGTTAATGTTTTAAAAATCTTCACCTCACCGGGGATTTGAACACAATTAGTAACCTAACTTGTGAAATAGTTTACCCCAAGAAATGTAAATAAAAACAAAAAAATGTTCACTAAATAATTCACTCTTGGTTCAGAGAAAGTGCAGAGTGTGAGGTATAAAAAAAAGTATCATTATGCCTTGCAACTGCTATTGGATATTCTTTTACTAAATCTCTTTCTTCTGCAATAAAGTGTAGATCTAAGTTGTTTTTGTATCTTCTGACTCTCTAGAGAGCTGCAATAATGTAGTGGCTGAAAGCTCACTACTGGCCCAAATGCCTTGGCTTCAAAACCGCATCAAGGTAATTTCTTTTCAAAACTGACCTTGGCTCCTTGGTCAGTGCAGTCTAAAATGGGTATCAGGAAATGTCCTTGGAAGCAAAGGTGGCCAGCATTATGCTGAGCACATCAGCCATTGTCAGCCAATTGGTCTATAAAAACGAGTCTAGTAAATATGCCTGATGTCCCACTGGCATAAACAAGGGTTCTTTACTTGTCTTGAGTTACATTAGGCATGTGGTGAAAGTCTCATGTTACACACCAATCGTCCATACAGGGCAGGGTGGTCAAAAGTCAGGTGACCTTCTCTAGACATATCTCAGGTGACCTTCTCTAGACATATCTCAGGTGACCTTCTCTAGACATATCCTGGTGTTTATGTTAGAATAGGTCGACCTCAAAGCACAGGTCAATTTTTGTGTGTTTTAAAGTTCTTTTATTGATTTAATGCAGCTTAAACCCATGACAGACGAGCTGACAGGCAAGCATGCTAGCCATACATTACTACAGCTTCTGGTTTCTTTAGCATGCTCTGGTCAAATGTAAGAATTAACAGAACCTGTTCTGTGATGTACAGAAATGCAGGGGAGGAACACATTACATGTCATTAGTTGTTCGGGACCTCAAGAATCAATATAAGGCAGCTGAAAAATTGGATTTTACAAACAAGAGTGAAACAGACAAGAAAAAAAAACAATAACAACTGGAACCAGCAATGTAAAAAAGATTCCAACAAATGAAAATAATAAACGATGTAGTCCTAGACATAAAAATGAACATAAAAGAAGAAACACTGTTTTTCTAAAAACAAAACTAAGCATTTAAAAACAAAAACTTATGAAATAATTTACTCCCAGAAATAAAACATTAAAAACTAGTTATTAAGAAGTTGCCAGGAATAAACATCATGAACAGTGGACTGAATAAAAAATAAAACAAATGCTCAATAAACACCGGTGATACTACAAGTTAACTGAAAACAACAATTCAGATCACAAATTAAAATAGAAATAATTTTCTACAGAAAATTAAGGAACAAAATCAGCTTCTGGTAAAACATTTGCATACTGATAAACTGTGTTAGAAGGCTGAACAGCAGATGCATAAATGGAGAAATAATGGGGGGGGAAAAAACACTTTCAATGCATCTCATCCCACCCAAAAAGGGCTCCAGGCTGTTTTGTAACCATTGAGTGCCCTTATATAACTGGGTTATTTGGCTGAACTGGGCTTCTGGGTGGGATCTATTTATAATAACTACTACAACAAATCATCAGAGTATGGTTTTTACAGTGGCTACTTGGAAAACCTGGTTTCTTTAGCATGCTTTAGAGATTGGTTTACACCAGTGGTTCCCAGTTTTTCTTCTTTGCATTCACCATCTGTAAACTCTGGCGGAAAGTTCTGGTTGTTCATCCACTTCTGGACTGCAGTCCTGTTTCAGAACCTGAGTTTTGCGTGTGCATCTGTTT
This sequence comes from Candidula unifasciata, assembly GCA_905116865.2. NCBI lineage: Eukaryota > Metazoa > Mollusca > Gastropoda > Stylommatophora > Geomitridae > Candidula > Candidula unifasciata. Next base: position 172,633 of record CAJHNH020004669.1, on the reverse strand, counting down.
TACAGATCTGACTCATTTTATGCAGACTGCTGGTTCCTTGTCTCCCAGGCAGATGCACTCAGACTTCAAGAAAGCTCCCATTTTGTCGACACTTACGACAAGCTTTTGGGCAGGCAGTGGGTCTATTCTTGTTTTCCCTGTAACCGGGTCCCGGAACCCACACGGAGAGTGGTCCCCAGTTAGCTAAGACCTGCTGGCAACTCTTTCTATCAAAGGTCCATTGAGGACCCCATATTTGATTAATTCATTCGTTTACTGTCCTGTTGTGTCCTTATGTCATCCAGAGCTCACTGACTATTCCTCCATTCTGTTCTATCTTGTGCAACACAATCTAATCTAGCACCTTTGGACGCTTTCATCACCTTGTTAATTTTTTCAATTTCACAAATATTTAAACTACTTACTGGACTGCATTCTAAATTTGACATGGGAGGAGGGGGGGGGGGGGATTATATCATGGACTCTTTAAATTTGTTCCTCGGGCACCCGCGGGTGTGTATGTGAACCACCAAATGGGAAAGAGAGCTTTACACAATGGCTGGGATTAACGGGAACATGTAAATCAAACATATTTTTTTTGCTTAGTTTTTGGAAGTGTCAACTCATGCAATACCAGGCGACCCACACTATACACATTTGTCAGTTTCTATAAACATGCCATGTATTTCTTAAGTTTTTGTGACATATTCACTTATTATGCCAACCTAAATTTCCTCAACTGTTAGTTGGATGCCTATCTCGCATTTTTTTTTTTTTTAAATCCTTCAGAACCCAGCACTGCCATCTTTAAAAAAAACACAAAAGGCATTGAGACAAGTCATGCCAAAAATGTTTGCAAAATTCACTGACAATATAAAGCATTACGTCATTTACATATCCTAGTTTTCCCTACTATATCTGTACACTGCTATGACCATTACTAAAAAACCATGCATGTTGCTTTCCCAGGTTTTGTCCTGCTCACACAACACTTCTTCACAATCTGAAAAACATCTTCAGTCTCTCCAAATTCTAATGCTCTGAACCCAGTGATCAACAGTGCTTCTATCAACTGCACAGTATTTGCACACTGCATGTTTATAAATTTTCATCATTTATCTTTTCCTACAGTCTATAATAATCTACTGTTAGTAACACACACTATCCTCAAATACCACAGAAATGAATCAGTGGTGTAACACACACTATCCTCAAATACCTCTGAAATGAATCAGTGGTGTAACACACACTATCCTTAAATACCTCTGAAATGAATCAGTGTTGTAACACACACTATCTCAAATACCACAGAAATGAATCAGTGTTGTAACACACACTATCCTCAAATACCACTGAAATGAATCAGTGTTGTAACACACACTATCCTCAAATACCACAGAAATGAATCAGTGTTGTAACACACACTATCCTCAAATACCACTGAAATGAATCAGTGGTGTAACACACACTATCCTCAAATACCACTGAAATGAATCAGTGTTGTAACACACACTATCCTCAAATACCTCTGAAATGAATCAGTGGTGTAACACACACTATCCTCAAATACCACTGAAATGAATCAGTGTTGTAACACACACTATCCTCAAATACCTCTGAAATGAATCAGTGTTGTAACACACACTATCCTCAAATACCACTGAAATGAATCAGTGGTGTAACACACACTATCCTCAAATACCACTGAAATGAATCAGTGTTGTAACACACACTATCCTCAAATACCTCGGAAATGAATCAGTGGTGTAACACACACTATCCTCAAATACCTCTGAAATGAATCAGTGGTGTAACACACACTTTCCTCAAATACCTCTGAAATGAATCAGTGTTGTAACACACACTTTCCTCAAATACCACTGAAATGAATCAGTGGTGTAACACACACTTTCCTCAAATACTTCTGAAATGAATCAGTGGTGTAACACACACTATCCTCAAATACCTCTGAAATGAATCAGTGGTGTAACACACACTATCCTCAAATACCACTGAAATGAATCAGTGTTGTAACACACACTTTCCTCAAATACCTCTGAAATGAATCAGTGTAGCTGTTCTTTTGTCAGAATGCACTGCTTCTTCTTGTATACAATATCATCATGTAGCAGGTCCTTTGCAGAACGTTGCTCTCATAATTATCTGCCCGAAAAAAACTCGGTCACTCGCCAGCTCTCCCACCTTATGCCCTTTCATACTCAAGGAGTCACATATATCCTGTGCCCATCTTCGTGTTGGTCGACCCCTGCCCCTCCTTCCTGGTACTATGCCTTCTGCTATAATTTTTTCCAATCCGTCGTGGCGCTTGATATTACCAAAATATTTCAGCTGGTATACAATAGTATATAATTTAGACATTTTAAATCTGAAGTATGCATGATGTCATGTTTCTGTCTTCACTACTCACTGAGAAAACAATGTAGGGCCACTGTGTTCTAAATGTTCTTCATAACATTTCAGAACAATTATTATGGCCTGGAGAGAATGAGGCACCTGGGTGTAACATAAGGATCTGGCCGGCTCACTACACTCAGAAGAAAGGCAAGACGGACATTTAACCAGATTTTTACCGGTACCATCAGTAATGGAACTCTGAGCTGGCTGCTGAAGATAAAGACGGAGCATGCATGGGAATGCCCCGAGTGCTGTGATGTCAATTCTAGACTCAACTCCACTCAACTCAACTCAACTCCACTCAACTCAACTCAACTCCACTCAAATCCACTCAAAACTGAACCTTTTAAAAAAAAAACCTGCATGGGACTGAAAGAGTTCAATAACTGCTTTATAAATAAACGAATTCTGTCAGTATTCAATAGTTGTGGATTTCAAGCTGTACGATAGACATGGCCAATAAGACACCTTTTTTGGCGGTGCCTAGTTGACCATGTTCTTAGTGCACTTGTATCCATGGCGAGGTGCACACGCTGCCTGAAGGTGACACCTTCAATTCCCAGCACAGTAACGATAGCTTTCGATTTTTATGTTGTCTAGTGTGTTCTTCTATCTTTCTACTTCTTTCTATGAGTGCTGATCAATACACTTTCTGTTACTGGATTAATTCACAATAACTGCTCTACAGCAGTCCCTATGCACTAAAAAAAATTCTTGATCTGGCTTCACTACAACAATGAAAGATCAAGAAGACGGAGCTTGCCACTTCCTGAAAGCTTTTACTCCATCTTTCTTCCATTCTTCTTTTGATATAGCCATTCCTTCAAACTGAGGCATCAGTGCAACAGAGCAAGCACCAACGAAGGCAGCGTGGTAGCGCTGTGGGGCAGCATGCACCTGGTGAAGATGAACAATTATTATGTAATATGTCATGCTTGTTTTTAATGGCATACTATGACTGAAGGCAATGGTGAATAATTCACAATAACAATACATAATGACTGAAGGCAATGGTGAATAATTCACAATAACAATACATAATGACTTAAGGCAATGGAGAATAATTCACAATAACAATACATAATGACTGAAGGCAATGGTGAATAATTCACAATAACAATACATAATGACTTAAGGCAATGGAGAATAATTCACAATAACAATACATAATGACTGAAGGCAATGGTGAATAATTCACAATAACAATACATAATGACTGAAGGCAATGGTGAATAATTCACAATAACAATACATAATGACTGAAGGCAATGGTGAATAATTCACAATAACAATACATAATGACTGAAGGCAATGGTGAATAATTCACAATAACAATACATAATGACTGAAGGCAATGGTGAATAATTCACAATAACAATACATAATGACTTAAGGCAATGGAGAATAATTCACAATAACAATACATAAAATGGCACATCATTATTATCATCATCACGTGTTCCTTTTATGGGTTCCTGGGTCCCATTCTGGGGTGAGGAGAACAGACCCACTGAGACTATAACAAGCTTATTATAAAAGGTGACTAGTTAGGGGTGTTTCCTTTAGAGTCAGAGTGCATCTGCCTGACAGGTGAGAAACCAACAGTCTGCATACAAATAAGCCAGAACTGTAACACAAATGTGCCCTCAAAGGGGACAAGACCAAAGCCCATAAGTGGAGGATCAACATAAACTTTCCACCAGAGTTTACAGCAGACGAATGCTAAGAAGCTAAAAGCATCAAGTGCTTCACACATTGGCATACAGGCAATCGCTTCTCAAAAGGTCTTGATCTATAACGGTATATACAGTAAAAATTTCGTTACACAAATTCTAAGCGACCATAAATGTGTTAATTTAATCCCTGTTAAATGTGGATTAATATGTTATACTCCCTGTGGGGGTCTCGGGGCCCCCATTGTGGGGAAAACAAAAATAGGCCCACTGCCTTCCCCAATAAGCAGTTCGTAGGAATCGACTAATTGGGGACTTCCTTCGAAGTTGGAGCGCATCTGCCTGAGTGGCAAAGAACAACTAGCTGCACACAAATATGCCAGTAAAATAGATGTACATAGAAAACTCAGGCCCTGTCACAAAGCTAAAGTCCAATTGGACTAACAATGAGGAGTTTCTGCCGTAGCTCACAGCTGGTGAACAAAGAAGAAGAGGGAGACATGTAAAACATCCCTCCTGGAATGTTTACCTTAATTTTTATAAATTTTTCATTTAAGCGAGTTCATGGGGTTACTCCATTAATTTGGGTGTGGATATTTTTCCGTCAGCGTCTGTGGCTTAGATGTTATGAATGCGCTTTGTAGTGCCGTTTTCTATCCCAGCTGCGGACAATTTGTCTTGCGTTGGTTTCAACAGTGGTATTGACAGCTGACCATTCAGGAAGCAATGGTAAACTACTGAACATAAAATTTGCCTAGAAAACAACAACTACCAAAAAATGCTGAGGTTGGTTCTGCAACGTCCTGTAAAGGATACATAACTAAGAAAAAAAGAGATTCTTTTCCATGTCATGAAAAATTGCCGTCAAAAATGTCAACTGATCATCTCCCTTCAAACTCTGGATAAATTAGCCTAAAATGAGTACCAGGTGTAATGTGCTGTGAAGAAAAGGTTGCTAGATTTGACCATATCTCCCACTGATGTCTGGTAAAATGTAAAGGATTCTTTTCCATGCCTTTCGGGCATATTGGGCATACAGGGCTAGACCTTTATTTTCATTGGCAAATCGGCACATGGTGGGTGATGTGGTCAGCATCATGCCGGCTGCCTTTACTTCCCAGCACTGCACCTGGGACCCACTCAAGGCTGGGTCGACCTGGGGGTCAAGGTTGTTTCTGACAAAAAGTCATGCCCCGTCAGGATTTTAAATTAATTTCACTTGACATGACTATGACCTGGGGAGGTGACCAAACATATCAACTATTTATCTTCTTCTTCTGCTTCTGCATTTGCCCTTAAAAGGGCAACTGACATGCTGTGTTGCGGTTTATAGCTAGGCTGAGATATCTGCACCTTTCGGGCCTACACATCTAATTAGTGCCTGTCAGAGGGATGCGGGTCCATTCTCAATTCTCCACCCCCCACCCCCACCCCATCCTCCCCGAAATGTGACCCTGGAAAACCACAATGGGAAATGCATAAGATCTGACAGATAAAACTCAGTGCAAATAATAGGGGAGAAATCTTTTCTTGAGCTTGAATCCATATGGTGGCAGATTTTTTACAATTCATCTGGTCTCCCAGTCCTACAAATCGGTACAAGAAAATTTCCTTGGAAGTAAAGGCTACTAGTATGATATTTAGCACATTGCCCACTGAGTGCGGATTGGTCTAAACAAATATGAGTCTGGTGCAATATGGCTGACACATCAATGGCGTCATTTATTTTTGTCATTTATAACAGCATAAATGTTAAACAAATTTGCATACCTCAACTGGGACACCTGGTGGCGCTAATTTACTTAATTCCTTTTCCAACCTCTCTGCAAAGCCTGGAAGCAGGGTGACCCCTCCACTTAAAAATATAGCCCTGAAAAAAAGACATAAATTCTTTCAGTTCCAGAAAGTTTTCACAGCACAGCAGGAAATAACCAATAAGAACAATGAAATGTGCAAAATGGTAACAAATATGGCATATGTAGCTACAACTAGTGTTAAGAGTAGGGTACTATATGCTTTTTCATCCCATCTTTTCAGGTGAGACATTTCGTAGGGAATTTTCCAAGACAGTCCTATAGTCTAGGGAAGTTAGGTTTAGGAGAAATCTTGGTCGCAGTTCATTTAATACTAACTCTAGGAGACTAAAACTCCTATATTCTAGGAGTGTCAAGCTTATTTTCAGCGTTCTTATTGTACACTGCACTATCATTTCTAGCATGTGTTATGTTCGTTCTTCGTCACCCTTAGTCTGCCCTGTCTGGAAGCACTGTTCTTACTTCGTGACTTGGCCTTCGTCATGAAGTTCCTTGACCTGTCAGTATTCCTGCATCTAACCATAACCCTAACCCTTGAACCCTAACCCCTGAACCCTAACCCTTGAACAGTCGTTCACAGAAAAGAGAGTTGCTAACTTTCATCAGGGAGAAAACACAGTTGTACATTTTCGCCTGGGAGACAGTGTGCTGACTCGATCAAATAAAGCCAAGCCACTTTTTTAGCACACTGCATATACACAGCAAATGAAGGCATGTCATAACACTCCAAGAATATAGAACTGTCCCGGGGAATTCACAATAAAATCTCGCACGAGATAGGGTGAAAAAGTTGAACAGTACCGAGAGCAGAAAACAGAAGAAAGTAGAAATTATCAAGGGTAGAATTTTATTTAAACACATCATTTATACATTTATGTAACATATTTAGGCAATCCTCCTAATAACGGGCACAAAAGATGGTGGCCGCAAAATATCCTGACGAGCCTCAGTCACGTGTCAACTGCGCACTTGCGGTCACGAGCACATCGCGGCAAAACTAGGATTAGTGTTTGTAGACAATTTCGAGAAACGGAACAAGCTGCCGAGTTAAACTCGCCGCTACGCGCAGCACTGATGGGACTAAACTAGATGGCTGGTACCCACGAGCAGCAGCTTCTGCATCTCCTGCAGCTTTGCTCGTGAGTCCTAGCCATCTAGTTTAGCCCAAATCCACGCCGTCATGAGCGGCGTGGGGGCTACTCTCAGCGGTGGCGGTAGTCGGCGGAAAACAGCAAATTAAGTCGCCGGAAGTGCGCAATTGACACATGACTGAGGCCCTGTTTTTGGCCGCCATCTTTTGTGCCCGTTATTCGGAGGATAGCCGGTTTGTGGATGCTACTAAAAAGAAAGCTGTGTTACCAATGCTGTATGAGCCGTGCCTTGTTCCGATCGTACTTAGCCGAGTTTCAATGGCGTAACAGCCACAAACAGTGGATTTTCGGGCACTATTTACAACTTCTGTGCCATAATTTCCGGATATAAAGGCATAAAATTATCGGTAAGTAGTCGATTTGATATAAAAAAAATTTTCGTTCCTTATTAGTTTTGACTTTAATTTTTTGAATGTTTACAGCACATGACATGTGACTGAGGATTGTCAGAATATTTTGCGGCCGCCATATTTCGTGCCTGTTATTCGGAGGATAGCTGTCACTAGAACGCACCAGTACTGAGTGAGCAAATAAGACGTCAAAACAATACGTAACGTTGTGAAGGTAATGTTGTCAATGGCAGTTGATGTTTTCAGTCCGAAGGAGACGGACGTGTGGATCCTTGAGGACGCTTTACCCCGGGATTCCACGGAAGCAGATGTTGTATAAAGTTGGATCCCTGAGGACGTTTTACCCCGGGACTCCAATATAGACCTCAGCAGAAAGCTGGTATACTTGTCACAGTTCGGCAGTAAGCCGGTATACTTACATTAACTTATTCAGACTGCGGAACAGAAGACAAAGATAACTGTCTGGATCTCAAGGTCGGACTGCGACCCGTCGGAGGACATATCAGTCCATGGATGTACGAGCAGGCTTTTTGTGATGTGCTTGAGTGAGTCTGGATTATTGATTGCATATTTCTCCTTGTGTTGATCATTGCTATTGTCAATACACAAATGGAACCTTTAAAGAGAGTTCTCGTTCCGCTACGTTTGGAAGCTTCAACATTCATCATGTTGTGTTACTCTTGGCCAGTGGCATATTAAGTTGTTGATGCCACTTGTTACATTGCGACACCCACATCACCACGCAGCCTTTACAGCACGTCACACCGTATTTTCAATAATTCAATTGTTTTTTGTTTTTGTTTAAATATATGTGTGGAAGAATCCCTCAGGAAAAACAATTGTTATAACCCCTGTCATAAACAATGATATGACAAATAAGTGTTTTTAAAAAAAGTCTGAGAACTGAAAAAATCAAACCTCCAAACATGTCTCCTGTTGTCCATAGGACAAGTCTGAATGGCTTGAAAGACGAGCTTCTGTAGAGTCTGGTAGTCCATCTCCCACATGTTCACATTGAATAAACCTTCAGGACTTTTAAACCTCCCCAGATCACACTCCACGCCCCTGAAACAACATGCCACTAATAAATAAGCATGCTGAGACATCAAGGCTTGAGTCTAAAAAACAACATTCATTCATATTTTATAGATTTAATCATTTTATAGATTTGATGAATCTTTAAAACCACCTGCAAAAAGGATGTTTGAAATAGGCTGTGAACAACACTAGAAGAGAATATCAATTAACTTTCCATCCTTTTCAGGACGAAATTTTTCGTTATTTGAAGCCCTACTCTGACTCTTGCCAGGGGCCGCAATATAGCCTAGCCATAAAAATGACCTAAAGGCTGAACGCGGTTTCTGGGACCTCTCCACAGTGATCCTCACCCACATGGTGGCACATTGTGTCATCGGGTGTTTATCGCTTGTGTGATATCCTGGTGGGGTAGACAGTCAGTCGCTAGAAGAGAAACTAAGAAGTTATAAGAACTACTGATACAACACCGATAATTACATTCTTTAAAAAACGAAGTCTTACATGGTTTAGTCATTTAATTAGAATAGGCCAACGATGTCAGCGACGGCAGCATACAAAAAGTAGAAACACCAAGAGGTAGGGGACAACCAAGAAGAATATGGATTGTAGGAGTCACTGATACCCCGAGATTTCACAACTTCACAGCATACTAAGCAACCAAGCGTGCCCTAGCTTGGAAACCCATCATCTGTTCAGCTGTGACACCCAGGGACACAAAGCAGAAAATAAACAAAGGAGGGAAAAAGACAGAAAGAATTAACCTATCATCATAACAGCAGAGATGAAATGTCCTAAAAGAGCTGCAAAACAAAAAGAGATATAATTACAAATGAATAAATCAGAAGACTAGGACTGAAACCAGTCCTATAGTTCATTAAAGAGCAAAACGTGAGATGGTTTGGCCATCTAACAAGAATTCCCTGGTACCAACAGCCATGTAGAGCCATGCTGAAGAAACACACTGAAAACAGAGCAAGGAGGAAAGCATGCAAAAGAGAAAACAATAGCGTCAAACACAGCTTTAAAGAAATTAAGATCAAATTATGCAATGCATTAGCAGTGCACAAAGAGGATCCATACATATCTCAACCCTTAATGAAGAAAGTGGAGAAAGAAGGGAACAAAAGAAGAAGAAAAAGAGTTTGACAAAAAACAAGAAGAACAAAATTAAGAAGAAGAAGCGGCAGAAGAAGTGGAAGAAGAACAAGATGAAGAACAAAAAATAAGAACAACGACACCAAAAAGAAAAAGAATTATTTTATCCTTCTGGCTGAGTGATTGTGATCAAAGGTTATCTTTCACTGCACTCTGAGCTATGCATTACTACTTTAATCTCTTCTTTCAGATCATACAAATAGACTTTCAGTTCAGTGCATGAACTTCACAGTGCGGGCAAAAATTCAAATTTGTGTATATCAGAAATGACACACATGAAAAAGTTTCTGCTGTGGGTAGATGGTAATTTTCAAAAATGTGATTCCGAAAAAGAATCTATATGGTCTGTCCCTCATTACGTCCAACAAGAAATACCAAAAAAAAAAATTACAAAATTATTACAAGACTTTGACTGAAACCAGCCGTACAGTTAATTAAAGAGCAAATTATGAGATGGTTTGGCCATCTGATGAGAATATTCTGGTACCAACAAACACAGAGGGCCAATCTGAAGAAATACAGTGAACAAGGGCAAGACCTTTGGAACAATGGCATCAAGAACAGCCTTAAAGAAATTAAGATCAACTCAAGTTATCCATTAGAAAGAGTACAACTAAAGATCCTCAGATCTCTTCTGAACATCCTAATGAACTAAATAAACAAAGAGGAGGAGAAAGAGTACAACTACTGAGAAATGTGTACAATTTGTGATGTGCACACAGGACCTATACAAGGTCCAACAATTAGGTAATGAGACTAATTCTATAAAAATTAAAATAATCAACACTTGAAGATATAACCTGTATTTTATTTTGCATTGATACAGCAAGTGGCACGATCTAACAAACACTGGAATGACCTCTGTAGTTCTTCTGTTTTTATGGCCCTTAAAGTTGATGTTACGGCCCTTTGGATGTCATCAATATTGTCAAAGAAGTGTCCTTTCAATGGCAACTTTAATTTTGGGAATAGAAAATAGTCACAGAGAGACAAATCCGAGGGGGGGGGGTTAATGGTTGAGAACATGCACTTGTTTTGGCGCCAAAAATTCCTGTACAACCACCGCCCTTTGAGCTGGTGCATTGTCATGAAGAAGAAACAAATTGCCAGGTGTTGAATTCAAACCAGCAAGCAACTTTTTTCTTGCCCAAATCTTCAATTAAAATTTTACGAATAATCTCTGTATTAACACCAAATTCATCTACCATCATCCTCACAGTTGAACAAAGATCTTCTTGTATCCAGTCTTGGAATTTTCCAATGAGTTCCTCATTACGAACAGAAATTTAGTGTCCAGGTCTAGTTGCATTAGGAATCATTTCCACACCACTTTCGAATCGTGAATACCAGCTCATATCTGTGTACGAGGTAAACAATTGTCCCCATAAACTTGTCGCATCAATTCAACTGTTGCAATGGCGCTTTTTCTGAGTTTTAAACAGAATTTAATGTCAGTTTTTCTGCTCCACGCTGATTAAATAACAATGCACCTCTGACTGGGTTAACGAAATGGTGGCCAGTTTGTTTTCTTATTGGGTGGCAATGAAAAGTTGCCACATCAAAGAGGTTGCCTCTTTGGATTCCATGCTGTGATTCATAGATGGCTTTTTTTCTTAGCCATAATAAAATCAGTCTCATTACTTAATTGTCGGACCTTGTATATCCACCAAAGCCAGTTCTAAGCATGAATGAGGCAGGGATGAGGTCTGGGTGTGCGGCCAGCTCCCTCACCCTGTAAACAGTTATTTGCTACAGAAACTTGGCGCAGGAGAAGATGATAGAGAATCAACAAACAGAATACATCAAAAATAAGAAATAGAGGGGCTGAGGAAACGAGTACGTACAAAAGAAACCCTGAGGCGAAGGCTGATGAGGAAAGCCAAAGGTGCTGGACTGGATTTCATCCCCGATATCAAAGTGATTGCATAGGACAGTAAGGAATTGAGAAATCGGTTGCAAGCCCTATGTGACATACAATGGCACAACAGCATAATGAAAAATGAATGAATTAATAAACACTGCACGTATTATTTATCAACTTTTTTCTAACAAGGCTAGACATCCAATCAAAGATCCTAAGCAGAGAGACAAAAAAAAGTAAACAGGAAGGAATGACATATTATTGTTATATGTTACATGTAGGATGACAAACATATAGCCAAATATATGTATATAGTTATGTAAACTATGTGAACCAGACCTCCAGGGCGATCCAGGGAAGACAATATCCAACAGTCCCTAACTGACAGAGGTCTGGAATAGAACAAAGCCAGAAAGAAAACTGCTGATAGAGACGTCTGGCGATTTCTCTGGCAAACCTCTACATCCCAAGGTAGAAGAGGAGCAACTAAGTAAGTAAGTAAGTAAGTAAATAAGTAAACTATGTGAAAACTTACGTGTAAGAACCAACAGGCAAACCAAACTTGCGGAAGTTTACAAATGCTCTTGCCGTCTGTGGGTTACTGTTGACCCACTCCACTTCTTGCGGATAATCTATGGCCACATAACAAACCTGTGAATGGAATGAAATATCAGTACAATCCATGATAAGTGAACATAAATAAAATAATAACAGAAGAGAAAACAAAAACAAAGTAAAAGGTCCCGTGTTATGCCAGTGGTGCAGGGGATATGTGATGTTTGGCCCATATGTTTACAGACTAGTCAGCATTGGTGGACGAAGTAGTCAACATCATTTCAGCTGCTTTTATTTCCCAGGACATTACCTGCTGCCCATTTTTAGGCTAGGTCAACTTGGCAACCACGATCAGATTCACCACAATATAGATTTGAACCCAAGACTTTCAGACCAGTATCTATCTAGCTACTACGCTACAGCTACTCCAAAAGACAAAAAAAAGTATACAATTTAAGAAAACATGACTAAATTAGACCATAAAGAAGCAATCAAGGCACATCGGCAACAAAAAGAGACAGTGGTGTGTCCAAGGATGAAAAAGTGTAGTGGAAGTGTGCAAGAGGAAGAGGCAGACAATGAACAGAAAAAACCAGAATGAATGCACCATGAAGATGTATTTGAGGTTCATTAAAGCTGACCTTCAGCGCAGAGATGGCACTTGATGACGGCAATGGTGACTAAACAGCAGCAACAAATAATGTACCAACAAATGATCAGTTTCTTCTTCTTCTTCTTCCCTGCGCTCAGTTTTGTATCATCATCATCATCATGTAGGAGGTCCTTTGCAGAATGTCGCTCTCATCACAGTCTGCCTGAAAAAAAAACTCGGTCTCTCGCCAGTTCTCCCGCCTCATGTACTTTCATACTCAAGGAGTCACTTATATCCTGTGCCCATCTTCGTGTTGGTCGGCCTCTGCCCCTCCTTCCTGGTACCATGCCTTCTGCTATAATTTTTTTTCCAATCCGTAATTTTGCTTGATATGACCAAAATATTTTAGCTTCCGAGACAGGCTGCTGTTTATTAGCCAATCTTCCTTGATGTTCAGATCTTTCAAGATGTCAGTTTCTTATGCTTAGGTTAAATTGTCAGGTGGGCTACCTCTATAAATTCACATGTCAGTTGCATGGTTTCCCACAGCTTGCTCTGTACACTTTGTTCTTGACATGACAAGGCAGATGTGGTCAAGGCCCTTCGGGAACAAGCAACGGAATCAGTAGAGAAAGAAGATTATTATGGCCTGGAGAGAATAAGGCACCTGGGTGTAACCAGAGGGTCTGGCCGGCTCACTACACTCAGAGGAAAGGCAAGACGGACTTTTAACCAGATTGTGACCGGTACCATCAGTATTGGAACTCTGCGCTGGCTGTTGAAGATGAGGACAGAGCATGCATGGGAATGCCCAGAGTGCTGTGATGTCAATTCTTGACTCAACTTAACTATGTTCTTGGGGGCATGTTTTCCTTCATAGTTTTAAGTATTGTGGGCAGGCCTGCAGAATGTGCTCAAGTGCATGTGGTCCCATCTGACAGGTACACTGTTGTCACTGTACAATCTTTATTTTATGTATGTGGTAGTTGAGCCTGAAGTGTCCTGTTTTTAGATGGACAATTTTTCTATATTGTTTTCTGTTTAATCTGTTAATAGTGTCTTGTGTGTGTTTACTGTTGCTCTGTCCTCTCGACAGTTCCACATATTTTCCCTTGATAAGTGACTTGATTTCTGATAAGGACAATGTAAAGGTGTGTAGTTTCTCTTTTTTGTTCCATCAGTCTGAAATAGAGTGGGTTTTTTGTTGTTGTTAAATTCTAAGAGTTGTTCTCTCTAAACTAGCACAGTAATGTACTTCACAGTAAGTACTAGATAATCATCTGATGCCTGCTTGGTGATTCTCTGTCTACTTTTCCTTAGTCTTAGTCAAGCTTTCAACATCACTGCAATTGGGTTTTCCCGTAGTTGCTTCGTTCCTGTGCCAGTGCAAATCAAATAAAATGGCCCTCATTGTTGCAAATAGAGAAACTAGTGAGCAAACAACTAGTCCTGGAACAATCCTGAAATATGTGCACACAGGAAATATGCTGAGAAGTGAAAGATGTGTGTGTGCATAGTGACCAGACCACATTATACACTATGTGCCAAATGGCCTTTAAGCAAATAAACAAAAAAAACCTACCTTTTCCATGATGTACCTGACCAGCAGCTGCTCTGTTGTGGAGAAGAACTTGTAGTTGTTGCTCAGTAAATAAGTGGTCAAAGACTCCTGCACCTTCTGAGCACCATAAGGGCATCTGGCCACACCTCCCTCAATGACGAAACCTGACAAAGTTATAAGAAAAAAAAAAAATTGCTAGTTATATCACAAAGGCACTGTGGGACAAAATCTTTTATCACAACAGTCATGTTCGTAGGGACATATGAAAGAAAGAGAATGATGATTTTATAACTTTTTCAGTCCCTGTGAGTTCTGATCAGAGGCCCAAGCGGTAGTAAGAAGAGACAAAAAATCGGCGCACCTTGCATTCACTGGGCTTTTTGGCAGAAGGCTGTGAACATGTAATGAGTTCCTTGCAACTGAAAGAGATATTAGTGCAATATGGGAACAGTTAGCATCTACAATTTCAAGATGTTTACTGTGGGAGACAGAGCCCCTACGGGTTTGCCCGGTGTGCTAGGATATAATTTCTTAAATTAGTAATCACTAGTGTTAGTAGAATGAAAAAAAAAATCAAATGTTAGTTTTTCTCAGTCATGAAAAAAAGACTACCATATTCTAGACTACCCGTGTGGGTTCTGGGGCCCCATTGTGGGGGAAACAAGAACAAACAAACTGCCTCCCCAACAAGCATGTCAGAGGAGTCGACTAACTGGGGACTTCTTTCAAAGTCAGAGTGCATCTGCCCAAGCAGCAAGGACCAATCAACTACACACAAATAAGTCAGTAAAATGGATGCACATGCAAAACTCCAGCTTTGGAACAAAGCCAAAGTACAAATGCATGAACAACCAGGACTTTCCGCCAGAGCTTACAACTGGAGAACAAAGAAGAAGAAGATATTCTAGACCATTGTTGACATTGATTGGAGGATTTTGTTGAGGACTTGCTCAGTGTACATTTAAAGTTTTCTCATGTCATCTCTAAAAAAGAACTGATGCTATTCATTACTGTCATGCAATGGAAATCCAGAAGGACAGTAAGGCATGTGAATTTACAGGATACCTAATAAGAGACACCCGCCGCCTGTTGGCCCAAAACTCTTGGGTTCAAATCCACACAAAATTAACTTGGTTCCTAGTTGGTTCCAACTGGCATAAGGAATACATCAAATGTGTGACAACAGGAGCTTAGCATCATATACCTAAAACAACACTGTCCAGTGGACCAAGAGGTGGAGAAAAGGCGCTAGTGCTGGATAGGACATGTTGAGAAAAACCGGAGAACAATATAATCAGAGTGTCTTTGTACTGGAACCCACAGGGAGCATAGAAATAAATGCAGACCAAAAAACATATGGTAAGAAGCTAGAGAGCGAATTTAAACAGATGGGAAGAGCTGCATGCAAAAGCCAAAGGATAGAACAACTTGGCGTCAGTTGGTTGTGCGTCTATGCTCCATTGGGGGATAGAGAGCAGAATAAGTTACATGGTACAAACCTCTTATTTTTCACTTACCAATCAGGACCAATCAGGTGGTGCGGACAACATTTTACCAGCCACTTTTGCTTTCCATGACATTTCCCTGTACTTATTTAAGACTGGACTGGCCTGGGAACCTATACCAATTTTACAAATTCACTATTACCATCATGTCTTACCATCAAATATTGGCAAAATCTCTATCCGGTGCCCAATGTCCACTATGATACCCGAGGTGGCATTGTATGAGTACAGTGACAGCAGTGCCTGTGGTACCATACACACCCCTTTCACTTTCAGTGTGTCCACCAGAATCTCCATCAGGCCTTTCTTTAGCGGGTCTCCCAAATTTTGTGGAGTGCTGACCATAACCTAGAGAATGGAGGAATTCAATTAATTACCTCACTGATATATTGACTGACTGACAGAAACAGAAAATAGAAGAAACAAATTAAATTATTATCATGCAGCACCCCCTCTGTGGGTTCTGAGATCCAACTGTGGGGGGAGGGGGGACAAGAACAGACCCACTGCCTCCCCAACAAGCATGTCATAGGATTTGACTAATTGGGGGCATTCTTTGAAGTTGGAGTACATCTGCCTGAGAAGAAGGAACAAAGAGTCTGCATACAATTAAGCCAGATGTGTGAAACTGATGCGCACACAACATTTATTTTATGGAACAAGAAATTCTGGATATGGATGAACACCCAGGACTTCCCGCCGGAGTTCACAGCCAGTGAACATGAAGAAGAAGATCATGTAGCATACCTTTTGCAGAACACCCTTTGCATTACAACCTACATGAAATATGCTATTCTTCCCCAGTAACTCTTCCTGCTTTATTTTCACGCCCAAACGACCTTTAATATCCCATGGTCACTGTTACGATTAGCAAAATACAGAGGTGCATTGTGGACTATCTCGTAATCATTAAGGGAAAAAACCAGGGGGCTTCTGAGCTGAAATGTTATAGAAAAATTCTTAGTATACCACGGACCAAAAGGAAAAGACATGCTGACATTCTAAAAGATCTTAGTATAAACAAAATACAGCATTCTGTCTCACAAACACAAATGTTGAATGTTGAATTAGGAATCGACATCATAGCACTCCCATAAGTGTTCAGTTCCAATCTTCAGCAGCGAGTGAAGAGTTCCAGTTCCGATTGTACCAATAACTGTCTGATTTTTATCCATCTCATCCTTCCCCTGAGTGTTGAGGGTTGGTCAAATTCCCTGGTAACTCCTCGCAGCGCCATTCTCCTGAGACCATAATGATCTACCTGCGCCAACAATTTGTGACCCTATAAAAATCTTCTACTTCTTTCTTCTTTGCGTTTACCAGCTGTAAACTCTGGCGGAAGGTTCTGGTTGCTCATCCACTACTGAACTGCAGTCCTGCTCCAGAACCTGAGTGTTGCGTGTACATCAGTTTTACAGATCTCATTCTCTTGAATACAGACTGTTGGTTCCTTGCCTCTCCGGCAGATGCACTCCGACTTTAAAGGAAGCTCCCCAATTAGTCGACTCCTACGAAATGCTTTTGGGGAGGCAGTGGATCTATTCTTGTTTTCCCCAACAATGGGGCCCCGGAACCCTCATGGGGGGCCTTTAAAAATAAAATGTGTTCGTTCTGCACTGTTTACTCGCTTTCGAGGGGCCCCAAAGTTTTTTTTTAAATTCTTTTGAGAAACAGATTCTCTTTTTCCCTGTTCTTTTTGAACTTTTCTAAACCTTGTACACTGCTGGAAAGCAGAAATATGTCATCTGCATATCCCTGTTCTAGGACAGGTCTGCCTCCAATCTTTCCCATAACACCTGTTGTAATAAAGTGCCACTGTGAGAGTGTTGCCTGAAAATGTGAAGAATTCTGTACAAAATGATCTGTGACTGAAAGGATTAAGAACTGGCACAGTGCTTGTATGTATAGTTACCCAGTAGTCTGAGGGGTTCACATTTAGGTCATGGAACACTTTGTCAAATATGGCCTTCATCAGATGTACTTCAATGTTGAACTGAAAGAAACAGTAATAATATGTACCTCAATGTTGAACTGAGAGAAATGGTAATAATATGTACTACAATGTTGAACTTAGAGAAAAAACAGTAATAATATGTACTTCAATGATGAACTGAAAAGAAACAGTAATAATATGTACTTCAATGATGAACTGAAAAGAAACAGTAATAATATGTACTTCAATGTTGAAATAAAAAGAAACAGTTATAATGTGTACTTCAATGTTGAACTTAAAAGAAACAGTAATAATATCTATTTCAATGTTGAACTGAAAAGAAACAGTAATAATATGTACTTCAATGTTGAACTGAGAGAAACAGTAATAATATGTACTTCAGTGTTGAACTGATAGAAACAGTAATAATATGTACTTCAATGTTGAACTGAGAGAAACAGTAATTGAATGTACAAGAATAGACCTCTGTCTACCCAAAAAGAATGTCATAAGAGTCGACTAACTGGGAGCTTCCTTCGAAGTGGAGAGGCAAGGAACCAACAATCTACACACACATAAGTCAGATCTGTAACACAGATGTGCAAGCAACACTTATGTTCTGGAAAAAAGACTAAAGTTCTGAGATAGACAAACAACAAGAACTTTCTGCTGGAGTTTACAGCCTGTGAACACAAAGAAGAAGGATGGGGGGGGGGGGGGGGGGGGGGGGAAGAAGCAGGAGGAGGAGAAGAAGAAGAACTTAGGGAAACAGTAATAATTCATATACTTTAATAGTGAAATGAAAGATAATACACTATTACCATTTGATTTGTTTAAATGCAAAAGATTTGGAGGAATACGATGACTTGACTCAATTCACACTGCACAAAGTGATGATGGTGATAATACTATTATAATCGTCACCTGCTTTGTTATATAAAAGTACCAACTATCCAGACTATTGTTAAAGTTGAGAGAATTGATTTCACTGAATTGGGTTTTATATAATATGGCCTGCTCTTTCTGTGCTTGCCGCCTGCTGAAAGTGTCACTTAGAGCACAAACTCCCTACTCCAGTTACCATCCATAGGGATCACCATTAAAAAAAAACAACTGCAATCGTGAACTGAACTGAATGATGCATCTGTGAAGCAAACCCAGGGCCTTCGGAATGTGAAACAAACTGCTTCACAATGGTGTCACAGCAACAGCTGTTAATATATACAGCATAAATGCATCAAACAGCAGTTAGTTCAGTACATAATAGTGCCAGCATGCTTGAACAAAGAACTAATAGATTCACTATTTTTTTTTTAAACCAGCTTAGGCAAAACAACTATGAAAACAATATAAATTAATATTAGCAGAAGAAATAAAATTCAGTATTTAATAGAATCATGCGAAAATTTATAATTTTTAAAACACTTATTAATTATATATTTTACAAATGTATAATTCACATATATTATATCTTTTGTTTTATTTATATTTTCTGCACGCCTGTGTACACGCCCATGCACAGACACATGCACACGCACGCACATACGTGCACACACACACTCACTATCAGTTAACTATGCTCAATATTCATTAATATTTTAAATGTCTTTTTGTTTCATTAAATATTTTTTTTTTAAACAATTGCCACCATTATTAAGACATCCAAGCATAACTATGAGCACAAAGAGACAGATTATAAACAGCATACTTATTCCAACATTAAGCTGCCAGTGCCAAACATGGACACCATCTAAAGCCCATGCAAAATCACCACCTGCAAGATGAGATGCCTGAGAAAAGCAGCCAACCTAACCACCCGAGATCGAGTGAATAATGAAACTATAAGGCAAACTGTAAGAACGACACCTTGTACTAGATTCATCGAGAAACAGCAGGTCAAGTGGTTTGGCCATCTCGTTAGAATGCAGCAAGATCAAATACCATCACAAGCACTACATCTCAGAAGATCAGCTACAAGATAAAAGAGGGCGGTTGGAAAAGATGGATTGACAACATTAAAGACACTACACCTTCACGGCATGACAATAGCCAGTGGTAGCCATCATGCACTGGATCGCAAATATTTACTCCCCATGACGCTTAGCAGCAAAAGTGGTTTATGATGATGATGATGATGATAGTTTAAAACAAATTATTGGATAATATTTATGTTTTGTCTTCAGAAAGGCTGCAGTATTTGTGCAATTTCAATTTGTTTTCTTTCCGCAACTGTTGACCAAGATAGTCTTTCCAGACTGTTTTGGTAGACATTCCAGTCTTATTAAAGTAAAGTAAAGTACTTTTTTCCACACCTATTTACAGACCAACCGGCACTCAGTCGGTGATGTGGACAACACTAAGCGGGCCATCTTTACTTCCCAGGACTTTACCTGTTACCCATTAAAGGCTGGGTTGACCTGACAGTATCATTATTACTCTCAGTATTACTCTCTCTCTCTCTAACATATGTACACACACATACATGTGTGCATGCTTACACACACACACATATGCCTCCACGCACGCACACATGCATGCACCCCCCCCCCCCCCCCCCCCCAAGTTTCCTGTCATTAATTTTTCAATTCAATGTCTCTTCATAACATTACCCAGAATTTACTGATTGTCTATGACTAATTTTTCTAATTAAGTTTTACTTCTTAATTTGTTTCTTGAAGAATGGCTTCAATCACAGTGTCATCTGTACATGATATTCTTTGCATTTTGCCCAGAAATTATTTCTGATGCCATTAGATGTCTCTCAGCTCTATTACTTAGCACACACATACAAAAGTAAAACTGATACTTTAGCATTTATCTTCTTCAATTTATCCCCCAATGGAGCATAGATCATCAACCAACTTCTGCCACCTTGTCTTTATCCTTTTCCATCACTTTCAGTTCCCCCTAAGCTTCCTCAAACTTGTAATTGGTTATGTTTTTAATCTTGCAAAAGACTATATCCCAGACATTAGTCCAATGAATATTACATAGAACTTTCCATCTGAAACAGGATAATACAACCTACACAGTGTACAGCACCCACATGTAGCAGGTCCTTTGCAGAAAGTCACTCTCATCACGGTCTGCTTGAAAGAAACTCAGTTTCTCCCAGCTTTCCCACCTCGTGCAAATTCACACAGAAGGAGTCACTTATATCCTGTTCCCATCTTCATGTTGGTCGTCTTTCAGCTCCCGAGACAAGATGGTGTTTATTAACCAATCTTCCTTGATGTTCTGATCTTTTAGAATGTCTTTTTTTTTTTTTTTTTTTTCATTTTTTTATCCATAGTATTCTGACAGTCTTTTTCAGCATTTCCGCTCAAAAGCCCCTATTTTCTTCCTTAATGACTGGGAGATAGTCACAAGATACAGCATAAACAGATACCATGTAACACAAAACATGTTTCATTTATAACAGAATATTCAATCAGATAATATGTTAAGCCAAACACATGCTTTCTACAGTACATTACACTGATGTATCTATAGTATGATTTCTATAACATGCATGCACTCGCATGCAACAAAAAGCCCACAGCCACAACTAAGCAGGTGAATACGTATGTAGTGCATAAGACAGTAAGTACACACTGCTTACAGCAAGCTCAAGTCAGACCACAATTTACATAACTGCTACTGTTATGGTCTTCTTTTTCTTAAGGTTCACTGGCTGTAAACTCCAGTGGAAACTTCTAGTTGTTTGTCCACTTCTGGACTTTAAGTCCTTATCAAGAACTTGAGTTTTGCAGGCACATCTAACTAACAGATTTGTCTTATTTGTATGCAGACTGTTGGAACCACATCTCTCAGGGAGATGCACTCTAACTTTGAAGAAAAACCCCTAATAAGTCACTTTTTATGACATCCTTCTTAGAAGCAGCAGTGGATGTCGGTGTGATCCACAATAATCTCCCCAGCTAAACTAGGTCGCGTTCCACTGATACATTTTTTTGGTACTCTTCTGCTGTCCGGGGTGTTACGGCTATGTTGTCCTTTCTGACTTGTTTTGCTTTTATGTTTTTTCTTCAGAGAAAGAAAATGCCTGTGACATAGGTTGCAGCACTCTCTAGGGAAGCTGTGGGTTAGACCCAGTTTGTAAATGTTTTTGTAGTGTTAAAAATGCTGGCGTGCTTAAATATACAACACCCGAAATCAACACATTACCGAAGACCCCCCCTTCTCCCCCCCCCCCCCCCCCAGCAGTGTGTGAAGGTTGGGTAACTGGAGGTTGACCAATCAGAAGTTAGCTAGTGTGTAGGCTGGGGAGATAATTGTGGATCATACCGTGGATCTAATATCCGCCCACCCCCATCACGTACACATACAATGGGACCCTGCAACCAGCCTGCCAAAAACTGTTATAGTAAAAGATTTTTTTTAAGATCAGTACAATTATCAATTAACTTTTACGATATGCTTGTTAGGGCAGCAGTGGGTCTATTCCTCATTTTTTGTTTTGGTTTTTGTTGAATGAGAACTTGACAATTTCTAGAATTTTCTAGAATGGGAATGAAAAAATGCCCTGCCCCCCCCCCCTCCTTTTTTTTCCCTCTTCCCTTTTCCATTGGTCATAGCCTATATTAAATGAAGGCCTAACAATTTACAACCAAACTGCCATATCTGCTAGGGGACTACTCCTTCCCCTCCCATCATCCCCCCTCCCACAGGCACGCACACACGCGCACACACACAACCTGCCATATTTCCCAGATCACTTCCTGGTAACCATTTTAGACTGGCCTAATGTGGAAGCCTCGGGCGGATTTTAAAATCTTCTTCAATGGTGTGTGGCATAAGTGCATGTTATGAAACCTCAGATCACTGGTCCAGAAGGCAAGTGGGCCAGCCACTGTGTTGATGGAGTCCACGCACTAAATGGTAAGTCAACTTAATGCTTGTGAGGATTTAGGGGTTACGTACATGACCTATAATTTCAAAATACATGGTTCAATTCAGTGGCAGGTGAATATGGCATTATATCACTTTGAATGAAAATGGTATGGACAGCCGACCATTCAGAAGCAACTGAAAACTACAGAACGTAAAATTTTCTAGTAAAACCACAACAACCAATTTCTTCTTCTGCCTTCCCCCTTAAAGGGCGGTTGGCATACTGAATTTCGATGAAACTCTAATCACTTTACGACATGTTTAGGGCAGTGAGTCTATCCCAGAAACCCCATCCTCCAACCTGCAACATCTTGTAAAGGATATGCAACTACTCAAGGATATGATATATAGAGTATTTTCTTCTTCTTCTTCATTTTCATCAGCTTAAAACTCAGGCACAGTTGGTTCCTCAACTCTCATGCAGATGTTCTCCGACTCTAAAGGAAACACCTTAAATAGTTATCTTTTACGACATGCTTGTTAGAGAGGCAGTGGGTCTTTTCTTTTATCTCTATGTCCTCCCCATTAATGTAACTTCATTATTAAACTTCCTTCTTTATGTCTATTTTGGTTTGCCATCTTTCTAATCCCCTGTGGGTTCCAGTGTAAAGACAATCTAGTTATGTTAGATCTCTACATTCATTCGAACCTATACAGGGAATATAAAGTATCTAAAGACAGTTACAGTAACCAGGGTTTGATCAAGAGTTCCCAGAGAATATTAGTGAGCCAGTCAGTAGGTGAATCTGCTAAAACAGAGAGCAATAATTTATTACAGTCATGCACTAACACCAAGAATGCAACAGTTACTATAAAATAGAAACACTGATGCAAATGATGACAACTTACTGCACTGAATCTAATCTGTTCAGAACATAATTAACAAAACTTCTAGTTAAGACAACTGAAATTTATATTTGCATTAACAAAACTTCTAGTTAAGACAACTGAAATTTATATTTGCATTAACAAAACTTCTAGTTAAGACAACTGAAATTTATATTTGCATTAACAAAACTTCTAGTTAAGACAACTGAAATTTATATTTGCATTAACAAAACTTCTAGTTAACACAACTGAAATTTATAATGGCATTAACAAAACTTCTAGTTAAGGCAATTGAAATTTATAATTGCATTAACAAAACTAGTTAAGACAATGAAAATTTATATTTGCAATAACAAAACTTTAGTTAAGACAACTGAAATTGATATTGGCATTAACAAAACTTCTAGTTAAGACAACTGAAATTTATATTTGCATTAACAAAACTTCTAGTTAAGACAACTGAAATTTATATTTGCATTAACAAAACTTCTAGTTAAGACAACTGAAATTTATATTTGCATTAACAAAACTTCTAATTAAGACAACTGAAATTTATATTTGCATTAACAAAACTTCTAGTTAAGACAACTGAAATTTATATTTGCATTAACAAAACTTCTAGTTAAGACAACTGAAATTTATATTTGCATTAACAAAACTTCTAGTTAAGACAACTGAAATTTATATTTCCATTAACAAAACTTTTAGTTAAGACAACTGAAATTGATATTTGCATTAACAAAACTTCTAGTTAAGACAACTGAAATTGATATTTCCATTAACAAAACTTCTAGTTAAGACAACTGAAATTGATATTTGCATTAACAAAACTTCTAGTTAAGACAACTGAAATTGATAATGGCATTAACAAAACTTCTAGTTAAGACAACTGAAACTGATAATGGCATTAACAAAACTTCTAGTTAAGACAACTGAAATTGATATTGGCATTAACAAAACTTCTAGTTAAGACAACTGAAACTGATATTGGCATTAACAAAACTTCTAGTTAAGACAACTGAAACTGATATTAGCATTAACAAAACTTCTAGTTAAGACAACTGAGTTTGATCTTTGCATTAACAAAACTTTTAGTTAAGACAACTGAAACTGATAATGGCATTAACAAAACTTATAGTTAAGACAACTAAAATTGATATTTGCATTAACAAAACTTCTAGTTAAGACAACTAAAATTGATATTGGCATTAACAAAACTTCTAGTTAAGACTACTGAAATGTATATTTGCACTAACAAAACTTCTAGTTAAGACAACTGAAACTGATATTGGCATTAACAAAACTTATAGTTAAGACAACTGAAATTTATATTTGCATTAACAAAACTTCTAGTTAAGACAACTGAAATTTATAATGGCATTAACAAAACTTGTAGTTAAGACAACTGAAACTGATATTGGCATTAACAAAACTTCTAGTTAAGACAACTGAAATTGATATTGGCATTAACAAAACTTCTAGTTAAGACAACTGAAACTGATAATGGCATAAATTACCATAAGGATTTCAGACATCCCTCTGGGCAGTGGGTCACAGTGGTGTGATGCTGACCACTTCGCCCATTGAGTGCTGACTGGTCTATAAAATATAGAAACAGTAAAGGGCCCTTTTTGATGAATTCAGGCGAACTGGGCATATAGGGTTAGACATATGTTTTACAGGCCTATTAGCATTCGGTGGATAATTCAGGGCTTGACCTGGTACCCATTTAAGGCTACGTTGACCTTGGAGTCAAGGTCATTTTTGAAAACAGTCAGATCCACAGGTGAGCGTATAACCGCTACACCATGGCAACTCCCCTATAATATATGTCTAGGACCATATATCTTCTTCTTCTTCTTCACTTTCTCTTTTACTGCTTTGGGTGTCAAAGGAGATATATGTTTCTACTTCTTGCTCTTCTGCCCACCTCGAGCATAGACATATTGTGCTGTTGTAGTTTCTGTTATTTTTCCCATCTTGTTCCTGGTCTACCCCATGCTCTTCATCCATCTCCTCTTTTGGTGTATGCCTTGTATGTTATGGCATCAAAAGGGATTCCCTCAAAGTGGGCAACTATTTGATTTGTTGTCTCTGTATGTAATTTAGAGTTTGTTCTGTGCCGCCTGTTTCTCTTTTTCTCATTCTGTTGCATTCATCCGAAGATGTAACTGCCCTGTGCTCGTTTACAGCATGGCTGCGATATTTGCGTTTTTTGGATGACACATCCGATTTCTGCAATTTGCTGACCGGGTTAGCCTTCCCTTTTCTCTTATGACCTCATTCTCAATTTTATCTCTTCCGGTCACTCTTGCAGAATTTTCTGATTTGTGTGAGCGACTGACTATGATGATGATGACTATGTCTGGCACTGTTAGCACAGGATTGGAATGAATACTCTTTGTATGAGATGCTAAAATCTCTGTCCAGAGAATCCTCAACAGACCGATCTTCAAAAAATAGTTGATATGTTGTAATGAGCTCAAAGGCGGAGGGAAAGAGGGATAGAGGGGGATCAGAGAGAAGATATTGGACAGTCTGACAGCACTGGGGGTGGGGGGACCATCTGAATCAAAAATGACTGAAAATATATGAGAAAACTGTTGTGGATAAGACATGACTAACAATGCCATAAACCATGGACTAGAAGAAGGAGAATGAACTCATCATGAAATAGAAAACATTTGTGCAATGTATCAATGTGTGTCAAACAATGATAGTGCAAGTGGAGATTAGAAACTACTGTGCCACCGAAATATGGTTCTTTTGTATAATGTTTACAGTTTTCTGGATTAATTTGAAAGAAAAAAAAACAATCAAAATCATGAAGGGTGATTCCTTTTCTTCTTCAGGTTTAAATATTTAAATAAATGAGTTTCAGTTTAATGAAAACAAAAGCAGTACTTAGGACAAAGTAGCTAAGTTATGAATTAGCAGAGCACATAAGACTGATGGCCAATTTGTGTCCAGTGTGAGGTACTGCATAACAGTTTGCCCTAGTCAGATGAGACAAGGATGGACCCACTCTCCCACTGAAGAGGTGCTAAAGTCACTGACACTGGGGCTGAAAGTAGAAACCACCACTCACAACAACCCTCACTTTATATTATGCAGACGAGTACACCATTAAAAAGTTTTGGGAGAAAAATACAAGGAAAGAATCCGATTTTCCCACCATATTTTGCCGTGACCTAGTATGTGTGAAGTCTTTGCCCTTCACATATGTACAGCAGCATCAGGTATGTGCTTATCTTCATTTTTATTTGCATGGTTGAAGACATCCTAGGGTGGCCATTTTCTCTGTGGTTGTTGCTATGTCTCTAAACCTCAATGACGCTATCAGTAAAAATCATATGTGCACTGAGATTTTCCATTTGTGATTTAAGAGAGCAGACTGGAGTGTGTAGGGAGCTATTCAAGTGGTTCGTTACACACCGAGTTTGAAAAAAAAAATCTATGAAACAAGCAGTTTTTTTATAGTACCTCAACCCTCTAAAAAGTCTTCTCAATATATGGAAATGGTTAGGCGGGGGGAGGGGGGGGGGGGGGGGGGAATGCTACAATCTGGATCATAAAAAAAAAACAAAAAATGTATTGTTTCATATATAAATGAATACAACTGCTCATTTATGAGGAAACTATCAACATGCTCACCTGATCTACTTTGTTGGAGGGCCTAATTGGATGTATTACTTTATATCTGTGTCGAATATCAGGTCGCAAAGCATCTCTGCCCACAGCCACCACTTTACTTGAATCCTTGTCCACAGCGACCAAACTCGGGAAAAACAGCTCAGGAAGGCATGCTATACACACAGAAAACATAAGCAACAATAATTAGCATCAGCTAGTTTACATGATTTGATATAAAAATAACCTGCAGTTTTGACTCTTAACCCCTTAACTCTTTCAGTATCAAGAAGCTTGCCATGCCTTTGTTAGGTCCTACTTACATTATTTGTAATTCCCAAACTCCTCATGCCACATAGAGTTGTCGCACTAATCCACTCTGCTGTAACGGTTACATTAACTCGCTGCATTGGTACTCTGAAAAATAAGTGCTTAGAAGGGCGGAATGTCAGACAGGCCTGCGTGCCCAATTTGTAATGCTTTGAAAATAAAGTTTGTTTGTTCGTTCGCTGCTATTATTCCCACTCACTGTACTCAAACTTTTTGATGAACTTGACGAACATAGTACATACAAGTTGATGAACATAGTATATACAAGTTGATGAACATAGTACAAACAAGTTGATGAACATAGTACATACAAGTTGATGAACATAGTACACAAATTTAGCCGTGGAAACAGGTATAGTACACACAAGTTGATGAACACACACATAAATTTAGCCGTGGAGACAGGTATAGTACATACAAGTTGATTAACACACACATAAATTTAGCCGTGGAGACAGGTATAGTACACACAAGTTGATGAACACACACATAAATTTAGCCATGGAGACAGGTATAGTACATACAAGTTGATGAACACACATTTAAATTTAGCTGTGGAGACAGGTGTAGTACATACAAGTTGATGAACACACACATAAATTTAGCCGTGGAGACAGGTATAGTACACACAAGTTGATGAACACACACATAAATTTAGCCATGGAGACAGGTATAGTACATACAAGTTGATGAACACACATTTAAATTTAGCTGTGGAGACAGGTGTAGTACATACAAGTTGATGAACACACACATAACTTTAGCAACAGGCAATGGCTTAGAGTTATCATTCACTGGCACCTTCCCGTCTGTTCAGACTGTAGTGTTTCATTATGCTATAAGGATGCACTGCAATCACAGCCCATGGCAATACCAATCCGAGCCAGGGATATAAAGTTCCTTCACCCCACAGCTTTCAGCCTGTGCAGTACTGCAGAGACCATGTGTTGCCATTGCAGCATAATCCCTCTAGTGGCCTGCTTTGTTAACTCCAAAGGAAAGCTAACACCAATACTGAAAGTTTAAAGTAAAGCAATAACTGACAGGATCATACCCTGCTGGCCTAAAATTCCTGCACGTATGGCACTGCTTCCAAGATCAATAACCACCACATTCTGAAAACATAACAGATTTCTATGGTTACCAGCAGTACCTCATTATTAAAGAAACAATAAACATGTCAATAGAAACGCCCAGTTTATGTAATCATCATCATCATGTAGCAGGTCCTTTGCAGAACGTCGCTCTCATCAGTCTGCCTGTAAGAAACTCGGTCTCTTGCCAGTTCTCCCGCCTCATGAACTTTCACACTCAAGGAGTCACTTATATCCTGTGCCCATCTTCGTGTCGGTCGGCCTCTGCCCCTCCTTCCTGGTACCATGCCTTCTGCTATAATTTTTTCCAACCCGTCGTGGCGCTTGATATGACCAAAATATTTCAGCTTTTGAGAAAGGATGCTGTTTATTAGCCAATCTTCCTTGATGTTCAGATCTTTTAAGATGACAATATTTCTCATCTTAATCTTATGTTTCTGTAATACAATGCATAAAACTCAAACTAGTCAAATCCTTATTATCAAAGTAACACAGAGATGCGAATGTGTATATATGTGTTTGTGTTTGTGAGTTTGTTTGCGATCATGCACATAAAACCATATGAGTTGAGTTGAGTCAAGAATTGACATCACAGCACTCAGGGCATTCCCATGCATGCTCCATCCTCATCTTCAGCAGCCTGCGCAGATTCCAATACTGATGGTACCGGTCACAATCTGGTTAAAAGTCCGTCTTGTCTTTCCTCTGAGTGTAGTGAGCCGGCCAGACCCTCTGGTTACACTCAGGTGCCTCATTCTCTCCAGGCCATAATAATCTTCTTTCTCTATTGATTCCGCTGCTTGTTCCCAAAGGGCCTTGACCACATCTGCCTTGTCATGTATCAATTCACCACCAAGTGGTGCGGGTCCAGCCAGTCTGTCTGCCTGTTCATTGCCCATCACGCCGGCATGGTCTGGAGACAATATCCAAAGTATGCCTACCACCCATGACCTTTCCAGTGAAGCTAGCCACTCTGCTCGAAGCATCATAAAACCCACATGTGAAGGGGAAGCTGTAGTAGCACAATGGTGGAGTCTGAAGTGGACTGCCAAGTTCACCCAGGAAAATATGCGTACAAAAAAAAATGTTACAGGAAGTAAAGGTGGCTGTCTCCATACTGGCCACATCACATACATCCAGTGCCAAATAATATCAAAACAACATCCAGTGCCAAATAGTATCAAAACAACATCCTGTGCCAAATAGTATCAAAACAAAGGCCTAGAATATCAAAGTGTGAAAAAGAGTCCTTTAATTTACATACAACAGCCTGTAAACTCATTCATGAATTCAGTGACCTCTTGCTTCATTATTTGTCATATAGAGCTGACTGTTTATTCCACTATTCCATTCTGTCCTCTGCAACCACTCTGAATGGAATCCAGTCAAGCACCTTTGCCTCTCTCATTAACATTTACTTTATGATTTTTCTTGGACGTCCTCGTTTTCTCAAGTCTCTATATTTCCCATTCAGTGTTTGTTTGGTGCCTCTCTGCTTGTTTCTTCTTAAAATGTGTCAAATTTAGCACAATCTTCGCTGTCTTATACCTACTGTTAATAATTATGGCCCAGACACTGCTCTTATTGCTTCACCCCTCCTAAATTATTCTTATTTCAGGTAATAAATGCTGAGGAATGTTTGTGATCTCCTGTTTAGGACATGTGAAAAACTTTTTTGTGTGGGTGTGTCTTAAATACATTTTTTCAACATCTGTGACATAGGTTGCAGCACTCTCTAGGGGAGCTGTGGAGCAGTTTGTAAATGTTTTTATAGTGTTAAAAGCGCTGGCGTGCTTAAATATACAACACATGATATCAACACACTGCCGAAGACCCCCCTAGCAGTGTGCGAAGGCTGGGTGACTGGAGGTGTGTAACGTGGGGAGATTATCATGGATCATACCGTGGATCTAATATCCGCCCACCCTTATCACGTACACACACAACGGGGCCCTGCAACCAGCCTGTGGAAAACTGTTAAAGTTAAAGATTTGTTTAAGATGAGTACAATTATCAATTAACTGTTACGACATGCTTGCTAGAAGGCAGTTTGTCTATAATAAGTGCTGTGGTATGTTTGTGATCTCCTGTTGAGGACGTGTGAAAAACTTTGTGTGTGTGTGTGTTAAATGCATTATTTCAACATCAGTGCTCAACAAACTAGACATTAGCTAGGTAGACCCAAAACAAAAACTACAGGAAGATGGGAGCCTATGAATGAAGTTAAACAAACAGGGAGGACTTAGGATGAAATGCATGCGACAGCAAAGGAGGGGACAAATGGTGTGAGTTGGCTAAGGGCCTATGTTCCACTGGAGGATACAGGGCACAAGAAGGAAAAGAAAAAGATTTTAGCAAAGCCCTCTGGGAACAGGTGCACAGTGCTTAGGCATAAACATGTCATCACGGTCTGAAAAGAATGGTGAAGTAGGGAGTGGCAAGTGGATCTGGTCGATACTCAACACTCCTTCTTCTTCAGCGATCTCTGGTCTTGCACATAATCCACAGTGGGCCATAAACTGGGATGTCTTCTCAAGGTCTTTTAGGTTTCCCCAAAGCTTAGTTGTCAGGTCTACTGGGTGTTGCCATATGTTGCTCTGCAGCTCCGCCAAAAGAGGACAGTCTTGCAGGATATGTTCTAGAGACTGTTCAGGACAAAGACACTGGCAGAGAGCTGTTTGGCTCATACCTAATTTATATGAGTGTTTATTGAGTCTGCAGTGTCCAGTGCATAAAACTGTGACTTGCTCTGTTTCATTGATGTTTTTGAGAAAATCTTTTTCCTAGTTATAACCAGTGCTGGTTTTCCAATCTGTTTCTGATTTTCTCTTAATGAGAGTTTTGACTTCTGGAAAAGATAGTGGCTGGTAGATCTGTGGTTTGTTACTGCCTTCCTTGGCTAAAGCATAAGCACTTTCATTGCCTTTGATGCCACAGTGAGATGGAATCCACTGTAAACGTTAGTTTCTGCCTTTTTTTTGACAACATAGTAAGTTCCTTTGTTAGACTTTGTAGTTTACTGTCAGTAGGCTTGGACTCAAGAGCCTGTATGGCTGACAGTCAGTCTGTGAGAAAAACTCTCAACACTCAGGGGAAAGGTAAGACAGGCATACAATCAGACTCCTACTGGTACCATCAGAATTGGAACTCTGCGCTGGCTACTGAAGAAGGATACAGAGCACTTAAGGAAATGTCCTGAGTGCTGTGATGTTTTGGAAGCTGCAGAGATGTGGTTTTATAGATGGATGATGAGAAGATCCTGGACAGGTAAAAAGAGTAATGATGATGTCCTGAAAGAAAGTGACTCAGGAAGAAAGCTGATTGCCTACATCAGAAAGAGACAATCTGCATTCTTTGGTCATGTGATGAGAAGGAAGAAACTGGAGTACATAGTGACAGTAGGAAAGTTGGAGGGGAGGGGAGGAGAGGCAGAGGGAGATTAAGAGAAAAGATGCTGGACAGTCTGACACCCTGGCATGGAAGATCATCTGCGCCAGAGTGGAATGAAAGTACATGAGACAGAAGGTTGTCGACAGACATGACTACCAATGCTGCATGACATGAACTTTAAGAAGAAGCTATGAAGTTGGCATAGCTAAACTCAAATCAATTCTTTTTAACATCTTTCAGATTGACAGTTGGCAATACCTTGCTTGTGTGTCTGGAAGACTTCAGTACCGGCCTCACGTATGTTGCCTTTGTGTTATCAGCTGTTTGAGACTCTAAGGATACCTTCCACTGTCCATACTCTTTCTCTGTTGGACATCTGACCATCAAATATCTGCCTCTCTGTAATGATCAGACAAATACTGTAGTGTGGTCAAATAGACCAATACAATGTAACATGACTGACAAAGGCAAAGCAAGATGGACATACTGTCAGAATTACACTGGCACTGTGGTACTGGAACTTTGCACTGGCAGATGATGAGGGCCCTTGTGGTGTGTCAAAGTTGTCCACATTCTAAGTCACAGCGTAATATGGTGGTCTATCATTTTTCCCACTGCCTTTTCTTATCAAACAATTTTCACACATTTTGTTAATTATCTACTTTAAAAAGTACTCAGAGACGCATTAAGCATATGGTGATAGTCTCAAACTCTATAGTTTGGTATTAGATAGGTGATATATGGTCAGCATCATACTGACCACCTTTACTTTCCAGGGTATTTCCTTGTACCACTTTTTGGGTCAACATGGGTGCATTAGGTCAATAATAAAAAAAATCTGCCCTGATGGGAACTACCTTATTCTTATTTATGTTAAACAGGATTGCTATAGTAGCAGTAGTCAGAAAATTCATCTTGTCACATCTGGGAGTTGAACTAGAATCACTGTCTTGATAAGCAATCTCTCGAACTACTATGCCAGTGTCAGTGCCTGCAAGCACACCCATATATCTATAACTGATTGTCTTAAACCTGCAAAGTTTTACTTCATTTTACTCTGAGCTGCATTTCATCGATGATTCTAAAGCAAAAGGCAGACAATGATACAAGGTTGGCTGCAGTGTACTACCATGACTAGAGACAAGAGAATGTTGGAGATCCACTGCAGCCAACCTTCACTGTGGAGATGGCACCTGACTTATTGACTATTAAGAAATAGTGTGCCGCAGTGTGGGCATTTGCCAAGATTTTGATGACAGTAGCATTTCAATCACTTGATTTGATTTTCTTTTTTCTTCTTTTTTGGGCTCACCAGCTGTAAACTCTGGCGGAAAGTTCTCGTTGTTCATCCACTTTGGGACTGCAGTCCTGTTTCAGAACCTGAGTGTTGTGTGTGCATCCGTTTTACAGATCTGACTCATTTGTATGCAGACTGCTGGCTCCTTGCATCTCAAGCAAATGTACTCCAACTTCGAAAGAAATTAGTCGACTCTTACGACATGCTTTTGGGTAGGCAGTGGGTCTATTTTTGTTTTCCCTATAATAGGGCCTCGGAACCGATAAGGGAATTTGATTTAGACATCTCACACAACAAGCAATGTGCTTTCTGTTTCATTATCAGTCTTGGTCAATTCCCCTTGGTGTACATCGAGAGTGACCTGCTCCAGAAAATACACAGGGGAATTGTTTCCTTCTTTAATGCTGTTCTTTCTTGTAGTCCTTTAACGTTGCCGGTTCGATGTTCACAAGAGTCTGTCCTATATGCATTCAATATTTCTTGTGTAGTAGCAATCAGTTACACCACTGCCGGCTTGCTAGGCCTGTCCCATTGTGAGGCAGAACATCTGGGAGGAAGGTGACAGGAAGACCAAGAAAGAGATGGATAAATGATGTAGCAGAAACCTGCAAAAAGATGAACAAATCCATCAGCCGAGCCACCTGAGAGGTGCAAGACAGATACAGAAAACTATGACACTGGGAATAAAGGAAGGCCAAAAAACACATGGAGAAGAGAGCTGGAGAATGAAGTTAGAAAGATGGGGAGGACATGGGGAGAGCTCCATGCAATGGCGAAGGATAGAACGACTTGGCTGAGTTGGTTGAGGGCCTATGCTCCATTGGGGGATAGAAAGGCAGAAGAGAGATGACACTGGGCTACAACCTGGCATCAGTCAGACCACTAAAGAAGAAAGAAGATTGTTTTCTTTGTTGTTAGTGCCTTTCTGACTTTTCAGACAAGTGTTATATTGTGCTGTAGGGAGGTATGAGAATCACAGCCCATCGAGATGGCTAGAGTGACCAGCAAGACCTGATCATGTTAAGAAAAGTCTTCCACAATTAGAGCATAGGCTCCTAGGACCACTATTGCCATTATATGTATTTAACTCTTTCAATCCCAAGCAATGCCTGGTATATGTGTGAGACTCTATCCCTTCATTTCCCTACACAGAATATTGTGTTTTCTTACGCGCAACATTTAGTCACAAGATACTAATAAAATGTGGCTTCCCTACTGGTAACTACCATTGTGTATATTTCTCTTTGAAAGTAATGCATTAATGATTTTTCATCATGGTCTTTTCTTTGCTTTTGCATCTCTAGTGAAACCTTCTGGTACCAAGAGAATTAATGCGCTTCTTTTCATATGCTCAACCTTCAACTTGTCTGCAATAATTGTTTCCCCTTTCCCTA
This sequence comes from Candidula unifasciata, assembly GCA_905116865.2. Classification (NCBI taxonomy): domain Eukaryota; kingdom Metazoa; phylum Mollusca; class Gastropoda; order Stylommatophora; family Geomitridae; genus Candidula; species Candidula unifasciata. The sequence continues at coordinate 138,195 of CAJHNH020004669.1, read as the reverse complement.
TTCAACTTCTGATTTCCTGTTTTCCTGCAACACAGTCCATGGCATCCTGTTCCTATAAATCTACCTCAAAACTTATAATCCCCAGAATATTAACTTATTCCATTCAAATACCTTTCAGCTGTGGGAAAGGCACAAATAAATCATTAAAGTCAAAAGAGAATCGTACAGTTAGGACTGACCAGGGGATTTGGTCTACACTTTAAACTCAAAGAAAAGGCCAGCTGGCATTAAATTAATAAGCTACTGCCACTAACTGATACAGATTTGAATTCAAGATCTTCAAGCTTGCAAGTAAACATTTATATATTTGTTTATTCTCTCTGGATATGATCATTTATGGGTTGTTATTTATTTTTTTAATGCCAAGCACATCTCACTATCTAGAGTGGAAAAAAAACATGTTTTAAATAACTCTAGACATTCTCATCATTTTTTGTTGAGACTCCAAGTTTCACAAATGCAAAAAACACTATTGATTAAATGCATCTATTGAGAATTTCTCTTCCCAATATTTACATTATGTCAATATTCTACCCTTCTTTGGAAGTGCTATTTTTTGCCTGTTCGAATTTCCCTGTTATGCCGAATGCATGCAGCAGCATCAATCATACTTTGGCCCAAATAAGATAACTTGCAGCCTGCTTTTCATGAAAGGTTGGACATCCATCTAAACAGTTTTAACATATAATCAATAGGCAGTCAATGCATACTCACTCCATCATCAATACCCAGAACCCTGCCCCCTATGTCATGAATGGTTCCTCCCATTAGCTGAATGCTTTCACTGGGCTGATCGTGGTTGCTAGTCTGCCAAACAAGATTAAAATATGTAAAAACAAATCTCTATAGAATACACAAAAGAATTAACAGTTTTTTCTTCTTCTTTTTTTATTTATTTATTTTTCTTCTATCCAGCAATGGGGCATAGGTCATCAACCAACTTAAGTCATACTATTCTTTGCTATTGCATGTGCATCCCTCTATGTTCTCCCCATCTTTTTCACTTTTTAATTTCCTTAATGAGTTTACAGGCTGGCTGATATAAAATAGGCTCAAAGTATCAATAAGCAGCTAAAGACAAAGAAACTAGGACTATAATGGAGGGAAAGGAAAAGATGCGCACAAATGTAACTGAGTGTTTCAACCATAGCCTTCATAAACTGACAAAACACTAACCAAATATGTTGTTTTAAATTTAGTTACTTATTGATATCTGCTGGACTGCAGTAACTCTGTTTTAGCCTCACAATATCCAGTCATCAGAATGTGAGAGTGTATGTTACAACACTGCTTCACTTACAGAAACCAGCCACTGCAATACAAATCAATTCAACACAAACCCTAATAAGCTGTTGCCATCTGGTCTCTTTTGTCACACAGCCCTAAAAAAAATCTGGCAACATGATGTGAACACTTTAATGTTTTGGTCAAAAACAAGATTTCTAATGAATGGAATAACACTGATACTTTGACTGTCACTGAAGTTGACTATGCCTTTATAACACCTTTATAAATGCAGCACATTACCCAGATGGCTTATTACCTGTTTTCCCCCTTTTATAGCACGCTTGCTAAAACGGCAATGAGTCTGTTCCCTTTCCTCCCATTAAAATGAAGCCTGGGAACCCATAGGGCCATGAATCACATTAAAAACTTTATATACTCTTGAAGAAGTAATTAAACTGTAAGAAAAATACTGATGGAAAAGATCTACAAATAATAAAGAATATGTTTTGGCAGCAAACAGCAGCTATAAGAATTAACAACTGTTTAGATACATTTAAAAGTATAAAGAGGGGTGTACGACAAGGATGTGTACTGTTACCTGATTTATTTTCACTATACAGTGAATTTAAAATGAGATTTTAATTGATTTGCCCGGAATTGTGGTTGGTGGGCACAATCTAAACAATCTGCGTTATGCTGATGACACAGTCTTGATAGCAACAAGTCAGAAAGAACTGGAGGAAATGATAGACATTGTGCTGGTAGAAAGTGGAAGAATGGTCCTCAGTTTGAATAATGGGAAGACAGAAGTAATAGTGGTATCAAAGAGAAGAATTATTCCTAAATGTGTAACAGAAGTCAGTAATGTTATTTTGGGACAAGTACAAAAATTCAAGTATCTAGGCACATGGATAACGTCACATGGAAGATGCATTACTGAGATCAGAAACAGAATAGGACAGGCAAAAACTGCATTTTATAAAATGAAGACCATCTTATGCAATATATCTTTGTCATAGAGGGTGAGAAAAAAGAATTCTTGCTTGCTACATACATCCAGTTGTAACATATGGCTGTAAGTCCTGGACAATCGGTAGGCAGGCCAAACAATTTCTTGAGGCCTCAGAGATGTGGTTTTACAAAAGAAATAAAATATCTTGGACAGCCAAAATGAGCTACCAAGAGGTTTTGAAAGAGGCAGGAGCCCGAAGACAACTTATCACAGACATAAGAAGGAGACAGTCATCATTTTTCGGCCATGTTATGAGAAGAGGGAAAATAGAACATGTTGTGACCACTGGAAAGATCTGTGGAAGGAGGGACAGAGGAAGACAACAAGAGAAGATTCTTGACAGTCTTGTTGCATGGCATGGAGGTGTGTCAGCACACAAACTGATACATGCTGCAGACGATTGCAGATTGTGGACAGGCATAATCATCCACGCCAGTCGGCAAGGCACCTGATGATGATACTATTGAATATATCACCATTCCCTTACATTTTTCAGTAACTGGTAAACTGATGTAAGACAAGATAGATACAAGGGACCTTTGGGAGCAAGTGAACAGTGCTGAGGCACAAACAGATTATCACTGTCTGAAGAGAATGGTTTGGCCAGCAGTGACAATGGGATCTGGCCAACACTCAATACTCTAGGAAAAGATGAGACGTACATACAATCAGACTGTTACTGGTACCATCGGAACTGGGACTCTGCATTTACATCTAAAGATGAGGACAGAGCACTTATGGGAATGTCCCAAATGCTATAATGTTGGTTCTAATGTATCATCATCTTTATCTTTCAGTACCAGGTATGTGAGGCCAGACTTTTTTTAAAAACCAAGAAGAAAAAAACGAGACCTTGGCTCCCATGTTGAACCTGCCTTAAATGGGTACTAGGTAAAGTCCAGTGTGATGCTGACCATATCACCTACTAAGTGCCGATTGTTCTATAAAACACAGGGCTAGCCCTATATACCCAAAATGTCTGAAAGTGTGGAAAAGGGTCCTTTACTTTTACCATGTGACTCACCATATCTGTTGATTACTCAAAGCATGGTATACAACTCATCTGTCCAGCTTCTCTGCAGCAATGAGCTGTTCTGTTCCAACTGTTTCTTTAACTCCTTCATTTTATAATTGTACTAGTTATGCATGTTAACTCTTTCAGTCCCAACCAAGGCATCATGCATGATCAGCAGCTACCCATGTGTCCCAAACAATGCATGATGTGATGTGATTTTGTGATAAACATTTAACCCATTATTTAAAAATTCAACATAGTATGATTTATGTTTTAAGTTATATGCTGTCCCTGTGAAAGCAATGCGTGTATGCTTTATTCTTTGTGGCTAAGTCCTTGTTAGGCATCTCTAATCAGAGCTAATGGGACTGACAGAGTCAAGAATCAAAGATTGCTATTTTATTGTAAACAAACTCTGGGATAGACAGTGTTTCAAGTAGCGATGGCCTGGGACTGAAAGAGTTAAAGACCAGTACCATCAGTTATGTCAGCCACTGGTCTAGACAGTCCAAATCAATGATACCAAGGAGAGATACAGGCTGACTCATGGGTTAAAACTACTGCCACACTTAGGCAATGCCCAATACCTAGCAACATCCTGGGTCCACCTTTTGCTTCCTGAGTGCTGGTGTTTTAGAGATCTATTGGGGTCAATGCTGAGGCTGCAGAATCTCATGCTGTATGCATGCTCTTGGCAGGCCAGAGTGAGACTGAGCCATTTATAATAAATGCGTGTGCACTGAAGCATATCCTCTCTCACCATTGAATATCTTTATGCATGCATGCACAAAGTGAAAGAAACATGCACACTATTAAAAGAAACTAGTACACACAAACTAAAAGTAACAGGACACATTGTTTTATTCTTCTTCTCCTTCTTCACATTCATCAGGTGTAAACTCTGGGGGAAAGTTCTGGTTATTTTTCCACTTCTCGACTTTAGTCTTGTTCCAGTACTTTAGTTGTGGGTCCCCATGTGGGTTATAGGTCTTCAATGTGACCCAAAAAAAAACAAGAATAAACCCACTGCCTTACCTACAAATATATTGCAGGAGTCGATTAACTGGCAGCTTCTGAGGTTCCTTCAAAGTTTGCATCTGCCCAAGCAGCAAGGAACAACCAACTACACAAATAAACCAGTAAAACTGATGTACATGCAAAACTTGGGCCCCGACACAACACCAAAGCCCAACTGCAGGAACAGCCAGGACCTTCCGCTGAAGCTTACAGCCAGTGAACAAGGAAGAAGAGTTCTGTGTGCAAACATCCCTAGTCTTCTATTACGACATGCATGTTACGACAGCAGTTGGTCGATTGCTTTTGTTCTCCCAAATTGGGGCCCTGGAACCCACATAAAGATATAGTTTCATTACAACCAGCCAAAAAAAAAAAAAAGACTCAAATAGAAAGAGGAAGCAGAGATAACAACAAAATAATGCATCAACACTACTACTTGACAACAGACATAGAACCTCATTAAATACGTGAGAAACTGTCAATTTTGTGAAACATGCTACTGATTTACTTAAAGAAATTTGATATTGATTAGACAAAATATAACATGGATTTAGTGAAATAAGCTACAGATTTCTCAAAACATATTCCTTGTTTAGTGAAACATATATATACTGACTTAGTTAAACATACTAATGATCTGGTGAAACAAACTAATGATCTGGTGAAATATACTAATGATTTGGTGAAACATACTAATGATTTGGTGAAACATACTAATGATTTCAAGATACCACTAAAAATTTTAAGAAACATACTAATGATTTCAAGAAACATACTAATGATTTCAAGAAACATACTAATGATTATAAGAAACATATTACTAATTTCAAGAAACATACTTATGATTTCAGGAAACATACTAATGATTATAAGAAACATATTAGTAATTTCAAGAAACATACTAATGATTTGAAGAAACATACTAAAGGCTTAAAAAAAACATACTTTTGATTAAAAGAAACATACTGTTGATTAAGTGAAACATAACACCAGTTTGGAGAAACGTACTAGTGATTCACAAAAACCTACTACGAATTGAGATAAATGTGCCTCTGATTCTTTGAAACATACTACAGCTTTTAGTGAAGTCCTACCTCATAGTAATACAACCAGCCATCCTGTGCCTTGAAGAAGCGTCTCTTCCAAGTTTTCAACAGTGTGGCTTTTCTCTTGTTCATGGGCAACTTCTCCATGAGCCCTTCCATTGTGATGTACTGATGTGAGATGTCTTCTATTACCTGTAGAACAAATGGGTGTAGATATATACCTCCCAATTTATGCATACTGATGCATGTACATCATGTAGATAAAACCAACGACAGGTGAAATCTACAAGGTTAGCATTGTAGAAACAGTATCATGATGAAGTGTCAGAGAACAAGATAGTCTGTCAATTAATCTCTCTCTCTCTCTCTCTCTCTCTCTCTCTCTCTCTCTCTCTCTCTCTCTCTCTCTCTCTCTCTCTCTCTCTCTCTCTCTCTCTCTCTCTCTCTCTCTCTCTCTCTCTCTCTCTCTCTCTCTCTCTCTCTCTTATTTTTTTGCCTGAGTGTATGTGTGTTAATGTATGTGTGTATGTGTAGGCATTTGTGTACTGGGGGGTTCATGTGGCAGGGCAGAGAGAGAGACAGAGAGAGAGAGAGAGAGAGAGAGAGAGAGAGAGAGAGAGAGACAGAGAAAGAGAGAGTTACTATGTGTGCACAAGTATCCACTAAAGGACTTGCAATTATAGCCCTCAGACTAATAGTGAAGTTCATAATTAACCTAGGATTGCACACTTCTTTGGCTAACAGTAAAGTTTACATCTAAGCCCCTGTTAGACAACACTTAGGTTAAAAGTAAATTTCACATCTGAACCTACGTCAGACAACCCTTAAGCTAACAGTAAAGTTTACATCTGAAGCTATGTCATACAACCCTTATGCTACCGGTAAAGTTTACATCTCAACCATCATCAGACTAACTCAGACTAACATTAAAGTTTATATTTGAAACTAGGTCAAACAACCTTTAGGCTAACAGTAAAGTTTACATTTGAACCCAAGTGAAACAACCCTTAGGCTAACAGTAAAGTTCACATCTGAACCTAAGTGAAACAACCCTTAGGCTAACAGTAAAGTTCACATCTGAACCCAAGTGAGACAATCCTTAGGCTAACAGTAAAGTTCACATCTGAACACAAGTGAGACAACCCTTAGGCTAACAGTAAAGTTCACATCTGAACACAAGTGAGACAATCCTTAGGCTAACAGTAAAGTTCACATCTGAACACAAGTGAGACAATCCTTAGGCTAACAGTAAAGTTCACATCTGAACACAAGTGAGACAACCCTTAGGCTAACAGTAAAGTTCACATCTGAACCCAAGTGAGACAACCCTTAGGCTAACAGTAAAGTTCACATCTGAACACAAGTGAAACAACCCTTAGGCTAACAGTAAAGTTCACATCTGAACACAAGTGAGACAACCCTTAGGCTAACAGTAAAGTTCACATCTGAACCCAAGTGAAACAACCCTTAGGCTAACAGTAAAGTTCACATCTGAACCCAAGTGAAACAACCCTTAGGCTAACAGTAAAGTTCACATTTGAACCCAAGTGAGACAACCCTTTAACTGTAGTCCATTCCAAAAGTCATGCCTGACTTAAAAATCTGTAACTCAGTAAATGTTCGATGTCAGTTGTTGAAATTTGGGGTGCAGCCTGTTAATAATTATTTCCTTGTGAGAAATGTTTTCTTTTCTTTTAATGTAAACATCTAGTTTTTTTTTTTAACCTAATTTACCGTCTTTGGAAAGAAGAGAAAAAAATGACGCTGATCTAAAGCAAACAATCAGCACGCTTAAGTTAACTAAGTAACAGAAACTTTTTAAAACATCACACCACATGCATGTCATAGGCATTTAACTCTCAGGTGGTCATCTCCAGCATTAGTCACCCGTGAGTTGTCAATTTTTTAAATTGTATGCAGGATAGGCTATCAAAATAATCTTAGAAGTCAAAATCACCATCATCATCGTCATCATGTCAAAAATTCTCTTCCACACATTAAACTAATTTCAACCCACTTTAAAGATTCTTAATCCGTTGCCACTTCTCCTTTCAAAAGTATAATAAACAAAACATGACTATGATGACATCAAAGGCAATAAATCCTGCCCAGAAGGACATAACTGTCTTCATTCTCGTGCTTTCATTCAAGTGTGGATTAGGAACAGGAGGAAAAGATACGGGAGCACTCACCTCATCCATGAGCTTCACTTCATACAGGACTGAATATACTGGGTCCTGCAAAAGAAAACAATACTACTTATACACACATATACATATTATGGACTTGTCCAATGTGTGATAAGGATAATCTGTCAGTTAACTCACTAACTGACATACAGATTTTTTTTTTTTTTTAATATCCAGAAACCATGAGTTGTTAACCCTTTGGCTCAGTACTATGGATATCGCAACCCTTCGGCCTTGATTCCATGATAGGTACAGTAAATCTGGGGGGAAATGTGGCTTTTCTGCCTACCCCCGGGAGTGAACCCGGACCACAAGGAGTTCGTCACCCGGTCACCGCGCAGTCCGGTTTAGCCAACTACGCTAGAGAGCCGGGCAACACATACAGATAAAATGGGAAGTATCACTGTGAAAAAGAACAGTAGTGAGGTTGCTTCACTGTAGTTGAGTAAGTAAAAATAACCTTTCCTCTACTTGAGGGTTACTGAATATATTGTGTTAACCACATATTTGTTTTAATAAACCAATTGTCAATATCATGCCGACTACTCTCACTTCCGGAAATACTTCTTAGTATCCATTTTGAGGTTTCTTGACCTAGTTCAAGTCATTTATTTTCGGTCCAAAGCGAATTCTAAGACATGACACCCAAAAAATGGTTTAAAAGTGGTTGTGAACAGCAAAATAGAAAGAGGGATAATACAAACTAATGTAAACCTTGAAGAATGGCTATGAAAACATAACAGAAAATGAAAAGGTATTATTCCATAATCAAATAGACATTATAATCAGTAATCAGCAGGTTCTTTACAGAATGTTGCTCTCGTCACGGCACACCTGAAAGTTTCTCTTTCTCTAGCCATTTCTCCAGCCCAATGTGCTTTTACAGCCCTTGCATGTTCAATGTTTCTTATCCATCTTCACAGAGGTCTGCCTCTGCTAAATACGCATAGCAGGTTTTTGAAGAATACTGCCACTAAAATAAGGGCCACAACTTTATCTTTTTCCTCCCCCATATCCTACATACTATGGACACAAGACTGAGCCATAAAGTATTTAGATCCCTGTGCAATGAAATTGATCATCTCGACTTTAAACCTTTAAGTGCTTTCACTCCAACAATGTCACTGCTAATGCTTGAGTGAAGCAGTAATAACAAACAATTCAAATCACAGGTGAATTCCATAGGGCCAAAATACACAATCCTAATAAGAGTCAGATGTGCTGGAGTCTTTTGTATGCCCTGACTAATTATAAGATGTACTTACATATATCTCACATTCATCTAGGTTTATTCAAAATGAAGGTCATGGTCGTTAAGCTAGCCATTCCAATGAAGGAGTCTGCAAGTCACTCGAAAATGATCTTATCTGTTTATTTGGTTCTCTCTTTCCTAGAGGCTTTAATATCCAACACTGCTTTAATTAAATAAATTTTTCGAGTGATGTCCCTGGCCCTAACCTCTCACCCCACCTACTAATCCTTTCTCTCCTCCTGGCCAGTATCTCACTTGTGTCTTTCCGTGGTCAAGCCATTTGGCTCGTGTTCTGGAGGCAGTGAGTCATTACACGGCTGCACCGTTTAGTTCATGAGTACAATTTTTACGGAGGTCCCCGGGGATAATCGCTGGAGCTATGGAGTTGATGCAATGTGCGGTGCTCTTGGCAGCCGTTCAGCAGAGAGAGACTGAGCTATTGGGATAGAACCGGGTGCAATGAAGTGGATCCTCTTTACTTAACATTTTAACTGTATCACTGTCAGACAGGTGACAAAGAGCCTCTGCTGCTCAAGCATGCATGGAGATTCTTTTTTGACAGGCCTCACCATAAAGCTTAGTGACCGTTATATATTCTTGTCTATTTTTTTTGTTTTTGGGGTATCCTGATGAAGTCTTTCTAGCTGGAACATTCATTTTGTTTTGCAAGACTGTGGCATTGTGAAGCTAGTTAGTTCTGATATAATTTTTCATAAACATGCATAACATGTTCACTTGTGTACATAAGTAATATCCAGTCCCTCATGGAGTACTATCTGGTACTTAAAGAGCAAAGAGAGAGAGGGAGGGAGAGAGAAACAGAATATTATAAAGGTTGATTTTCTGAATGGAATGCAAAGGGTCTGAACCACACGGCAATACGGCAAAGGCTCGTACTGGTTCAGACCTGTCTACAATTTTGCAAGGTCATCCTAGAACCAGGTTCCCAAACTAGAGTCTGGCCACTATAGGTAGGATGAATGTTTCTTTCAAACTCTGAGTGTATCTGCCTGAGAGGTAAAGAATCAACAGTTTGCATACAAATAAGTCAGGTCTGTAAAACAGATGTGCATGCAACACTCAAGAACAAGACTAAAGTCCAGACATGGATGGACAACAAGGACCTTCCACCAGAGTTTACAGCTAATTAAACATGATGATGATGGTGATGATGATGATGATAATGATGATGATGATACTGATGATGATGATGATGATGATGAAGAACAAGAAGGAAGGAAGAAAAGAAGGAAGGAAGGAAGGAAGGAAGGAAGGAAGGAAGGAAGGAAGGAAGGAAGGAAGGAAGGAAGGAAGGAAGGAAGGAAGGAAGGAAGGAAGGAGGAAGGAAGGAAGGAAGGAAGGAAGGAAGGAAGGAAGGAAGGAAGGAAGGAAGGAAGGAAGGAAGGAAGGAAGGAAGGAAGGAAGGAAGGAAGGAAGGAAGGAAGGAAGGAAGGAAGGAAGGAAGGAAGGAAGGAAGGAAGGAAGGAAGGAAAGGAGGAGGAGAAAAAGAAGAGATTAACAATAAGAAGACTGTCTGAATAACAACTTACACACAAATTCACATATTCAAACAAGTACTTACAGGGTCCCAGTTTCTGAGGTTCATCCGGGGTACTCTGTCTTCATCATCCATCTCAATGCCATCATCAACAAAGGTCGTGAAGTCTGCAGGGTCTTTCTCGGCAGACGGTGCGATGCTGGATTTGATTGGTGAGCTTTTACTTCCATCGCCATCAGTCTCTGTTAGATTGAAAATGTAAGATGATGATAAACAATAAGTTATGACAAATTATTCAATCATCAGCATTCTTTTGATCCCAAAGAGGGCCGCCTGGTCTGTACAGACATAAACTAACACGTCCTGTTCTTGCAACGCAGGACCACTGTTATCAGGAGGCCACCCGTTCTGAGTGGCGTACGTGCCTTAGGCATGGTACATCGGCAGTTGGAAATCGAAAAGAGTAGCCAACCGGGCTGCCCGGGCAAAATTTGGAATTAAAAATGTACCCAAAACCTTTCAGGATCCTCGCCGGTGCTACGGAGTCTGTGCACTGTGCTGAGCTTCTTCGGACTCAGACTTTAGTTAGAAGAACAGAGCACTCATGGGTTACTATCCGTGTGCCATGATGTTGGTCCGTTGTTCAAACTTAACTGTGCAAACAAACCTTATAACTAATATGCCTCCATGACATGGGGGCGGGAGAGATTTGTTTACTTTACATATAGAATAAGTATTGGGGGTGGTGGGATTGTGATGCAGTTTCATATTAATGACATACATGGGTTCAAAGTCCGAAGCCAGTTGCAGGCAATTTGATCACAAACCACTTGGAGATGTTTTCAACAAAAGTATGAGCACTGAACCCTTCAAAAAAGCATTGCCAAACTTTCAACAAAATTGTATCCAATAAAACTACGAACAGCCAACAAATAAATGCTGGGGACGGTTTAAAACATTCAGTAAAAGAAACGTAACTAACTTTTCCTAACCATACATGGAACGAATCAGGTAATCGAGGTTCGAACTTTACAGCACATGAGTCACCCCAAAGTTGCTCCGTTCCTGCGCCAACAAAAACCATACAGAATGTCTGTCACTGTCACTTGTGGAGAAATTGAAACAGACTGAAGTCTCAGCAATTCTAACAGCATGCACATGCGATAAAGTGCATCAGATAGCCGTCATAAGTGTCGTGGCTTTATTATGATCCTCCCCAAAACAGAGGAAATCCACATGTCACGGGACAGTGATATTTCAGGGGGTTGATAGATAGGCTGCATGCAGTCGTGGGACCTAAGCTGCATGCATTCGTAGACATAGGTTGCACTGTAGGACGTAGGTGGGTTGGGGTTAGGGCCAGTTCTAGATGTTTTGGGGTCGTTAAAAGCATCACCCTCTAAAATGTTGGACTGTCCTGTGACGTCAGATGGAGTAGGCTATTAATAAAGAACCGAAGTGTCATTATGGGACAAAAAGAGTGATTAACTATCAATTAACTGGCTAACAGGCAAAAAGCGGCCAGGAAATAGATGGGCTCGAGGAATAAAAGAGATACAATAGACAATAGATGTGTGAATAAAGATATTACATTAACACATGCAACTGCAACTAGCAAAAGAGAGAAGAAAGTAATCATAACTCCTCTCTGAAGGTCGCGGGTTCGTTTCATGGATGTCTAGTTCCGTTCGCGAGTGCAGCTTTTGCGGAGATACCATGGGATGGTGGCTGAAGTTACCAAGTTCGTGTTTTGTGTGACATTATTGACAGGTGGCTAGCCATTCAGTGGAGACACACCGAGCAAAATGGGATAGAACCCGTGCATTCTTTTTCTTTTTCTTCGCATTCACAGGCTGTAAACTCCAGTGGAAAGTTCGGGTTGTTCGTCCACCTCTGGACTTTAGTCTTGTTCAAGAATCTGAGTGTTGCGTGCACATTCGTTTTACATATTTGATTTATCTGTACACAGAGTGTTGGTTCCTTGCCTCTCAGGCAGATGTACCCTGACTTCAAAGAAAGCTTGATGGGAAGGCAGTTGGTCTTTGCTTGTTTTCCCCACAATGGGGTCCCGGAACCCACACGGGGAAACCCTTGTAACGCAGTAGATTATTTTGACATTAACTTTAACGTTGTCATCATCATCGTTTATGCAATTTACACATACGCAAACGGTCATAAAATGTCTTCTCACACAGCGGCTACTTTTTTGTAAGGGTTATGCCATATGGCCAAGCTGTCCACGCATGCATATCTCTCTCTCTCTCTCTCTCTCTCTCTCTCTCTCTCTCTCTCTCTCTCTCTCTCTCTCTCTCTCTAGAGAACTAGAATGTCTTTGCAGTGGAACACACGAGGGGCATAGAAATAAAAAAAAAATAAACATGAAGAAGGGAGCTAAAGAGTGAAGCTAAATAGACAGGGAGGACATGGGGAGAGCAAAATGCTATAACGAAGGTGTCGTGGAGTGAACAGCCAACCCTATACGATGGACGAGTCGTGAAGCTGACTTCCCTAGCGGGCACGTCATATTTCAAACTTAAACCCGTCCGGAGGGGTATATAGTCCCTTGTATTGATATATACCTCTATCTGGTAAAATATTCATTTCTAGACCCTCTAGTTGCTTTGAGAAATCTTCATTTTCAAACTTGCAACTGTGGGCTGAAGATTTCTGGTGTTTAATTCAGAAATTCCTGTAAGCCTGTTTACTCCATGGGCATGCATACAGGGACTTCTTCCTAGTGACGCCAAGCTTAGTTTTGAGCGGCATTCTTTCGCCTGATCTCCAAAGTGTCAAGACGTGTATACAGTCTATTAATAAAATTGGCGCATTCAGTACCAGTTCTATCTTTGAAGAATTCCTAATATATGTCTTTTTAAAGTTGGCCACTGCTGCAGAGAGGGCAGATTCAGCTGTGTGATCGCACAGAGTTCGGCCGTTCTTGATGTCCAGAGATCAGGCTCCGAACATTAAACCTTTTCCTGTGCAGACTAAACAGTTTGTGCTCTACATAACCCACACCATTTGTAAAGATATTAAACCCTACAAGTAATTATTCTCTGACCAGACAAACGAATTTTTGTGCCTCCTAGCAGAAATATGGAATCTGGGTCATCTTTTAACAGTTAACTGCTGTGACGTCAGAGCTAGACGCTCTGAGTCAAAGGTGTGTTTGACACAGAAACAGTGGGCGTGTAGTGAACAGCCTGTGGAGACGTGAAATATATATAGGTACTAACCGTATACATTGTATGTCTGCGAGTGCAGATGTGAGGGTGGAGAGAGGGTGATCTATGTGTGGTGGTGTCTATCTATCTCCACTATATACCTTGTCTTCTATCTGGTGTACTAATTTACAGACAGATAAATGAAAGGAGACACTGTCTCTTCTTGCGAGTTACACTCTGAGGAATGGAGAAGGGTAGCCGAGTGTGGGGTGAGCTGATGTGTGAATAAAGATGATTACTAATTCTGATTTCTTTCCTGACAAGATGATACCTCCTTAGAGATCAGGCAGACGAATCACAGTCCAGCCAACAACCACCAACCCATACCATTATGGGCACCAAGCATACCCAAAAGTCCTACCTATTCTTGCCACTACCTCAACGTGGCAGGAGTTTGTTTGTGAGTTCCAGGACTAGTGGACAATTGCAGACTCCTATGTCATCAATCCAGAGAATCAGTCTTCAAGAGCTTTGTTGGGCTCCTATGCAGTTCCTGTGTCCTCACCTGTGAGACAGTCAGCTTGTAACAAATCAAATCGAGGCATAGCTACCTATTGAGTCAACTACAGTCGAATCACCATGGACTGAGGGGAGCAGTGACCTACGAACTGGGATAAGGGATCTCTTATTCATATACATGCTCTCTTCCTACAGCTACTTGCGATTCCTACGATGAACTCATGTAAAATCCAGGAACTACATCTGGCTGCTTCAATATCTGGGTTGTGTCATTGATTCCTGAACTCCATTCAACGAACACTCTTGATTATCTATTCATTTATATTTGTATTTATATTGAGCTTATTACATGCAGAAATTTCCATGGCTGACTTGGGTGTCCCTGTTTCACCATTCTAACTGTCTAGCTTTTATGTTTGTGTGAGTAATAAGTGTAATCTGTGTTAACATGGCTATGATAGTATACTATCATAACCTGGGGGCTACTTATTTATAGTAGTGGGGGTATCCAGCCAAGTGTGCCTAGGAATATTATATATTTTGTAGTGCCAAAGCTTGAGATGCCCTACTCCTGAAATAAGTTGAGCGTATATTGGCCACGGGATATCCCTTAGACCAATACGAGACAACGACTCAACATTATTATTTCAGAGTGCTGTTGGTTCTTAAGGAGAAATCCTTAAATCAGGCATGTGACAGAAGGAAAGAACGACTCGTTGAGAGGATCTATGGCTTAATTTCGGGTTAGAAAGGCAGAAGTAGAAGAAAAAAAAGAAAGCAGCAGAAAAAAATTGTCACAATTCATGCGTTACCCAGGCTTAAAAGGGATGCAAAGAATGGTCAGTAAATGTAACTAAGTGTATGACTCTTTTTTACGCGTGTCGCATCCAGCGAAGTCTAGACTCACATTTAGTATACACCAGTCGGCACTCGGTCAGTGATGTGGTCACGCCGGCCGCATTTACTCACCAAGACATAACCTGATACCCATTTCAGGTTGGGTCGACCTGGACGACAAGGTCAGTTCTCGATGTGGATAGGAATCCAAGCATTTTGGGCCCGATTGGCGAGCCAAAGAATGGTAAACGTCTGTGTCAAACACCACAAAAGCTGTAAATGTGATGCCGAGGTTATCACAGTAGATAGTTTTAAAATAGGGTGTCGGAAATTATACTGAAGATAGGAATAAACTCACAGGGAGCAAGTACAGCAAGGATCTACAAGTCATCAGTAGAAGTTATCCTCCTCGACAAGTGTTTCGGCCCACGATTCTCCTAGACACTTTCGGAGGTGGGCCCACCTGAGTTCATGAAGCTCAGGGCTGGTACCCTGCTGCACGAGATTACCGGATGATGTTTTTCTTTCGGATAGGGACAAGACGACTTGGTGATTTGCAGAAGGTACTGTGAGATAAGAAGTCGTTGCGGCAGCCTAATTAGAACAGTCAGCATGCCTGGACGACCGAGCGACAAGCTTACGTTTGGTTTACCGGACACATGTTGGACTTTTGTTAGCAGGTAGCAGAGGAACACTGGCAGACAATTCGGACACGATGGACTTTCAAAGGGTGAGAAACCCTTTTCCACTAGAAACCCGGACCAGCTCACCGAGGCCCGTCCCCTACGTTGTTCCGTTGCGTTAAAAGCCAACTCGAGGCCCTTTCGGCTGCCTCGCCCAGTTTTTTAAGTGTTCGTTTCCGTTCATTACCACGCAATCCTAGTTCTTTAACCACATTATACAATGACACGAACCGTGTACGCCTCGTTTCTCCTCAGACCGGCTGCTAAATCACTGTATTTCTCGAGCTTGTACAGGTGATTTTCGTCCAAACGCGATTCATACGGGACGGTCAACTCAATTAGGATGAGCTGCCGTTTCTCCGCAGAGTGGAGAACTATGTCAGGTCGCAGAAAAAGAAATGAAAAAAAAACATACCTTATTTCAGCTTTACAAACTCAAATACAATGAAGAAACAAAGGACGTTGCGGCGATTAGCCCTCATCAGCAAACAAAGACAACACACACACACAAATGAACACTGATTATAAAATGACTACATTAGAATATTATGTAAACGACTATGACAAAATGATACTAAACTAAAGGCTTATACAAGTTCCGACAATTAAGTAATAAGACTGATTTTATTAATTTATTATTTAGGAAAAAAAATGCCAACTATCATTCACAGCATGAAATTTAAAGAGGCAACCGTCGTCTATGATTTGGCAACGTTTTGTAGCCGCCCTATAAGCAGACAACAAACAAGCCGCCGTTCTGTTAACCTAGTCAGAGGTGCATTATTACGTAATCAGCATAAGCAACAACGACAACAAAAAAGCTGACATCAAATTCTGTTTAAAACTCAGAAAAAGCGCCTTTGCAACTGTTAAAATGATGCTACAAGTTTATGGAGATAATTGTTTATCTCATGCACATATTTTCAGCTGGTATTGACGATTCAAAAGTGGTGTGGAAATAATTACTAAAGCAATAAGACCTGGACGCCCAAATTCTGTTCGTTATGAGGAACTCATTGCAAAATTCTGAGAACGGATACAAGAAGATCGTTGAAGATCGACGGTGAAGATGATGGCAGATGAAGTGGTGTTAATGCAGAGATTATTCGTAAAATTTTAGTGGAAGATTTGGGCAAGAAAAAAGTTGCTTTCCAGTTTGTATTCAACACCTGGCAATCTGTTTCTTCTTCATGACAATGCACGGGCTCAAAAGGCGGTAGTTGTACAGGAATTTTTGGCATAAAGACAAGTGCGTGTTCTCAACCATCCACCCTATTCGCCCAGATTTGTCCCCCTGTGACTATTTTCTATTCCCAAAATTAAAGTTGCCATTGAAAGGACGCTTCTTTAACGATGTTGATGACATCCAAAGGGTCGTAACATTGACTTTAAGGGCCATAACAACATAAGAACTACAGAGGTCGTTCGAGTGTTTGTCAGATCGTGCCACTTGCTGTATCAATGCACAAGGGACTTACTTTGAATTAGATACAGGTTATATCTTCAAGTGTTGATTATTTTAATTTTTATGGAATTAATCTCACTACTTAATTGTCGGACCTTGTACAAAGTAGGTGATACTTATCTAGGTCGCTGCTGAAGCTCCGAGAGGATTTAAATAGACAGGTCGTGCGTGTGCTTGCCAAAACAACAGTCCTGGTTCAACCACCGGTAGCGGCAACTGTTTCATTCATACATTGTTCTATTATATGTCCCATCTGCAGTCTATTTCTTCACTCCGTTCTGTCCTGTTGTACCATTATATGTGGCATATATATATGCCTATTTCTTCACTCCGTTCTGTCCTGTTGTACCATTATATGTGGCATATATATATGCCTATTTATTCACTCCGATATGTCCTGTTGTACCATTATATGTGGCATATATATATGCCTATTTCTTCACTCCAATATGTCCTGTTGTACCATTATATGTGGCATATATATATGCCTATTTCTTCACTCCAATATGTCCTGTTGTACCATTATATGTGGCATATATATATGCCTATTTATTCACTCCGATATGTCCTGTTGTACCATTATATGTGGCATATATATATGCCTATTTATTCACTCCGATATGTCCTGTTGTACCATTATATGTCACATATATATATGCCTATTTCTCCACTTCGTTCCGTCCTGTTCTACCATTATATGTGGCATATATATGCCTATTTCTCCACTCCGTTTCGTCCTGTTCTACCATTATATGTGGCATATATATGCCTATTTCTCCACTCCGTTTCGTCCTGTTCTACCATTATGTGTCACATATATATATATGCCTATTTCTCCACTCCGTTCTGTCCTGTTGTACCATTATATGTGGCATATATATGCCTATTTATTCACTCCGATATGTCCTGTTGTACCATTATATGTCACATATATATATGCCTATTTCTCCACTTCGTTCCGTCCTGTTCTACCATTATATGTGGCATATATATGCCTATTTCTTCACTCCGTTCCGTCCTGTTCTACCATTATATGTCACATATATATATATGCCTATTTCTCCACTCCGTTCCGTCCTGTTCTACCATTATATGTGGCATATATATGCCTATTTCTTCACTCCGTTCCGTCCTGTTCTACCATTATATGTCACATATATATATGCCTATTTCTCCACTCCGTTCTGTCCTGTTCTACCATTATATGGGGCATATATATGCCTATTTCTCCACTCCGTTCTGTCCTGTTGTACCATTATATGTGGCATATATATGCCTATTTCTTCACTCCGTTCTGTCCTGTTGTACCATTATATGGGGCAAATATATGCCTATTTCTTCACTCCGATATGTCCTGTTGTACCATTATATGGGGCATATATATGCCTATTTCTTCACTCCGATATGTCCTGTTGTGCCATTATATGTCACATATATATATGCCTATTTCTCCACTCCGTTCTGTCCTGTTCTACCATTATATGTCACATATATAGGCCTATTTCTTCACTCCGTTCCGTCCTGTTCTACTATTATATGGGGCATATATATGCCTATTTATCCACTCCGTTATGTCCTGTTGTGCCATTATATGGGGCATATATATGCCTATTTCTCCACTCCGTTATGTCCTGTTGTGCCATTATATGGGGCATATATATGCCTATTTCTCCACTCCGTTATGTCCTGTTGTGTCATTATATGTCAAGTGCCACAACGGATTGGAAAAAATTATAGCAGGAAGCATGGTGCCAAGAAGGAGGGGCACCGGATATAAGTGACGCCTTGAGTATGAAAGTAAATGAAGCGGGAGAACTGGCAAGAATTTAGAGGGTGTCCCATAAGTTTCCATACCTATGGGGGAAAAAACGTATTACCAATGCCAGGACAAGCATAACTCCCGCTGTTGTTCAGCGGTGTGTGACGGACATTAAAGTGTGTTTTCAAAAAAATGTTGGTCATATGGAGTATAGAACATAGTATATAAAATATAGTTGTTATAAAAATTTTTATTTTCTTTCTTCTTCAGCGTTCTGAGCCCTCAAAATTCATTGCTGCAGATATTACCCGCCTCCACTCACCTCTCTGGTTGGCCTTCTCTTTCCAGTTGGTGACACCAAGTGTTTGCAATTCTGTGTGGACGTTATCTCTCCGTCGTTTTCTTAGTCTGCCTCGTGGTCTACGACCATTCAGCTCCCCTGTGTATACAGATTCTCTGTCGTTTGACATTCTGTTTGATATGCTCAAGCCAAGTTTATGCCCAAGTTTATTTTTCCCACGTATTGACATATATGGGGCACCCTTAAAAAACATTCATAGTATCTTCACTAAGAGACATCCTTTTAAAGAGGTGCGTATCTGTACATGTCCACCCCCCATACACGGATTTACATCTGTAGTGTTAGCCAAGCCCACATTGTGTGTACTTCTTTATTTTGGGTATCAAACGCTCGAGCAAGCATACAGTAGACACACCCACTATCTATGCTTGCTGGCAAATGGCCAACTCTTCAGACACGCTTCGGTGGCAATACAAGTAGGTTACTGCCGTCAGATAAAAGAGACAGAGCGAGAGATACAGTTGGGTGAGGGGGTGGGGGTGGAAAGAGTGTGAGAGCTAGGCAGACAAAGTAAGACCGAGTGAAACAGGCAGCCGACCAGCCAGCCAGTCATATCGACACCCAGAAAGACCGACCAATGTCTAGTAGAACTGGTGGACACTCAGTGAATCATAAAACCAGACAGGCCAGGTGAAGCCGAGTACAGCCAACCAATCTGTCAGTCGGACAGACAGACACAGTGAAACAGAGACAGAGACAACAAGGCTGTCAAATTAAAAAAACCAACCGAGAGATAGTCAGTTAGTAACAAAGACCGACCCACCGAGTGAAACCAAAAGACACCCACTCAGTCTTAAAGACGGATCAAAAGAAACTGAAAAATGGCAAGTCAGATGTCTGAAGTCGGATCAGTGAAACCGAAAAATGGCCAGTCAGAAGACCGAAGACGGATCCAGTAAAACCCAAAGAATGGTTGGTCAGTCAGAAGACCGAAGGCGGGTCAGTTAAACTGAAAAATGGCTAGTCTGAAGACCGAAGGCGGATCAGTTAAACCGAAAAATGGCTAGTCAGAAGACCGAAGGCGGATCAGTTAAACCGAAAAATGGCTAGTCAGAAGACCGAGTGAGTCCAAGAAAGACCGGAAATTCAATGAGAATCTTTGACATACATATAGAAACAATAAAATACACAACTAGTTACATATACAAAAGTATATAAGAGAAAAGAAGAGAAGACTGAAGACGGATCTAGTAAAACCGAAAAATGGCGGTCCATGTACGGTCTATAGCAGACGCTGAGTGTTATTATGTGTGACACATCCTGTGTATCTAGTGTATCTGGGAAGGTAATAATCGTAATCTATATCTGTCACATACGCAATCTATATATTTCACTAAGCGGCTAGTTTATCAATCTAAACTCATGCTGGTTTGGAAAACGTTAGGCTTTCTGATATCTGAGGTCACGACATAACGAGGTGTGGTGACTCAGCTCTTTCTCGCCGCCTATCCTACCCAAGAGAGCTGGAGGAAAATTGAGAAAATCCTCCAGATTAACGTTGAAGCCACCCACGGCCTTCTCTATATACAGAAGGACCTGAGCCACTAAAGAGCCGTACTGGTAGGGGAAACATGAAACCTGTCTGAATCAGGGACTAATCCTCAGCCGCTGACAAAGGATACTGCCTAGACTGTGTAAACAGTTTTTAAAAAACTGGCATGCCTTGTAAACAGATTAATAAAAATACACGCACACAGTCGCACACACTTAGAGAGAGAGAGAGAGAGAGAGAGAGAGAGAGAGAGAGAGAGAGAGAGAGAGAGAGAGAGAGAGAGAGAGAGAGAGAATTGACAAGAATGTGAATAAACAAGTTAAAAAAATACTTCATAAATCTTCTTCTTCTATAAAACTTCTTCTTTAAGTTCACCATCTGTAAAGTCTGGTGGAAATTTCTGGTTGTTCGTCCATTTCTGGACTACAGTCCTGTTCCAGAATCTGAGTGTTGCGTGTACACCCGTTTGACAGATCTGACTTATTGTGTGCAGACTGTTAGTGCCTTGCCTATCAGGCAAATGCACTCCGATTTCGAAGGAAGCTCCCAATTAGTCGACTCTTACGACACGCTTTTGGGTAGTCAGTGGGTCTATTTTTGTTTTTCCTATAATAGGGCCCCGGAACCCGCACAGGGGGGACTGTACAAATGATAAAGAAAAACAAGTTTTAAAAAAAGACAGATTTGTAGTTTTACGGAAAAGGGGTGGGGCGGGGGAAGGGGGGTGCCAGCCCAAAGAAGAAATATAAATTTCCAGCTCCACAGTTTCACAATCAAGAAGGACTAAATGAACGATGAGGCCAGAAAGGCATTATTAGTAAATGATGACGCATGCGGACAACGGTATATTTTTTGTTTTTGTTTTATTCAAACTACACAAAGACACTAAGCCTCCATAAGTCTTTGACAGTGTCACCTAAAGTCGATAAAAGACACCGCAGAACAAATTATAAAGAAATGTGTTAAAACAATTGTGTGCAATCGATAAAAGAAGAACAAGTTATAAAGTTAGAATTACTATACAGTCTATCGCATCAAGACAAATTATAAAGTAACGCCTTGGTGTAGTATTAATTTACCGACAAAAGAAGAGCAGTTTATAAAATAACGTGCTGGTGTGTACATATAAAGGGAGAAGTTATAAATTAACGTGTTAATCCAGTTGTTTATTGATAAAAGGAGAACACGTTATAAAGTAAGTGTATACAGTTTCAGTTTACAGTCAATAAAAGGGGAATTGGTTATAAAGTTAAGTGTTGATAAAAGTACTAGTGTTCAGATACAATAACATGTTATTAAATAACATGCTAATATGATAATATAATATCAATGTACAGATAAACAATAGCAACCCATAAAGTAACGAGCTGATACTGTATTAGTGTGATGTTGATTATAAAAGATAAGTTATAAAGTAAGGTGCAGTAATATCAGTGTACACCCAATACAAGAATATCAAATTATAAAGTAACGCGTTGATACGGTATTTGTGTAAAGTCGACAAATGGAAAACCAGTTATAAAGCAACATACTGATCTGATATTAGTGTTTTAAAGATAAAAGACACCCACGGAACAAGCTAAAGTAACGAGTTCAACAGACAGACAGACAGATTGATATAAGCCATTAAGTATATTAGCAACTATTAGTATCAACAGATAAGACAGAGAGACGGAGGTAAAAGTGAAGGTGAGAAGATTGACTTCACTGCACCAGGTTTAATCCATATGGCCCAGTCTCTCTCCGCAGAACAGCTAGCTAGAGCGTCGCACAGAGCACGACCTCTGTAGTTCCGGCGACAATCCCTAAAGCTCTGTATAAAATGGCACTCGTGAACTGAACGGCGCCGCTGTGAAACTGACCCACGACTTTCGAAACGCGAGGCAAACGGCTTGACCGCTTCACCACGGAGACCCGCTTAAGGGAGGGAGGGAGAGAGAGAGAGAGAGGGGGAGGGAGGGAGGGAGAGAGAGAGAGAGAGAGAGAGAGAGAGAGAGAGAGAGAGAGAGAGAGAGAGAGAGAGAGAAAGAGAGAGAGAGATCAAGCTATACTGGATATATTCTGAGAAAAGACGAACACAGAATCATAAAACAAGTAATGCAGCGGGAAATATATGAACAGAAACAAAGGAGGACGCCCTAAAGTAGGACTAAGGCCAACAATTATGAGAGAAGCCAAACAGTGCTGGACTGGATTCCATCTATGATATCGACGTGTTGCTTGGAGGGGACGTTTTGGATCAAAGGATTGACAGACCTTTGTGTAATACACTAGCACAACACGACAAGGAATGATGTTTTTAATACCGGATCAACATCATGGCACACAGGTAGTGACCCATAAGTGCTCCGTTCTTCTTCTAACTCAAGTCTGAGTCCGAAAAGGTTCAGCACAGTGCACAGGCTCTGTAGCACCCGCGAGGATCCTGAAATACTTTGGGTAGATTTTTAACTTGAAATTATTGACGGGGCAGCGCAGTTAGGCTACTTTGTTCGATTTGTAACTACCAATGGATTTTTTCTTTACGTGCACAACCATGCAGAAAGATTCTCAGAATATCTTGGACAAAGAAAAGGAGAAATACTGACATCTTGACAGATCTGAACATCAAGGGAGATTGGCTAATAAACTCCAGCTTCTGCCGGACGGTGGCCGATGCATTTTTGCTCCATTTGTAGACTGGATATAGTTTCGTCGCCCAGCTTCTGAGTTGAATGCATGGCGTGACCCTGTGAGCTGCGGATTGCATTTGGAATGTTTTTTCGACTGTGACCAACGTGTTGGTGTGAATTGTAGATTCAGAAAATGGCGCGATTCTTGTCGTGCACTGTTGTGGTACCCGTATGTGATTAAAATTAATCGCGTGGGCAACTGCTGATCTTTTGCCGACTTCTGCTACCATCAATGATGAACTACAATTCTAATACTGTGATAAACATTATGTGTGTTTTTCGTTGGCACAGGAGCGGAGCAAAGATGGGGTAACCCGTTTGCCATGAAGCTGAAACTAAGACTACCAGACTAGCTAATAAACAGCATCCTGTCTCGGAAGCTGAAATAGTTTGGTCATATCAAGCGCCACGACGGATTGGAAAACAATTATAGCAGAAGGCATGGTACCAGGAAGGAGAGTCAGGGACCGACCGACACGAAGATGGGCACAGGATATAAGTGACTCTTTGAGTACAAAAGTACATGAGGCGGGAGAACTGGCGAGAGACCGAGTTTCTTTCAGGCAGACCGTGATGAGTGAGACGTTCTGCAAAGGGCCTGCTATATGATGATGATAATGAACACGGGCGTCCGATCTCACTACCCAGAGACCGGGGGGGGGGGGGGGGGAATTACTAAAGTCCAAGTCCACGTGAAAAAATCACAGCTTTAACACTTAAATAGGTATCCTGTTCTCTGATATCCCCCACCCAGAAATATAATCTTAATGGGGCAGATGCTCTCTGTGATGTTTTCAATTTGTGAGTGCCCAAGCGTCTTGTACACACATGCGAGATCCACCACATATAGACCTCTCTGGTTATAATGCAGTGGCTCTCAACTGGTGTTCGCCGACCTCTGGTGATCCGCTGAACACATTTAATGGGTCCGCAATACCATTAAGAGAGTAGGGGTCACAAAGCCTCTTTTTTGCAGTTCGAACACATACACATTATATATATATATAAAGTTCGTGGCTGACGTAAGAAAATAAGAGAGGGTCCCCGGTTCCTATTTAACTGGGAAACACTGTTATAATGCATGGAAAAACAGTCCAAAGGTCTAACAGGATTTGGGCTGCCGGTCGTTTATACTAAATATGGATTAGATATTCGAAAAAAGAATTAGAAGAATGTTGAACGTTTCTTATTGCAGCATTATAAATGGACTTTATCGGCACTATTTACCAGGCCTACATTATATTATATGAAACATCTTCTTATGATATAATTAAACGCCTGAATACGCATACATCATATCCATGCACTTAAGCTGGCAAATGGCCCAATCATTTTGGCATGCTTCAATGAATTTGTGAAAATCTGTGTGTTTGTGGGTGGGGGGTGGGGGGTGGAGGGGGGGGGGCGCGGAGACCAAGTGGAGGAGGTACAGACTTATTTGTGTGCACAACGCATGCAAAAGCACACAGTCGGTAAACTGCCAATAATTTATACAATTTTCTATGGATTTCTAAAAATGCCCCAAAAAAAGAGAGGTGCCAGGAAAACGGTAGAATGGAGAAGGGAGGAGAGGAAGGGGGAAAGAAAGTTACAGACAGTCGGAGACAAAGCGATGCAGACACACAGACTGAGACCGTGTGAAGAAAAATGATCGTGAGACGGAAGGGGAGAGATGGACAACTTCTTGATAGATGACGTAGTCAACCTCACGCCGGCCACCTTTACTTCCCAGAAACACCTATTCTGAGCTGGATCCACCTGGGACTCTAGGTCAGTTCTGAAGAAAAGATCCACCACAGTGCGGATCTGAGCCCTAGATCTTCGGGCCGATAAGCGAGCGACGAGGTGACGAGGTAGAGAGAAGATATTGTGGACAGAGAAGATATAGACAGGAGATACTCTAGACAGAGAAGATATAGACAGGAGATACTCTAGACAGAGAAGATATAGACATAATATACTGTGAACAGGTGAGATAAAGACTCGAGATTTTAAGGATAAAGAAGATATTTAGGTAACATTCAGGACATAGAAGATAAAACACGAAATACTTTGGCAAAGAGGATGTAGACATGAGATACTCTGGGTAAAGAAGATATAGACATGAGATATTCTGGACAAAGAAGATGTAGACATGAGATACTCTGGGTAAAGAAGATATAGACATGAGATATTCTGGACAAAGAAGATGTAGACATGAGATACTCTGGGTAAAGAAGATATAGACATGAGATACTCTGGGTAAAGAAGATATAGACATGAGATATTCTGGACAAAGAAGATGTAGACATGAGATACTCTGGACAAAGAAGATGTAAACATGAGATACTCTGGACAAAGAAGATATAGACATGAGATACTCTGGACAAAGAAGATACAGACATGAGATACTCTGGACAAAAAAGATATAGACATGAGATACTCTGGACAAAGAAGATACAGACATGAGATACTCTGGACAAAGAAGATATAGACATTAGATACTCTAGACAAAGAAGATGTAAACAGGAGATACTCTGGACAAAGGAGGTATAGATATGAGATACTCTGAACAAAGAAAATATAGACATTAGATACTCTGGACAAAGAAAATATAGACATTAGATACTCTGGACAAAGAAGATACAGACATGAGATACTCTGGACAAAGAAGATGCAGACAGGAGACATTCTGGACAGAGAAGATGCAGAGATAAGACATTCTGGACATAGAAGATGCAGACATGAGATACGCTGGACAAAGAAGATGCAGACAGGAGATACTCTGGACAAAGAAGATGGAGACGTGAGATATTCTGGACAAAGCAGAGATATTCTTCACACAGAAGATGTAGACATGAGAGACTGGGCAGACAGCAGATAAATACAAGAAAGGTTGATCAGAAGATGTGGCTGGATATAAAAGATTTTTTTAAAGGTATTTACATTATATATTCTTGGCATAGAAGATACAGACACACAATTTTTTGGATAAAGATGTAGGCACAAGATGCAGTGGAGAGGCAGATATAACATATTCCAGCCAAAAAATAAATGCAACACAAGCTGGAAAAAGAAGAGGTGGATAGAAACTGGCTGTTCTGAACAACAAAAGAGGTAGACACAAGAAAACTGGACAGACAATATTAAAAGAAAGGGTAAACTATGGGATTTGTTTTTAACTACATGATCGTTGGCTACAATGTATCCTTTTAGGTCTTTGTTGTTATTACCTGGTTAAGTCCACACTTCTTCGACAATGTGACTCTTGTTTTACTACTATCCGAAAACAATAAGAACTTTTTTAAAAATAAACCGGCATCCGCGAATATCAAACTATTACTCGAGTATCTGGAATTATAAAACGCATTCAACAGCCTCTAAGTTGTAACAAGCTGGGGAAGCAGTTTAAGCCTGTTAATAATTTTGGTTTGGCTGCACTTGTGAACTCAAACTGGCAGGTTTTGCAGATCAGAACTCTCTGGAAGTTAATGTATTGTTATCTGTGAAGGACTTTGGTTTTGTGTTCTAGAAAAAATAACCAGATGCTGAATATGATGGTTATATTTATTTGTTTGATTCAGAATAAGACCTGTAGTGCGTGCATGTGGTTTTACTGTCTCTGCTAATTGGGCTACATACAGAAAATGTCCTGTCATGGATAGGATACCATATGTTTTAGTTAGTCCTCACCTAACGAACTTTTTTTTTATCGTTACTAAAGCAGCTTGGGTGTAAATTTCGGCTTCCACACACGGCAACATCCTTTGTTGCAGCTCCTGTAGGCCTGGAGTAGAGATAGGTTCAACGAGTGTATTTATCATATCCTTCAATTGTGTCTGTCCCTTTCCTTTAGACAACATACCCCTTGGGCTTTGCTTTTAGTGCATTACTAAACACAAACAGCTATGGATGATATCTACAAATGCACTTATTTTAGAACCAACATGTGAAACAAAAAGAAAATGTTCCACGGAAAAAAAGGCAATTAAAACAATAGTTGATGTTTCTTTGTGTCTTTCATTTCACAGTGGAGCATAGTCCGTCAACTAACTCATTTTGTTGTTAAACTGTTCAAGACTGGTATGGCGCTGTGACTTTGAGGTTAATGAACTTGTGTCACATTATCACGATCCTTACGTACTAGGGTTCGAAATCCGCTGCAGGTCTCCCCCCCCCCCCCCCCCTCCCCCCACTTTTTTTTTAAATGTTTTTTTCTCGTGGCTTTTGGGAGTCGTAAGAGAGCTGCGATGTAGAAGATATTGTGGCCGTTTTCTTCTTCTTTTTCTCGTTCGCCGGCTGTAAACTCCGGCGGAAAAGCTATGGTTGTTAGTCCATTTCTGGGGTCTATTCTTTAGCTCCCCCCTCCCCTGGATTACAAACCGGGCCCCTGACTACCTAATACTCACAAAATTACCAGCGGTTGCACTGTGTAGTCAACCTCCATTATGTACAGTCGTCACACCATTTTGTTTTGACGGCTGGTTGCAATTTTCTGATAAATTGCTCTGCGGGGTAGGCCAGCTCAGGTCGACCCACTTTAGCCGTCTCTTACGACATGCATGATGGGTTGCATTTTTAGTATTCCTTGCCTCCCTTATCGGACCAGGTAATACACAGGCGTTAATTGTTTTACATACATGTTTCTGGGTGACAGCTTTTTTTATATTCAAGTTGGAAAGGAAATTCTGCAGGTGAAAACTCCCTTCCAGCAACCACATGATAGGGTGTCAAGAATTTGACACCACCTCCCTCTCTCTCTCTCTCTCTCTCTCTCTCTCTCTCTCTCTCTCTCTCTCTCTCTCTCTCTCTTTCTCTCTTTCTCTCTCTCTCTCTCTCTCTCTCTCTCTCTCTCTCTCACACACACACACACACACACACAAGCATGTTAGCTTCCTCGCAAAGGAAATTACCTTCACCAACCTCGCCACGCCAAGTGGGGCTGTATTTTTTTTACTAGATTAATGGGATCTTGTTTGTAATTTTAGACACACGCCCATAACTCTGTTAGCGTGTCTTTTCTTAGGCAAGAATATAAAAACCTTATAATATACATTAAAGGCCACAAGCTTTACTTTAAGGTGCTCTTTTCGCTGTGCTCTTAAATTTGTTACGTTTAATTGTCTGCTAGGCTGAATAGATTTGATGTAAATGCAACAATATGTCTTGACTTGCTTTGCTGGGGAAAAGTCATGTTCGACCAGCATTCCCCGAAAGGGTAGCGTTTGGTTGTAATTGTGGCTAGATTTATGTGCGCCATATAAAATGGTTTAGCATTGCTTGCCACCAGGTAGCCCTAAAAAGGACTCTTGCAGTGTTGAAGCGATCAAAAGAGACAGACCCAAATACTGTGACGACCGACGAGAAGCCGTCCATAGGCCAGCCTAATGGGCGGACTCGGTCGTCGATGACAAGAATATGTGTGAGTGCGTGACTTTAACAGAGGGAGCGACAGACATGTACAGACGGACATTTAAGTTAGTAGGCAGGTGGATAGGTAGGTAGGTTGATAGGTAGGTAGGTATGTAGGTAGGTGAGAAGGTAAGTTGGAAGGTAGGTAGGTAAACAGACCGTCGAACACACCACCCATCGAGTACCGAATAGTCTATAAAAAGATGAGTCTACAATCAAATGTCCGATGCATTACTGGCACTGTTACTTATAGCTGGCGAACTGCAAGTCTGGGCTGAGATATGCTAGAACTGAAAACAGTCAAGATACATCTTCGAACTATAAATGAATGGAAAAACTGATGAGAGATTTACAAGCAAAGAACGGGCCGATGTGGGAAGTTCAGAAGTCGAAGACTGCAAGAGTTACAGTGCATTTAAATATAAGTGTTAACATAGTTGGCTGTGGTCGATGTCGTTGACAGAGTGGTGTAAGGATGTTTGACTTATGCACATTCCTGTCCTTCCTTTCTCCAAGCAGTTCTCTGTCACCTGTTGTACGCTCTCTTCTTCATCTACTGTCCTGCTGCTTACAGCGTAAAACACCGCAGAGAGATGGTGGATGTGGAAAAATGTCCTCTCTTTTGCAAGTTGCCCAACTTGCGTTGATGCCATATTGCGTTTCTATACTGCCTCTTTTACTCCCTCCATACATCGCTTTCTTGGTCGCCCTCTTGTCTTGTAGCCTCCTATCTGTTCTCATCCAGAAAGGAGCTTCAGGTACCGAATGAGGTGGTGGTGGTCGCCATGTTGTACCACACTATATGGCATGGAATATTTCATGGATAAAGACAGAATAGAGAAGACTACGAATGCCAGAGCAAGATCATGGCAACAATTGAGGTCCTTCTCGTATATGCCGTAGAAAAAAAAAACTACTGAATGCTAGAGCAAGATCATGGCAACAATCGAAGTCTGTCTTGTATATGCCGTAGTAAAAACCACCGAACGCCAGAGCAGGATCACGGCAACAATCGAAGTCCTTCTCGAATATGCCGTAGTAAAAACCACCGAATGCCAGAGCAAGATGACGGCAACAATCGAAGTCCTTCTCGTATATGCCGTAGTAAAAACCACCGAACGCCAGAGCAGGATCACGGCAACAATCGAAGTCCTTCTCGAATATGCCGTAGTAAAAACCACTGATTGCCAGAGCGAGATGACGGCAACAATCGAAGTCCTTCTCATATATGCCGTAGTAGAAACCATCGAATATTACTCGATGGAACAAACTACATGACTGACTTCAAAAGAACGAACACATAGCAAAAACACTATGATAATGGAAGAGAGGACAGCAACCAATGGCAGAGATCCTATAATCCGGCGACATGACGAGCACCGAGCTAAACAATCAGCACTAAGATGACGGCCCTATAAACATCATGCATAAAACCCGTCTCGACAGACATGGGAGGTTGAACCACGAACACTAAGAAACAATCAATGAAACAACTGCATAAACAGGAGCCAAAATTAGAACTAATGATATCTAGGACGGGGTTATCTCCCTATGTAGCGGCTGAACTAGGCCAATTCAAATTGATGATGATGATGATGATGAAAGGAGAAGTAAGAGCAGGTGTTTATATTCCTCATTGCAAAATACAAACATCTTATAAAAAGTCACAGATCATATATCAGTTTTCACAGCCGAACTATTTGGCATAATGAAAGCCTTAGAGATTGTAGCAGGAACCCCACCCCCCTTTTCCCCCACCCCTCCCCCACCCTTGAAATTGAAAATAATTACAGTCTTTTCCTCGTTACAATCTTAATGCTATACCAAGGGAAGCAGATCAGGCAATAAAGAGGAGATATAAATACTAACCACACTCCTTAGGAACAACAGCAGGGGTTCCACTGCATAAAGACGTAGTAGTCAGTAATGAAAAGGCAGACAATTATGCAAGAAGAGGTACCAGTGACCATAATGTAACTGAAACTAGCCCAGGAAAACCCGAGGAAATGAGTCAAATAAAACGGTATATTACAGAAATGTGTAAGAGACAGTGGGAAATGAGTGCTACGGGCAGAAGGGCGTGTGAATATTTAAGAGAACCCGCCCTGCCATTACAAGTCTCAAAAAACCTAAAGAATTCCAGCAAAAAAAACAAATTATGGAGATTAGGGCTTGGATACTGGAAAGCCAAATTTACAGTACCCTTATGCTTGGACTGCTTTCATGAAAACACAATAGAACTTTCCGCTAACATGCACCCTAAATAAACATTAAGGAAAACCCCTGGAAGACTCTATTCCAAAAATAAATAAGTCATTGACGTCTAAGGAATGCTTACATGTTGATAGTAATGAGAACATAAAAAGCAAACAAAGACATACATCTGCAGGACTGGCAAAAATATATGTCTCTATTGATAAAGATACGATAAGACTGAGACGGTGAGGTGAAAAAAAAAAAGAATTCGGGAAAGTAAGGAATAAGAGAAGGAATTATGTAAGACAAACTATACTGGTCAAGACTGTCTGCCTCACTATAGTAGTGAAACTATGGGGGTGACTGCAGTCAAGCTAATACAATGAATTCTAAAGAAATTTGACTAAAAAACTCAACAAAATAATTTTCTTGAGCTTTTTAGTCAAATTTCTCTGGAACTCACTATAGTAGCAGATACTGAGAAAGTGTCACATATACAAACCAAAGACCCAAACAAGTAGCCAAGGGTCAATTAATCAGAGATGTGCAAAACTATAGGGTATATCATATACAACACTAGTGCCTATTTAAGGCTGGCTCGACCTGCAAGTTGAGGTCATTTCTTTTTTTATTAAAGAGAGGGAGAAAATTCCAGCTCCGACGAAATCTGAATCCACGGCTTTCCGATCCACAGGCGAGAGTTTGAACGAGTTAACACAGCCTTTCCCTTCAATGTAAATATGTATACGTGCATTCCCACGAAGACGTTATGTATACAATATCTAATTGTATATGTGTGCCTATAAATGATACTAGGGCTGTACCGAATATTTGCTTCGTATTCGCTTCGGGGCCGAATAGTGGACCTAATAACTATTCGGTATTCGGCTCAATACTTGCGGTCGGGCCGAATACGAATAACGGTTATACCTTACACCCGTTTCTGCATACACTGCGATAGTTGCTGTTGCCCAAGTCGCTTTCATGCATTAACAAAGCTGTCAGTGACAATTTACTTGTTATAAAACTAGGAATACTTTTATTCCTAGGTATTAGTTACCATTAGTTACCACGGACTGACTGACTGAAGGTTGCAAAACATAAA
Source organism: Candidula unifasciata (assembly GCA_905116865.2). Lineage (NCBI taxonomy): Eukaryota > Metazoa > Mollusca > Gastropoda > Stylommatophora > Geomitridae > Candidula > Candidula unifasciata. The sequence goes on along the minus strand of CAJHNH020004669.1, from coordinate 106,295 downwards.
ATGTTTTTAAATGATTACTATTCTGTACTACATTTTGTGAAGTAAAATTTCAGCGTACACTTGGCATTATAAATGTTTTTTTTTTTTTTAGTAGATATATTTTATACACTATACACTATTCGAAAGTAGAAGAATGGGCCTCAGTTTGAATAGTGGAAAGACAGAAGTAATGGTGGTATCAAAGAAAAGAATTATACCTAAATGTGTAATAAAAGTCAATGGTGTTATTTTGTGACAAGTACAGAAATTTAAGAATCTGTGCACATGGATAACATAGGATGGAAGATGCATTACTGAAATAAGAAACAGAATAGACAGGCAAAAACTGCATTTTATAAAATGAAGAACATCTTATGCAATATATCTTTGTCATTGAAGGCTAGAAAAAGAATTTCTTGCTTGCTACATACATCCAGTTTTAACACATGGCTGTGAGTCCTGGACAATTGGTAGGCAGGCAAAACAATTTCTTCAGGCCTCAGAGATGTGGTTTTACAGAACAATGCTTAAACTACACTGAACAGCCCCCCCCCCCCCCCCCCCCCCCCCAAAAAAAAAAAAAGCAAGAGGTTTTGAAAGAGGCGGGAACCCGAAGACAACTAATCACAGACATCAGAAGGAGACAGTCATCCTTTTTCGGCCATGTTATGAGAAGAGGGAAAATGGAACATTTGGTGACCACTGGAAAAATCTGTGGAAGGGGGGATAGAGGAAGACGACGAGAGAAGATTCTTGACAGACTTGTTGCATGGCATGGAGGTGTGTCAGCACACGAACTAATACATGCTGCAGCAGATCGCAGATTGTGGGGAGGCATAATCGCCCACGCCAGTCGGCAAGCCACCTGATGATGATAATGCACTATTCGTATTCGTGTTCATATTCGGCCGAATAGTTAGTCCCACTATTCGTATTCGGCCGAATAGTGAAAATCACTATTCGGTACAGCCCTATTAGATACTAGAGTGCCGGTCCAAGCCACTAGTTTTGATGCAAACAATTGGCATGAAGAAACCAGACCACAATTATAACCGTTACTTCTCGCAGTAGGTTGAACGTGGTCGAATTTTTCATAAATCGATAGATGGAAGTACGCTCTAGCTGTTTGTTGATTTTGTTTCATTCTGATTAGCTGACAAAACCATTTGATTCCTTGTGTTCTATGAAATAATTCACCTGTACTATGCCTAGTTCTTCGTTACTGGGTCTTGTCTCTTCTTGTTTTTTCCCCGCAGCATTTATCATACATCTGACTTATTTCACATGTTGGGTTTCTGTTTTTCTAGGACTGTCCATGTCTAGCACTGACAGCACAACGATGGTATGAACAGTGCATTTATCAGCGGATGTTTACCGCTATAACCTCAATGAAAACATTGCCTAGGCGCTTAAACGCCTTAGCTTGTTTTAAAATCTCTCCTTCAACGGTGATGACATGTTGAATTTATTTTCTATCTAAAGTCATTATTTCTCTCTCTCTCTCTCTCTCTCTCTCTCTCTCTCTCTCTCTCTCTCTCTCTCTCTCTCTCTCTCTCTCTCTCTCTCTCTCTCTCTCTCTCGATCACTCGCTCTGTATGTGTGTGTGTGTATATGTGTGTTTTCCCTCCAACTATTTATTTTTATATTATATTTTTTGCAACCGGTATTAAGGGTGTTTATGTGTTGTTGGAGATTATCCTTATCTTTGTATATAATAAGTGAGTGGCCGTGATGAAGCGGCTAGACACTCGTCTGCAGATCGGAAGGTAGTGGGTTCGCTTCCTGGCGGAGTCGGACTTTTTTTTTTATTTTCAAAAATGACCTAGCTTCCAGGTAGACCCAGCCTTGAGTGGGTACCGGGTGGAGTCCCGGGAAGTAAAGGCGGCCGGTGTGATGCTGACATCACCCATCTTGGGTCGATTGGTCTATAAAATATAGGTCTAGCCCTATATGCCCGATATGCCTAAAGGGGTGGAAAAGGGTCCTTTACTTTGTACATAATAAGGCTGGATCGTTAGTTACACGCTTTAATAGGTTAAAATTCACCTGAAAGCTAACATCAACATAGAAGCCGACCCTTTTCTTGTTATCACCTCCTTAGACTGAGTTTTTTCTGCTGATGAGAACTGGGAAAATTTGCAGAGTTCTTGCCTTGTGCGAATCTCTCTCGGCAGGTTGGTAGCCGTTCTGTGCGAAGCTTTCTCGGCAGGTTGGTAGCCGTTCTGTGCGAAGCTTTCTCGGCAGGTTGGTAGCCGTTCTGTGCGAAGTTCTCTCGGCAGCTTGGTAGCCGTTCTGTCCAAAGCTCTCTCGGCAGGTTGGTAGCCGTTCTGTGCGAAGCTCTCTCGGCAGGTTGGTAGCCGTTCTGTGCGAAGCTCTCTCGGCAGGTTGGTAGCCGTTCTGTGTGAAGCTCTCTCGGCAGCTTGGTAGCCGTTTTGTGTGAAGCTCTCTCGGCAGGTTGGTAGCCGTTCAATGCGAAGCTCTTTCGGCAGGTTGGTAGCCGTTCTGTGTGAAGCTCTCTCAGCAGGTTGGTAGCCGTTCTGTGTGAAGCTCTCTCGGCAGGTTGGTAGCCGTTCTGTGTGAAGCTCTCTCGGCAGGTTGGTAGCCGTTCTTGCGGAGAGAGACCTAATTATATGGAATAAACCGGTGCAATGAACTCGATCCAGTGGACTTCAACGGTAGACCGAAATCGTGCATCTTCATATGGAGACATTATTGAGCAGTAACCTGTGTTAATGGCTGAATAAGAATCATCTGGAAGGCTGTTTTAGCTAAGTCTGATATGCTTTGGCTAGTGTAACAGGTAGTTCGGGAAAGTATATTATCTCGGTCGAACCCATAAAAGCATGGTGAGTTGCTTGGTATTAAATGGGTGAATGTTTTGTTCATTTAGATTTATTATGCTGACCATTACACGTAATTATCATTTCTTTTCCGACACAGATGAATGATGACTCTTCACCATTTGCTTTATTTCCATACCTGTTCTCATACACAAGGACTATACTTAAATCGGGCAGGCATACCCTCGCCAACGTTAGAACGACCACGATTTAAACAAAAAGTTTTAAATATATTTTTGTTTTTCGTAAACATGCATACAAAGTGCAGGAAGATGAAATCTAGTTCTAACTCCCTATGTATTTATATAGGAATGTATTCCTGTAACATCAAAGGCTTTATCAGAGCCGATGAGTATCCCTTCGTGTGTGTGAATGTGTTTCTGCAAAGCTGGTCATCCTCACTAGGTGTTTATCTTCTTCTTTTTCTTCTTTTTCTTTTTCCTCTTCTTCTTCTTTCTCCTCCTCCTCCTCTGTGTTCGTCTTTAAAAAAGGCGACTCACATGTTGTGTTGTGGTTTACATGTAGGCTGCGATGTCTGCGGTTAATGGCCCAACATATCCGACTTCAGAAGTCCTAATTAGTAGCCTGTTTTATATGACATCATATCCGAAGGTCCTGGGTTCAATTCCAAACAGAGCCGGATTTTTTTATTGCAACATGACCATGGCTTCCAGGTCGACACAGTCTTAAATAGATAACAGGTAATGTCATGGGAAGTAAAGTTGGCAGGCAAGATGTTGAACACATCACCTACAGAGTGCCGATTGGTCTACATAATACAGACCTAGCACTATATGTCCAACATGCCTTGGGTCTTTATGTGAAATAAAAACGGGGATGTCTTTTATATGATATCTAACCAGTAACATAGCAACAAACACAATGGTCATTCGTAACAACACAATACACACATACAACACGTCAATACTGACACGCTCACTGGCAAACATGTAGTAATATTAACAACCAGATATCAAATGCAATGTTTTAATCTTGGTTACACGAAAACCCTGATTTAAATGAACACAAGAGGAAACGCTATGACTTAACTGTATTAGGCGAAGACCACAGAGAATAGCAGACGCTGGCGTTGGATAGGGCACACGCTGAGAAAACCGGAGAACAATATAACTAGAATGTCTTTGCATTGGAACCCACAGAGGCATGGGAATAAAGGAAGGTCAAAAAACACACGGAGAAGAGAGCTGGAGAATGAAGTTAGAAAGATGAGGAGGACATGGGGAGAGCTGCGTGCGATAACAAAGGATACAGCGACTTGGCGTAAGTTCGTTGAAGGCCTATGCTCCATTTAGGGCTAGAAAAGCAATAGAAGAATAAGATGAATGAGAATAGCAACTCCACTATGTTATTAGCGAGCAGCATTTGATTAAAACGACGGGAGAAAGTAAACCAGCTATATCACCAATCCTCTATATTTTATGAAAAAGACTCTTGGAGAATACAAACTACCGACAGAAAAACTGTCCACTGACATCAAATGCTGGATTTGATTTGCAACGGCCAAAAGAAAACATGCAACCAACAGAAGTGGATATTTAACTGAGTGTGATACGCGAGTAACGACAGAAAAGCAAATAAATGATTTCACAAATGAGAGGCATTCTAATATTGACCACTGACAAGTAGTTACATCGGATAATAAAGAGATTTTTTTATCAAGATCGTAGAAAAGTAGCAAATCGGCCGGATAGCTAATGAGGAAAATTGATAAACACCACTGAGAATTATATATTTCTATATTATTAATTGGGAAAATATATTAACGCAATGAGGAAAAGCACATCAGTCATATTATTATTAGGGAAAACTTATGAAAACTTTTGAAGATTATCAGCAAGTCAGCTGCATCACTAATCAGCAATATTTTAACGATGATATTTTAAAGCAGTAAATCAGCCAAAGCATAAATTTAATAACTGTCATTTTAACTCAGACGTTTGAGAACAATAAATCAAGATAGGCAATAGTTAACACCACTCACAGAGACTGCTAGCATGGCACGTATAGCATATCAACAGGCGCCATTTGACGTGGGCATCTACTTATCAAGTACATCCTGAATTCATGTCATTTTCTGCATGCTTCTTTCTAATGACTACTACAACAGGGATATGAGTAATTAGTACAATTTAATATATGATTCTACCTTCGTGCAGAGAGCCGCCGTGGTGAAGCAGCTAGACGCTAACCTGCGGATCGGAAGGTCGTGGGTTCAGATCCAGATAGAGCAGGACTTGTTCCAAACTGACTTGGCTACCCCATGTGGGTTCTGGGGTCCAATTGTAGGGGAAACAAGAATAGCCTAAATGCATCAACAACAAGCATGCTGAAAGAGTCGACTAACTGGCGGCATTCTTGGAAGTCGGAGTATATCTGCCCTGAGGCAAGGAACCAACAGTCTGCATCTAAATAAGCTAGACCTGTGAAACCGATGTGCATGCAAACTCGCTGGACCTGGAACAATACCAAAGTCTGGAGGTAGACTAACACCCAGAACTTTCCGCCAGAGCTTACAGCCGGTAAAGGCGAAGAGAAAGCAGAAGTATGCTTCTAAAGACTAATGCATCATGTCTACCGTTAATGAATACAATTTTCTGTAGACTGCTAAAGATTACTACATCAAAGATATCCTCAACTAACGTGTTTCTGTGGATTTCTAAAGACTACTATATCAAATCTTTTGTTAACTGGCACTTTTTTTCTGTATGTATCTAAATACACATCTAGTACATAATTAATAAATACCATTGTCTGTATGCATCTAAATACTACTGATATCATCATCATCATCAACATCATCATCATTATCATCAAGTGCCTTGCGAGCTGGCGTCGGCGGTCATGCATCTCCACAAATCTCGGTTCTTTTGCCTCTTGACACTTTTGTTGTAAATGATATAAAGCATCAATGCCATGGCGTTCTTAGTTTCAGTGTATATGGATAATCTGGATAACGTTTATAATTTAGTACAAGCATTAATATACACAGCCAGCCTGGTGTGCAGGTTTACACCAAAGTTGCGTAGCTTACTTAAACATAAAATCCTGTGAAGATCGTGCGTGGAAGCTGCAGATATACATATGGTTTTATAGACGAATGATGACACGGCACATAGAATCCTTTACTGCCGTTACAAGCCGTTGATTCCAGTATGGGAGGAAATGGACTATTGATTGGAAATCTGCCGTGTCACGAAGGATGCCCATAGTGAATCTTTGTAATGTAGGAAAGAAACTGATATATTACCTTTCTTTTGGTTTACAAAAGCTTCTAAAATCACATCAGATAAAAATAAATTGGAGAGGGGGGGGGGGGGGTGGGCAGTGTTTTTAAACACCATGTATCAAACGCAATGAAGAAATCTGGACAGTAGTAAAAATTCTGACAAATCGGACTGATAACCTGCATTTTAAACAAAAATGACACATTACATTCTTAGAGCGCGTCTTAGGATGGATACAATTTAAAGTCAGAAACCGCCAGTGTGCATATAAATAAGCCAGATCTGTCAAATGGACGTGGATGCAAAACGCAAGTTCTGGAACAAGTTTCAAGTCCAGAAGTGGCCGAACAACCACAGCTGGTGAATGTTAAGAAGAATAAGTTACTACTAGCCATGCGGCCCTAAATCGATAGACTCACGACCCTCTGTCCTGCGGGGGGGGGGGGGGGGAAGAAGAGAGAATGGGTTGGGATTGGAGCTGGGGGGGGGGGGGATTTTGTTAGGAAGAGGGTGGGTGTGGATAGACACAGGCAGCAGTCTCCGTTATTTTGTTTTTTTAGTTTTATAAAAACATTGTTTTGCTACAACCCTGTTGGGTGGACCTTAACATTTTAATGTTAACTAGCATAGTTCTGGGCAGGATAGTAAACACTTGCTTTCAGCTGTATCGATCGGTTACCAGGGCGATGTAAAGTGATTCTACAACAAACGTTTGGATAGCCATCTTGTGTGCAATTTTCATTTAGATCCGTGCAAATGATATTTTTGTTGATGCTACTACTGCGGTTGTCATTGCTATCATCATCATCATCATTATCACCATCATCATCATAATCATCATCACTATCAACTTCATTATTATTATCGTCACCCCTTTTAACATGATTTCTCAGAAAATGCCTCAACAGAACTATAGCCAACTATATGCAGCATCAAAGTCAGAACATACCCTACGCTCCCAGGACTGCACAGTACATGGGGGCAGTACCCGGTGTAGTGATGTCCTAAGTAAGACTTCTTACATATTTGCTTCATTTGTAGACTGGAAGGATACAGTTTCGTTTCCCAGCTTCTGAGTTGAGTGCATGGCGTGACACTGTGAGCTGCGGATTTATTTTGAAATGTTTGTCATCGTGGTGTGAATTGTAGATTCAGCTGTGACAAACATTCTGTGTGTTTTTCATTGGCACAGGAGCGGAGCAACTATGGGGTGAACGGTTTGCCATGAAGCTGAAACTAAGATTACCAGATCTTACAAATGTGTACAATTTATCTGAAATTTCTGCTTTTTCTTCTTTTTCCCCGTCTCCTTTTTCTTCATGTTCGGCAGCTGTAAGCTCTGACAGAAAGTTCTAGTTGTTCGTTCCCTTCAGGATTAGTAATTTTTTTTTTTTTTTTTTTTTCAAAGTTTCGTTTATCGACCCATTCTTAATTTTTAATGTCTACCAGTATAATTTCTTCTGGTCTCGAAAAGTTACCATTCGCTTTCAGCTGTAGCCACAGTTCACCAGTGCAATGTAAGAGGGTCTATGATAAACGTTTTGATAACCTCGTTATGTGAAATTTTCACCCGGTTACAAAGAAATGATAGTGTTGGTGCTGCTACTGTTTTTTGCTTTATGAATATTATTATTATTACTAAAGTTACTCAGGAAATGATGGTCCAGTGTGAATTTCTATAGTTTTCACCCCTTAATTAGGTAAAAGGGAGTCGCTGTGATGTGGTGGCAGTACGCTCGCGTGCGAAACGGAAGGTCGTGGGTTCGCTCCCTGGCAGCGCCAGACTTTTTTCTCAAACGACCTTGACTCCCAGGTTGACCCAGCCTTGAGTGGGTACTGAGTGCAGTCCCGGGAAGTAAAGGCGGCAGGCGTGATGCTAACCAAATCATCCATCTTGTGCCGATTGGTCTAGAAAAACGTAGATCTAGCCCTATATGCCATGTACGTCATAAAGGCGCGGGGGAAAAAAGACCTTTACTTACTTTACAAACTAATTTTTTTTTAAACGATTACATAACCCTATTCCTCCTTGGTACATGTTAGAAGGGATGGATAGCCGGGATAATTGCAATGTCCATCAACATTTTAAGTTTTTAATTTTCAGCCTCCCTCGTACACGTAACATTTAGAGCATGACAGCATTAGCAGTAACTGCGTATGCAAACAAATACTGGGGTTGAGAATTCGATTATCAGTAGTACCGGGACGGATTTCCTTTCCCAACCATTACGTCCCCTTAGACTCCCAGTCTCGAAAAAAATAAGTTCTTTAGTAATGTTTCTGGGTAGTCTAAGCGGCGAGGAAGGGAGCTGGTCAACTCATGCAGTAACAGTAAAACCTTGTTAACACGAATTCCAAGCGATGAAAAAAAAATTTAGAGGTCATGTTTAAAAAAGAATCGTGCTAACTGGGGACTCAAAACATCCCTGCTGGAACCAAATGATCGTCTTAAACGAGTTCATGTTAACCAGATTTCACCGTATAACACTTCACCTTCTCAACCCCTCTGTCCCAGACAGTTGTTACCAACTGAACGTCTATCTCGGACAGTGAAATTATGTATGTATAGCTTTCTGACTGTGACTGCCGTAAAAGCGTCAACCTTGACAGAAAGAGTTACGAAAAGTCTGCGATACACGGAGGCACAAATCAATGATTTACCTGTTTTTAAAGGACCTTTTGACGCCAGTGCGTATGATGCTAGACTGAAATGTTACTGACTAATTTGCACTCGGTGGGTGATGCGGTCAATATCACGCCGGTCGCCTTTATTTCCCGGGAAATTCTCTGGTTTACATTTTTAAGGCTGGGTCGATCTGAGATCTAATACCGACTCTTGAAAAAATCCGCCTGCACAGGAATTCAAATGTATGAGCTTCGTTTGTTTGTTTGTTTGTTTGTTTGTTTTAGTATCCAGAAGCCACGAGTTGTTAACCCTTAGGCTTGGTATTATGGATATCGCAACCTTTCGGCCTTGATTCCCTTGTAAATACAGTAAATCTGGGAGAAATGTGGCTTTCCTGCCTACCCCCGGGATTGAACCCGGACCACAAGGAGTTCGTCACCCGATCTCCGCGCAATCCGGTTTAGCCAACTACGCTAGAGAGCCGGGCAATGTATAAGCTTCAGGTCGGCAAGCGAATGTAATCTATCTATCTCTCTATCTTCTATTACCCCACCAGGACATCACACACCCGATGACACAAAGTGCCACTACGTGAATGAGGATTAGCCGTGGAGAGGTCACAGAAACCGCGTTCAGCCATTAGACTATATTTATGGCTGGGCTATTTTGCGGCCCCTGGCAAGAGCCAGAGTAGGGCTTCAAATAACAAAAAAATTGCATCTCACAAGGAGGTGACTAGGTGTAACGTGAATGTAATTATTGTAGTATGAATTTATACCTTGTCTCTGATGGGGGCTTGATGGCGTTCCCTCTGGGCTGTACCTGAAGCTTTGCCACCCTCATATTTGAAAGAAAAGAATACATCTCAATCTGGATGGCAGACCAATAAGGTAGAACGTAGAAACCCCGTTCAACCTCAAAAGAAGTTATAATTAGGGCACCTGTAAAGGTAGCTCTTGCCAGGTGGTACCTAAGTTCTGTGTGAGCAAGGACTGTTTCCCATGCCGACAATTTTCGCCACTGTACATAAACTCTCCTCCTAACAAGCAATAAGGAGCTGCACAGTGAAGCGGTTAGCATAAATGCATGTCGAGATGAAGGTGCTTTGTTAGAATTTAAAAAAAAAAATTTTTTTTTAATTGACATGTGGTTTCCCAAGTCGACTTAGTCAAACTAGAAGACAAGAAATTTACTGCACAGTAAAAGTGGCTAGCCTGATACAGACTCCACAATCCCTAGAGAGTCCATCAGTCGAAATAAGATGCGGATGTACAATACGCCACTATAGTCCCTGGGGAAAGTCTGCACAGAACCAGTACTGAAGTTTATAGGTAGACAACAAATCAAATGGTTTGGTCATGTAACAAGGTTGGCATCAGACAGGGACCCACAGAGAGCAATGTTATACAGATACAACAGTAACAGAGACAGAGGTGGACCATGCAGATTATGAACCGCAGAAATATCATAAACACTGAAAAGTACTATATACGAAGCGGACAGAAGGTCCCGTTCTAGAATTCTCTTCCTGTCCTGACGCCGCGAGGCATTCTAGAAGTAGAGAAAGGAAGAAGCAGATGTCCCCAAGCATGTTGTTTGATGCCCAGTATCCAAATTGATTTGCTTAAGTACTTCACACCACCCCCCCCCCCCACCCCTGCCTCTCCCCTACATAGCTTCCTCTCTCGATATGCTAACCTCGCTATACCACCTCGTTCCACCCAATATCAAGGAGTCATTACACACTGCAGTCTCCTCTCTCGTGTATTTTTCAATTTTACAGACCTTATCCTGTATACGCGTACATACACATATACATTTGCTTAATATGAGTAATATTGTGTTATATATTTGATCTATTCTGCAGTAGCTCAAAACATACTGACAATACAACAGGTACAATGCATAAAAACATTTTTTTACGACTAAACTTACTCGGTGAGAGACCTCTTTTCTATACTGGTCGCCTCTCTCTCTCTCTCTCTCTATATATATATATATATATATATATATATATATATATATATATATATATATATATATATATATATATATATATTATAAGGTATATTTCTAAAAGCGTTAACTGACATATATAATGATCTACATTCTACAGGAGGTTACAGACAGTCTCAGTAAGTATCACACAGAATTAAAGTAAGGATAGAGGTGGTAACATGACTTTCAATGATAACCAAACAGCAGACATGGTAGCCACCGAATGTTTTTACTGGCATTAGCCACTTTTACAGTAGCGACAAAATACGTTTACTATGCTGTTATGTTTCTTCCACGGATCAACGTCATGGCACACGGCTGTAACCCATAAGTGCTCCGTTCTACTTCTAACTCAAGCCTGGGTGAGAAAAATTTCAGCACAGTGCACGAACTCCGTTGCACCGATGAGGATCCTGAAATACTTTGGGTAGATTTCTAACTCCAGATTTTGCCCGGAAAGCGCCGTTAAGCCAATCTTTTCGATTTCCAACCACAAATGATTTTTTTTTTTTTTACTTGCACAAGGATACACACGGACGTCCGATCTCACTATCCAGAGACCAGAGGGAAATTACTAGAAGTCCAAGTGACAAAATCCCAGCCTTCACCAGGGCTTGAACCCGGGACCTCCTGCACTCGAGGCGGACACCATACCTCGAGACCACTCAGCCCCCCTCCCCCCTCAAAATACATTTACTGAAATGAGCTACTGTTGCAGAAACGATAGGAGATTTACGGACAATCAGCCAATGACAACAAGTGACACACAAGAGCAAACATCAGATCTGATAATGACAATATACAATAGTTTCGCGCATATGCAGTAATAGTTAAACAACATAATATTTCACAACTTTATATCAAATCCTGTTTCCGCACAACACAAAGGAAAGGTAATATTAATAAACAATACATGTTATTAAAAATACGGATAATAAATCAAAATAATTATAATATTTTAAAAGGTAGTTGTAAGTGTAGTATTAGTAGCAACAGCGGCAGAAGCAGCAGCAGTGATGGTGGTAGTCGTCGTTGTGGTCGACGTCCTAGTTGTTGCTGCTGCTGTTGTTTGGCAGCAGACAATATTGGCAACACCAGTAAAAACACAAATAAGTCAGTTATCATACAAAGCAGTTTAAAGCCAAATAAGGAATGCAAGTCTGTAAAAAAAAAAAAAAAAAAAAATTCTGTACATGCCTTCTCTGAATAAAAAATAAAAAAATTATGTTTCATATCCTTTACAGAACGTTGCAGAATCAACCACAGGATTTGTTTTACTGTTGTGGTTTTTCTATGCAAATTTTACGGTTCAGTACTTTGCCACTACTCACTGAATGTCGGCTCTGGATATTACTGTCAAAACCAACCAACGCAAAACGAAAAGACGCCTGTAGCTGGGATAGAACCCGGTACCAATGCGATATGAAGAGCGATCGCACGCCTAAGCCACAGACGCTGACTGAATTTCATTTGCAGTTCCTTAAAGCACTTCCCCTCCTCAGCTGAGTTCACTGTCAGTTTAGCTTTGCTTTTAAGTGACCGTAACGCAACTTGTTCAGCAATGCGGCGTCGATTTCATTCTCGCTGAAGTTAAAGTGATGGAACTCGTCTGATAACGAGAACATCGTGTTCTTTTCTTGACCGCCTGACTGATTCATGGCGGTTTTGGCGAAAGAGGTGGTGCGTGTTGTGGCGTCGGAGGTGTTTGAAAAAACGTTGTCGGGGACTGTCCAGTCGCCGGTTGTGATGTCCAGACTGAAGACGCTGCTGACAGACTCAAAGGGGCCTGGGGTGTGACGAAACGCTGGGCTGCTCAGAGATCCGCTGGTTGGGTCAGAGAGGCTGGAATAGGCACTGTCCGCGCTGGCTCGGGGAGAGTCGAAGTTAGTGTTGCCGTTATTGTCTTGTCTCACGGCGGAGGCATTTAAAATGTTGTGGAGTTGGAAAGATGTGGAACTTATCAGAACTGGGTTGGAGATTCTCATTTTGGATTTGGCCATAGAGTCCATGCTGAAAATATGTGCGTCTTTGTCAGCGTTTTTAACTCTGCCACTTGAAATGTCGAAAGGTGAATTCTGCAACGAACTCTGAGATTCTGAAACGCAGCTCAGTCTACTGAGGAATCGCAAGATTTTTCTGCCATTGTTTCGTTTGGCGTGGGATTTCTTCAAGTAGCGCTTGAATCTGAATGTATTCATGTCTTCGTCCTCCAGTGTAATGCATGTATGATTCTGTACTTTTTCAGAGTCATCGTTTGTGAAATACTTATACAGCTCTTCTGGAGATGATGATGAATTTGTATAGTCAGCATAATTTTCACAGAAAAATAGAAAGTCAGAAATATCCTGACTAGTGCACAAACCTTTGTTGAACTCATACAGGATTTTCTCAAACTGTTTAATTTTTGCGTTGGTGAGTTTGCGATTCATAACATTTTTGGTAAAAACAGGTGTGAGATTTGTGCGGGGTGTAAGAACTGGACTGTCAATCAGCGAGGTCTTTTTAATTTCAGCTGTCCCCGTACAAGTGTAAACGGATTCACTGTTTGTCTCTGTAGGTAGTTGTGTTATATTTGTGGACACGTCTGACTGATCAAGGGTGCGCGTCGGCAGATAAGATGAAGCCTTATTGGCATCTCCACTACTGTTTCTTTCATCAACAATGTCAAATGTCCGCACTGAGCTGACGTTATAGTTTTCCGTGTCTGGTGTATAAGGTGAATCGGCGGGTAAAAGAAATGGCTTCGTATCTCCCGTGTCTATATCTGTTCTGTCAAACTGTTTCAACGATGTAGATAATGCGTCTAATGAAGACATAGGGTCTAGTGTGATTTCGCCTAGTGTGCTGTTCGTTAACAAACCTAGATCTGGTGTAATTGTTCCAAGGTAGGAAACACGATTCTTCTCTCTATCGACATTAGAATTAACTCCACAGTCCAGCTCATCGGGAGAAGTAATATTGACTAACTGTGCTCTGAAAACACCGGAGGTAATCTCTGGTGTCTGTCTATGTACAATGTTAGAAAGACTATTTTCAGACTTATTCGATTCATCAGCAGCAAGCATGCTAGCATTATCCATGCTAACCGCCGTTACTGCACTTTGTGTATGAGTGTCTTCACTTTCACTTTCACTTTCAAAATGACCACTGTTGCTGTCTACGCTATTCATCACTGACTCGTTTTCTTTGTTTGCTTCAACAATTACAGATTCTGACATAAGCTGTTTCTGTCCATTTAGCAACCGTCTGATCTGGTCATCCTGTGCATTTTTCTCTGTTGAATTATTCTGGATTATCTGAACAGAGTAACGTGAATGAAGGTTACTGCTATCGTCGGTGACAAACGTGGCACGTGACTGTTTAGGAGAAGGAGTGTTCATAGCACTCTCTGTCTCTTCCTGCAGCGCCCACAGGTTACTGGTTTTGGTGTTGGCGAACTGTAATAAATGCAGATGGTGAGGTCTTGTAAACAACTGTGGCTCCACTGGCTCGCTGGCTGTTGTAACATTGTCGTACTCACTGTCTACATATCTTCCAACAGCGTGTAGACCATCAGCATTGTCTATGCTAATCTTTGTGGAATTATCCAACCCCTCTCTGAGACCAACACCGTCAAGTGTATGGTCCAGGAAAGATTCATCTCCAAAACTTTCATACTGGTCTTTAGAAAAGTCAGTGAAATTACCTGCACTTGCACGAACAATGTTCTGAAAGTTATCTTGTGCTTCTTGTTGCGGATTTCTATCAACATTAATGTTCAAACCGGTGTCCCCAGAAAATAAGGATAGCTGAGCTTGTAGTTTTTCCAAAGGATCGTTAGGATGCATTGTTGCTTCTAATGTTTGAGCTATTGAATCCAATGTTTCCCCCGCCTGGAGTTGTGAAATACTGGTGGCAGGTGAAGAAACGTCGTAAGCAAAATCTACACCAGATTCCGTGCTGATGACGGTCTCCTGCTCACTATCTGGCGCCAAGAAGTTTTCAGCTTGTAACGATGTCTCGGCAAGCAAGCACGGAGATGAGAGAGGAGATGGAAAGAGTGTAGACGATGTCTCAATAATCAAACCTGAAGTAGATAATGACGATACAGGTATGGTTACCTGTTCCACTGTTGCTGGTTGGCTCAACTGGTGTACTATTTCTGCAGCGCTATTCCACGATGTGGCAGGTAAAGACTTCAATAAGGAAGTATCAATTGATGTGTCTATGCTGATGTGTTCTTCACTTATATGTGAACGAAATTCTTTTGGGGTGACAGTGGTACAACTCTTGCCTGTTGTATGGAGTTCCCTTTTTCCTGTTACAAAGAGTGTCTCCTTCTCTGGTGTAGTGCATGCCTCTTGTGTGGTGAATGGATCCTTGTCTTTCGTAGCAAATAACTCCTGATCTGTTGCAGTAAATACCTCCTTACTTGCTGCAGCGCAGACACCATTATCTGTTGTAGAGGATATCTTGCTGTCTGTTGTATGGGATACCTCTTTCACTGTTCTATGGGATATTTCCTTGTCTGTTGTAGGAAATGTCTCCTTATCTGCTGCAGTGAATGGCTCCGTGACCGGCGGGGCTAATATCTCTGCACTTGTAGTTAATAACTCATTTGCTCTATTGAATTCTTCCGTGTCTGTTGGAATAACTATCACTGTCTTCTCGAGGAGGCTGGAGGTGTATACAACAACTTGTTTGTCTGCCAAATTCGGTACATCTTCTGTAAAGCTGCTAAACCTCTTCTCGTCACTTTTCACAACATCATTCGGTTTGACTGCAGATTCGATTAGAATCGCCTTGGCAGTGTGACCATATGTGCTCTCAATGTGATCCGACAGACTGGTTGTAGTTCTGTTATTCCCAACTTCAATGAGCTGCTGCTCGAGACTGTTGCGAACTGTACTGTCTGTTGCGCTTTTATACGCGACATTTGTATTCGCATCTTGAGATTCGTCATCTGAACATGATGAAGGCGGTGGATTTCCAGGCAAGCCAATTGTTTCAGGACACAGATCGAGGTCAGGGTCGCTGTATTTCACAAAGTCCACAATTAACTTTGACGAACCATCATGCAAGACCACTTGAGGGGTTTCCCGGCAGCCGGTATTCTCCATATTTTTAGAGTCTATACTGCCAGCTTGGGGTTTTCCCAAATTTTCTTTGCCTTCTTTAGTGCTGGCGTTGGCAGCTGACATGGCCGGATTATCATCGCTAAAATGACGATCCTGTCTGACCGTGATTTCTTCTATTACAACTGTAACTGAACCATCTTCTACTAGAACGCTGTTGGAAAATGTCATGCCTGGAATATTCTCGCTAGCAGAAACAGTCTCGCTAACAGTGCTTTCTACCACTACAACAGTAGCAGCTGTGTCCGGCGCGATATTTGATAACACGTTATCGTTAATATCGCTACATCTGTCTGAATCATATGTGTCGAGGGCATAGGAATTCTTCTCCAATAATACAGTATCCACATTATCTAATAAAGTGTCATGACTGGAGCTAGTTTCCTCATTACACATCTTCCAGTCTGTAACTGATTCCCTATTGAGAGAAAGTGTGTTATCCACCACCCTGTATTGTAAAATGTTCGTTCTTTCCTTGCCTATTTCACAGTCTTCAAGAAGAATAACATCTTCGTGGATATTTACGGTTTCCAGCTCACTAATAACTTCAACCAGAGTATCTGAGGTCGCACTGTCTAAATAAGAACTGTTTCTCAGATGTTCGATGCCATCCTCCTGCTCAGACACGTATGTGATAACACCAGACCCCTCCTGTGCGATCTCTTTAGTTTCCTGTACAGGCGAACGAGCTGTTATCTGCTGTGGTACATCTTCAAGCAGTGCCAGTGTCAGCATGCAAGTGCCGTCCGTGCAATCAGTCTTAGCTAGGATGTGTCCATACACGGTGGAAGTTCCATGGGAAAACTGAATGTCTTTTGTTCTATCGGCTGCCTCTCTGGACACTGTAACAGTTTGTGGTGAAACATTATATGATTCTGTTTTCATTACTTCAATCTCCTCTGTGCTGTCAGCAATCTTCTCTTCATTTTCCGTGCTATGAGACAGAGCTTTGGCATACAGATTTTCTTTCTGCTGAGACTCGTGCACTACTGTCTGATGAGAATCATCAACTACTTTCTGCCCAGTCTCACTCACTAGTGTCTGATTAGAATCATCAACTACTTTCTGCCCAGTCTCACTCACTAGTGTCTGCTGAGAATCATCGACTACTTTCGGCCCAGTCTCACTCACTAGTGTTTGCTGAGAATCATCGACTATTTTCTGCCCAGTCTCACTCACTAGTGTTTGCAGAGAATCATCAACTTCTGTCTGCTTAGTCTGACTCGCTAGAGTCTGCTGAGAATCCTCAACTACTTTCTGCCCAGTCTCACTCACTAGTGTCTGCTGAGAATCATCAACTTCGGTCTGCCCAGTCTCATTCACTAGTATCTGCTGAGAATCATCAACTTCTGTCTGCCCAGTCTCACTCACTAGTGTTTGCTGAGAATCATCAACTTCTGTCTGCCCAGTCTTACTCACTAGTGTCTGCTGAGAATAATCAACTTCGGTCTGCCCAGTCTCATTCACTAGTATCTGCTGAGAATCATCAACTTCTGTCTGCCCAGTCTCACTCACTAGTGTCTGCTGAGAATCATCAACTTCGGTCTGCCCAGTCTCACTCACTAGTGTCTGCTGAGAATCATCAACTTCTGTCTGCCCAGTCTCACTCACTAGTGTTTGCTGAGAATCATCAACTTCGGTCTGCCCAGTCTCACTCACTAGTGTTTGCTGAGAATCATTGACTACTTTCTGCCCAGTCTCACTCACTAGTGTCTGCTGAGAATTATCGACTACTTTGTGCCCAATCTCACTCGCTAGTGTCTGCTGAGAATCATCCAATTCTTTCTGCTGAGACTCATGCAACACTGTCTGCTGAGAATCATCCACTACTATCTGATGAGACCCGAGCATGACTGTCTGCTGAGAATCATCCACTACTTTCTGCTGAGACTCGTGCAAGACTGTCGGCTGAGAATCATCCACTACTTTCTGCTCAGGCTCATATTCTACTTTATCCTGCGAATCACCCAATACTATCCGCTGAGACTCGTGTTCTACATTCTGCTGAGAATCATCCACTGATTTCTGCTGAGAATACTGAAATATTTTCTTCTTAGAATCACTCAGTAGGTTCTGCTGATTGTCTTCCAATAGTACCTGCTGAGAAACATCCACTAGTTTTTGCTGAGACTCCTGCAATACTTCCTGCTGAGAATCAGGCACCACTTTACGCTGAGAATCATTTAATAATGTTTGCTCAGAATCATCCGATACTGTCTGATGAGCCTCATGTACTACTATCTGCTGAGAATCAGGCACTACTTCATGCTGAATCTCATGCACTACTGTCCGCTGAGAATCAAGCACTATTTGATGCTGGGAATCGTGTGTGTATTCGTCAGCATGTGATAAAACCCCAGAGTACAGCTCCAACTCTGAGATTTCCCCGTTTGTTGGGATTTCCACTTCGTTCAAAATAGAACTTCTATATTCCGTCGCGTCACTCGACGTTTTGGAGAGGTTCTGATTAAAGTTTACGGACACCAGCTGCTGATCATCATCGCTGTTTGACTGCTGATGGTTTCGTATGTTTTCCGATGTCACAAACTCACTCACATGACGGGCTTCTTCCACCTGGTGTGAGATCAAGTGCTGAGCTAAATGCTCCTCATTTTCCCGGAAACTGGGAATATCGTTTGGGGAAACTGGCGAGGATTCAGTCGGCGATGACACACGAGGTGGGGACATTTGAGACAATTTTCGAAGTTTCTCTTGCCCGTGTTTTCCCGGAGTAATTAATGGCATGCTTCCTGCAACCTGTTTCGTTGTAGCTTTAAGGTCTCGTCTCAAGGCAAGTGATTTTTCAGTGTCTTCTTCTCCATGAATTACTTTAGGTTTCTCTCCTGCGGTGGTGCTGATACCGTAGGATGCCCACCATTCACCCCCAGCTGTGTGCTTGTCTGCCCGCTTCCCTTGTTCACTTGTGTTTGCGGATAACTGTTGCTGGTCTTGGGGCATTTCTGTAGCATTTAATATGTGTAGTGGCCTGTCCTGGCGGTTAGGTTTTACCTCCTCTGGTGCAGAATTAGTCTGCTTTTGGTCACCACCTTCACCGCCTTTAATCCTAGCCTGCGCAGTATTTGACTGTTGAAATGCATGTGGCTCAAGTGATTTCTTAGAGCTTATTGGCTTATCTGAGGGTTTCTTAACCAATTTGATCTTACGGGTAACAGGGGACGACGTGGTTACATTAGAGACATCAGAATAGTTGTCTTCAGAGCAACTACTGTTACAGCTGGAGTCCTCAAATCTGGACGAATAACTTGTATGATTCCCTTGGCCAGACAAGGTTCCTGCAGGTTTTACAGTTTTGGGATCTATGTCCTTATTGGCTCCTTCGACGGCATCAGCATCCCAACTTGTCATAATGGACAATTTAGACTCTCCGGGTCCACCAGGACTAACGTGAGGCGTAGAATGAGCCAATGGGGTCGACACGCTTCCTCTGTTACCTGCTTTGCCCAATTGTCCATTTATCTTCCCAGATACCTCACTTTCAGGTATAAGGACACTCAGAGCTTCAGCATGAGTTCGGCATTTGTTAAAATCCAAAGACTGGCTGGAAACAAGTTCCCTTTTTCTGGGTGTCGTCTCAGAAACATGTCCTGTCATTTTGAAGTCTCCATTCTCAAGACCATCGCTTGATCGTCGTGATTTGCGTTTCTTTAATGCATACCTTGTATCTGAAAATTGTTCATGTAAAATGCCAAGAGCCCTGTCTCCAGTATAGTCAGGCCCACTGAAGTTATCGCTGTCACATTTATCCAGTTCGCTATCCACCGTTATTTCACAAAAAGCGCTTGAACTACCAAAGGAATGCTGGGACACGCTGTCATCCTCCCCTCCGAAAGTCGACCCTTCTTCCCAGTCTCCGAAAGATACGCCGCTTTCGGACGGCGTCACGTCGGGGAAGAATGGCACTGCGTGATAGATTTCTTCAGAGCTGCCTACTTGCCTTAACGCAGACTCCTTCAAGGATCTGTCGAAAATCTCCTCATGGGACGTGTACACATGAGAAGAGTTGATGTCACAGGCTGAGTGGCTTCTGGTGACTCTTGTCAGATGGTTCTTGGTTTTATTCGAGCATAAATGAATCGTGTAGGTTCTGCTTGGCGACGGCGAGTGGTGCACATGGTAGGAGTTGATCACACGAGATGGAGCATTGTTGATGTATACAATCCGCTCGCTAGGTTGCGATGTGCCTCCGGGTGATGGAAATCTACGACTGCGGGAGCGGGCTGGTGACAGTGACTGGTACCTCGGGAGATACGGGGTGCTTCTGCTAATCCGACTATTCATTGTTCTGTAGTTTACTTACTCCAATGTTCGTTAAAGTGTAAAAACGTCCGTCCTTGTGCGTGTATGAAATGTTATTGAAACAAGAAGCTTCTTTTCCAAATGCGGGCGGAAATTATGCACATTTCAGATTTGGCACACGATATAAGAACGAGTATACCAAACAATGGCAGACGCCAAACCTGACGCCGCTGTCACGTCACCATTTATGCTAATCAAACATAGTCATCGTCTTGTTCTCTCTGAAATGAAAGAGCATGGCAATAGAGCAACTCAAGTTTTAAAACAAAATGTATGCAGACAGTAGGCTAGGCTTGGTCTTAAAAACAAATACTGTTTACCAAAAAAAACCAAAGAGGTCCCACTTGCACTAAAAGGTCATTAACTATCTTAGCCTCAAGCACCTCATTCAATTCCAGAGTGCCGTTTTTTTTTTAATCTGTGACTTTATCTGGGGCTTGAAAAATAGATGGACTTTTTATTGATATTCACGAGTTAAGTAAAGTTCGGTAAAGTGCTGGGAATGGATGGCCTTTGTATGTTGTGTTAGTTTCAGCACCAACACTGCACACTCATGGTTTTAGACATAGTGGATAAACATCAACCAGGGCGGCTATCCAGGCAGGAGATTGCCACATGAAACATCAAGTGCTGAATTGAATATTACAGTTCTTCTTTTTAATGTTCACCGGAGGATGTAAACTCCAGCGAAACGTTATGGTTGTTCTTCCACTCCTGGATTTTGTTCCGGAACTTGAGTTTTGCGTGCACGCCTATTTTACATATCTGGTTTGTATGCAAACTGTTGGTTCCTCGCCAGTCAGGCAGACGCACTGCAACTTTGAAGGAAACACAACAATTCAGTCGCCTTGAACGTCATGCTCGTTAGGATGCACCGGTTCTATTCTTTCTCCCCCAAAAGTGGGGCCCTTAAAACCTAAAACTAACAACTGGGACAAACAGATCAATGCAACAGAAGAATCCACAACAGAAAATAAACGTATACTTTATAAACAGTAATCGGTGAACGCATAGTGAGTTGCCGTGGCACTGAAAAAGTTAACATTACTTTTTATCACTTGACTAATCATTAAGGTGGTTCTCTTTCTTTTTCGTCTATAGGGTCCACTTGTCATTGGTACAGCTGACTCTGTGTCCAGTCTGTCACCGTATACAGACATTTAAATTTCGTGTTTATTTTTATTTACTTAAACTACTTATGATAGTTTCTTTATTATTTTGTTTTCAGCTAAATAAAACCAAGGAACGCCGAATATATAGGACGGGGGGGGGGGGGTTTTGTATTAAAATAAAGACTCTAACTGCAGACCTTTGTTTGAGTAATACAGGCCAGCAGGTCACTTTCATTTCTTCTTCTTCTTCTTCTCCTCCTCCTCCGCATCATCATCCTCCTGCTGCTGCTGCCGCCGCCGCCTTCATCCCTATATTGGCGGGTGGTTCATTGTGTTGTGCTTTACTGCTAGGCTGAGATATCTATGCCTTCAGACCTAACACATCCGATCTCAGCAAATCCATAATTTCCTTGACGATATGCTTGTTGTAAAACAGTGGGTCTATTATCCCCCCCCCCCCACCCCCAAATGGAACCCAGAATCCACACAAGAAATCTTCACTAAATGCCAGAAACAGAGTACCAAACTGTTTTGAAGAACCCTTTAAACTGTATGGTACTGAATCATAATGTGAATACATCACACACATAACATATGCAGCCTTAATTAAGTCGCAAATTCTGACACAAATGTTACATTCAACTAGAACAGCCAGGTGAACTCGCGACTGCTTAGAAAAAAGGTAAAGACGGTAGAAAGTATAATGTAACAATAGGAGACAGTGCCCCTTGGTAACATTATGAGAAAAAGACAACAGACAACATTGTCACAAAGGAAAAGATATGCGGTAGAAAAGGCACGCGTAGAGGCAGACCAAGAGAAACACGCTTCAAGGTTTAAAACTATGGATGAGAACTACCAACAACAGAACTGACCGTGAGCCAGTTCTGCCGACGGTCGCTCAACGGATCACCACCTGGCAAGGCAAATCAAAATGGCAAAGACAGAAGGCAATGGATAGTTAGCTGCGTATTCTTTGGATGAGTTTGCAAACAACCCTAGCTATTGTAAGCCGTTTATGGTTTTACTAGTCAACTGTTACGTTCTGTAGTTTGTCCATGCTTGCAAAAAGGGCGGCTCTAGATACCATTGTCGAAATCAACGCAAAGCATCTGTTGCCACTTCTTAATCCCCAGCTTGAACTGAACCAGGTATCTCAGAATTACAAACACCGCGTTCGCAAACCTCAGCCACAGACAGCGACATTACCCAACCGATAAGGCTGCCTAGCAAACCAAATGTAAGCCTGACACATCTATGTGAAAAAAAAAAAAGCACACAAATAACAAAAGTGACATGTCATAAGAAATCAATAATCCTTTCACTAAATTCCAATAGATAAAACCGTATACAATCCATGTGGTTTTCCAAGAGACTGCCATGGTAAGTTCACAAATGAACCAGCCTTCGAAATGCCAACATTCTTATCTCGCCAGTGTTCAGCAGTTCAGTGTGCGTCGTCTGCCTACACTTAACCGGCATTCCTTTTCTCCACTGTCTGTTTACGGCCTCCAAACTTCTGAAGACGCACAACTAATAATATACTCCATGAAGCGTGCTACTGTCCTGGCCGCGTCTGTCAAACACGAAAAGCAGCGGGACAAGGTGTACACACAAACCGGTCTGGAGGAATGCTTTTGTTAGGGGGGCAGCCAGCAGAACATTTAAACGGCTTTAGATCATTTTTTTTTTCTCTCTAGAATTTCCGTAACACCAGATAAGGTAGTAGTAGATTTTTACCCCATCCGGACATCACACAAGCGATAAACACCCGATGAAACAAAGTGCCACCATGTGGATGAGGATCACCGGTGGAGAGGTCCCAGAAACCGCGTTCAGCCATTAGACAACATTTATGGTCGGGCTATATTGCGGCCCCCGGCAAGAGCCAGAGTAGGGCTTCAAATAACAAAAAATTGCATCTCACAAGGAGATGACTGGATGATTACCAGATAAGGTATTTCGTTCAGGGCGCCTATGCATCCTGAACGGCGTGTAGACACGCTATCAACAAATGAACTACTACTTACCTCTGCCACAAAATAAACTACATAATGAAATTTGAAGCCCACACCTAGGTAACAGGCGATTATGGGTGTGAACAACTCAGAAGATAATGACAATTTCTAATTTTAGTGACCTGCTGTTCCACAGTTTATAGTTCACAACCGAAAACATTCTCTCTCTCTCCCTCTCTCCCCCCCCCCTTCCCCTCTCTCTCTCTCTCTCTCTCTCTCTCTCTCTCTATCTAGTTATGTTGTGTGATGCGTGTATCTGGCTCTTTTTTCTACACATCTATCTATCGATGGATTGAGATACCTACTATATAATTTTTTTTTTGTTTTGTTATTATTACGATAAATAAAGATCCCTTTTCACGCCTTAGGCGCATAGGGCATATGGGAAGAGAGTCCCATATTTGTAGACCAATCGGCACTAGGTGGTTAATGTGGTCAGCATTACTCCGGCCGTCTTTACTTCCCCAGGACAGCCATCATGGTACCAATTTTAGGCTGGGTCAACCTGCGACGCCCCATACCATGGTAAAAATCCACGCAGCCAGCAGTGGATTCCTATCGCGTTACGTTGGAATTACGAGTCATTTATACGATGGTTTCCAAATTTACACACCACCGGTTGTAGGTTAACTCCATTGATAAATTGCTTGGACTAGTCTACCTTGGTCGAGGATGTGGGTATCGCAGTCTGTTGTTGTCTGGCATTAACATTTTATTTCCGAGAAAGAGACGGCCTGTGACATAGATTTTGTCACTCTCTAGGGGGGTTGTGTGTTAGACCAAGTCTCTAAATGTTTTAGAAGTGTTTATAGTTCTGGCATAGTGAAATATACAATATATATATATATATATATATATATATATATATATATATATATATATATATATATATATATATATATATATATATATATCAGCGCGAGTGCGAAATATCCCCGTGACCTTGTCTGAAAGTCGGATCGCTTAAGGTCGACCTATCAGGGGTGAGGTGGTCAGTAGGTCGTCCAATCAGAAGCGAGCTAGTGTGTAGCAGTGTGTACATGGGGAGACCATAGTAAAGTTTACCCATTTTTTTAAATCACCTAGTGGAGCACGGATACACCCTCAAACAACTTACATCAAGACCACTGACTACTCCACAATTTTATTTCGTATCAGGATCTGAAGGCCATAAAAGACGACTTCACTGGAAGTCACTACATATACTGTTTTGTGTCGACTGCATATGTCACTTTTACATGTGTAATCAGTAAAACCTACTACTAATTGTTATAGCACCCCTTGTGAACTGACAGCCACCTCCGTCCAATGTGGAGGATATGCGAGTTTACTGTATTTAGTGCTGGCAATAGTCGTACTCTTAAACGTAAGCTAAGGGAACCGATGAAAATGCAAAGATAATTTTAAAATAATAATAAACATATTAACTCGGTTTCTAATGACGAAAGGATCAACTTCACTGCATTTATTTTTTATCCCAGATGGCTCGGTCTCTCAGAGCAGAGCGAATGATACCTCGCGAAAGCGTCTCATCCAGTACGAAACCCCGCAACTCCGGCGATGATCCACGCGTAGGAATCGACAGAACATACGCACTCGTGAACCGAAAGCCACAGTCCAAAATCGAACCCACACTATGGACAGGATACGAGTCAGACAGCATAATATATTTGTCATGGAGACCCAAAACATATCCTACTATAACTTGTATTTAAGTTGTTCTTGTGCGCGCAATGCCTGGCTTTACAACTGCGGTTCAAACAAGCCAATATGGGACTAAAACAGTACCTCATTACCTCAAGCAACTGCAACTTTTCCAATGACTAGAGACGCGTTTAAGACGCATATAATGTTTTAACCAGACCCCCTAGTTCAATTGCCATAATAAAACTGAACTAAGCGCTCTTGTTAAACATAAAATCAATACCTCGCAGTGCTTTTACAGAGTGTATTTACTAAGCATTCAATGTATTTTCCAGCCCTTCCATTCGCTGAACCGTATTTTGTATCTGGTGGGCATCGGTAACATCGCTCTATCCATTCGACCCGTTTGTGAGGTCGCTAGGCAGTAGTGAGCTATAAGGTTAGTTGCGTATTATTTACAGGACGTTGCAGAACCAACCCCAACTGGGTGGTTTTTCTAGGCAAATTTACGTCCAGTAGTTTGCAAAGTTTGCAAAGCTATACCAATGTTAAAAAGGTGAAAACAAAAAATTAATGTCATCGGGTCCTGCAAACTAGAATTGTTTGCTCAAATCAACCGCAAACGTGTAGCGTGTTAATGAGTTACAGTTTAAATCATCGCATTCAATGGGTTGTGAGTGAACATTATTTTTGACCTTTATGATACTAACTGGGGTCGCGACTCGTAAAATGCTTGGAACCGCTAGCTTGAGGACAGTAAATAATAACATTATTATGTGCTTTGTATGAGTCGTTTCTTTGTACGGACTGGGACTGTCTTATGCTGTAAGCGTTAGACCTATATTGTTACAAACAAGTCGGAATCGGTTGGGGATTCGGTCAATTATAAACCCTTCCCAGAACAATACAAGAGACCTATTTAAAGCTAAATCCACCTGCAAGAGCACTGGCCAATTCTGAAAATGATTCCTCCACGATGTGCATTTGAACACCAGACCTTTGGTTCTGCAGTTAAGCGTCTAGCCATTATGCTTGCGCGATTGCCAGTTCGTAGAATATATCTTTATCAATATATCATCTTCATACTGCTGCTGTTGAAACATCATGAGGCAGGCACAAGTGATCGCCGCTGCTACTGATCTGCTGCGTCTCTGCCGACGGTATCCCATGTCAGTATACACTCCTTCTTTCGAATAATTTGAGGCAGGGCAGAAGTACAAGTTCCAATCTTAATTAAATCAATGGGAATAAACACACTGCAGGAAAGAAAATATGCCGCGCACGCAACGTAATTACAGCAACATACAAACCTAAAGATAATAGCACCTGCCTGACAGCTTCGATTGATCGTGTGTTGGAATTATTCAGTGTGTATTAACAGCCAACATGTTGCAGTCACACCAGGGCTAACATTACACGGATACAATACAGCCACATCCGGTGTTGCTCTGGTACACTTGCAGCAATAAATTACCCGATTGGATAGTAGCGTCATTCTCAGATACATACCACGCTGCCACGAAAATAAGACCTAGCCTAAAAATAAGACCTAGCTTGATTTTCAGGATATTCGTAAAGTAAGACCTGCACCAAATTTAAGCTCTAACTTTAAGACAATCGGCTAGACAGGCGGGTTTCGTTTGTCCGTTGAAACACATAGTGGTCGTACTGAATTATACATTATAAATGGTGGCCATGGCTTCCTTCCGGGGTAAATGTCTGTAGGATTAACACTTCTTGGAAAGATCAGAATAGGACCGAATCTTAGAAAGCCCGCCCAACTGTATACAAGTTATATGGGAGCTCCCTACTGTTACAAAGTAACTTGCAGTCATTCTGACGATGGGAGCACTAAATTTTGGTTAGTTGCGTATCCTTTACAGCAGAACCAACTTCAGCATTTTTTAGCTGTTGTGGTTTTTCTAGGCATATTTTAAGTTTAGTAATTTGCCATGCTCCTAAACGGTCAGCTATTGGTACCACTGTCGAAACCAACTCAAGACAAAACATCGGCAGCTGGATCAGAACAGGAATCCCGGCATTACAAAACGCCTTCGCAACGCCTAAGCCGCAGACGCCATTTTTTAATGCGAAAGGTACAGCAGCAAAGAAGAAGAAGAAGAAGAAGAAGAAGAAGAAGAAGAAGAAGAAGAAGAAGAAGAAGAAGAAAAAGAAGAAGAAGAAGAAAGAGATGATAATGATGATGATGATGATGATGATGAAGAAGAAAAAGAAAAAGAAAAGAAGAAGAAGATGGAGAAAAAGGATGAGGAGAAGTAGGAGGTGGACAAGGAGGAGGAGGAGGAGGAGGAGGAGGAGGAGGAGGAGAAGGAGGAGGAGGAGGAGGAGGAGAAGAAGAAGAAGAAGAAGAAGAAGAAGAAGAAGAAGAAGAAGAAGAAGAAGAAGAAGAAGAAGAAGAAGAAGAAGAAGATGAAGAAGAAGAAGAAGAAGAAGAAGAAGAAGAAGAAGAAGAAGAAGAAGAAGAAGAAGAAGAAGAAGAAGAAGAAGAAGAAGAAGAAGAAAATGAAAAAAAGAAGAAAAATTCAAAACAACATGGGCGGTGGCCCACGTAAATGTTTTCTTGCTACATTCCAAGACCCCCCCCCCCCTCCTCTCCCCAACCCACTTCCCTCAACTGATACTAGCAGGAACTTTCTAGATCACCAACTTTTCCACAACCCATTCTGTAGCCACTCCCATTCTGTGTGTTCTTAAACTGTACATAGCTGACTTATCGCAACGATTTCCGCTAACCCAGAGTACCATAAACACGTTCCATATAACGGTTCACTAAACACAACCAGAACACAACACCTGTGGTGAAGAGGCGCTGCCACACACAAAAATCACGGGTATGTGTTTTTCAGCCTCAGTGCCTCATAACTGTGTTGGCGGCTGAGGCTCAAGCAGCTTCAGTCCTCTTTACTTGCAAAATAGTCATAACAATAATCCTATTACTATTATCATCATCGTCATCCTCATCATTATGTGCTGAATGGCAAATAAATAAAATAGATTTGAAATACAATTTAATATATAAACAAAAACATGAAACGAGAACGTCTATACGTCAATTAAGGCGATGTGGACACTTAATTAACCGGCTGGCAAATATGGGGGGGGGGGGGGCCTCAACCTCCATTAACAATTATTATGTGTGGGTGTGTCTCAGGGTGCCCGAACCTTACGGTTTCAACGCCTATGTATATGGTATGTAAAACTTGCACCCGCCTAAAAAAAAATTGAAGTACCTGTCACCACTCACAAAACAATAACCCGGGTAGCAGGACTGTTCTTTAGACTGTTCCAAACAATGAGGGGGAGAAAGGTCGTTTCCCTGTGCTGAATCCACTTTCCAAAAAAAAAGAGCTACGCTGGGGTTCTGGAGCTGTCAACATTCCCAAAGTGTGTCCTTGACGACACAACACCCGGGGGTCAGGTGAAAAGCAGCGCGGTCGAGTCAAGCCGATCAATATAATCCGTTCTTGTGTTTTCTCAGGGACGTGAAAAAAAAACGTGAGCGTATAACGAGCAAATTACAAACAAGCAAGTTATCGTCAGCTAGTTAAATATTTTACTTTTGTTGTTGTTGTTGTTGTAAAACATGTAAAAGATAGGAACTGACACAAATGACAGACAAGAATCGATCAATGTAAAACAACAGAATACAAAGTAGAAAATTTTCCCTCTTCTCTTTCTTTTTCTTCCTCCTTCTCGTCCTCCTCCTGCTCCTCGTGTTCACCAGCTATAAACCCCGGAGGAAAGTTCTAGTTGTTTGCGTTGTTCCAGAACATGAGTTTTATTAACATCACTTTTACAGATCTGGTTTAACTGTATGCAGACTGTTGGTTCTTTGCCTCTCAGGCAGATGCACTTCGACTTTAAAGGAAACACCTTATTTAGTCTACTTTTACGACATGCTTGTGTGTGTGTGGGGGGGGGTCCCAAGTGTGGCCCTGGAACCCACACAAGGAGAGGAAAGAGCTGAAATATCAAAGGACGGAAGGTGGGAGAGGGAGATAGATAGAAAAAGAGGCAGGCATATCATTAACTAAGGAAACGCAAATTTAGTTAGTTAATTAACTCTGGTTATCACTTACAAATCGCAAACTACTGGACGTAAATTTGCCTAATGAAACCACACAACAGCCAGGGACTGATGGGGTTGGTTCTGCAACGTCCTGTAAAGGATACGCAACTAACCTATCATAAGATGAAAGAAAGGCTAAGGCAGTAATTGGCTAAACGCTTGTCTGCAGGTCCGATGGTTTTGGGGTTCGAATTCGGAGATTTGTAAAACAGACCTAAAACTCTAATGTTCAACCAGCCTGTTACTAGGAAGTGTTCCGGGATGTAAAAGGGGTCTGAGTTATGTTGACG
Organism: Candidula unifasciata; assembly: GCA_905116865.2. Taxonomy (NCBI): domain Eukaryota; kingdom Metazoa; phylum Mollusca; class Gastropoda; order Stylommatophora; family Geomitridae; genus Candidula; species Candidula unifasciata. The sequence continues at coordinate 77,022 of CAJHNH020004669.1, read as the reverse complement.
GCTTAACCTGGGGAATACCGACTGGTGTATACAAACTATTACCAAAAATTTTACACAGCATAGAACAGCTGTATCAGGTAAAATGAGCTCGCAAAAGCTTAGAATGCCAATAGACGCATGAGGAGTTGCTTGGGACTCAAGGGGTTAAGACTTCTCATGTAAGAACCATTCAAACTAATTCCCCTGTAGGTTCCACTAAAATGGCAACATTTTTCTCTTGCGCCCAAAAAAAAACCACCCGCCTGCTTGAGCTAATTTCGATAATAACGTACGCAGAAATATCTCCCTGATGGGTAAACTGATCGACCATATCAGTGGTTCTCAGCATGTGAGCTTGTACCACCAACGGGGAGTTCACCAAATGTTTATCTGGGGAATATCAAAGTAATGTTTAGATGAAATCACTTTCATGGGTTACAGCAATTTTCCCACGATGGTTTTTTTAAAAATAGATTTATACGGCCGCACAGAAATACATCGCAAAAGGAGTTTTCATAGCACCAGAAAATTTTGGAAGTCAGATGGCAGTTGAGCAGTAGAGAACCTTTTAACGCAAGCGACGCACTGAGGCAAATAATGCTACACCAATATTTTATAGACCAATCGGCATTCAGTTGATGCTGTCAGCATCAAACCGGTTGCCTTTACTTCCAAAAACATTACCTGGTACCAACCTTAGGTGGGTCGACCTAGCAGCCAAGTTCAATTCTGAGAGAAAAAAAAATCCGATTCGATGCGGATTCAAAACCAAGACTTTCGAGCCAGCAGGCCAGCATATAGCCAGAACGCTGCCATGGCTCGCTATAAGATGGAGTCGTGGGTTGTTTGGCTTTTATAAATGTGACTGGAACTTAGCTAGCTATTATGGCACACAACAGGCGATGCTGGTGTGCTTTTATAATAGGATGTGGGTTATTTTGGCTGCTATAACGGAGATGTTGGACTACTTGGCAATTGTAATAGGGGATGTTCGTTTATTTGGCTTCTAAAATGGGATGTGGTTTATTTTGGCTATTACAACGAAGGTGGTTTGTAACGTGGCTATCATAACGGGAGATTTTTGTTTACTCGGCTTTTATAATGGGATATAGGTTATTTTGGCTATTACAACGGAGATGGTGGACTAATTGGCAATTGTAATAAGGTATTTTCGTTTACTTAGCTTTTATAATGGGCTCGTGCATATCTCAAAATAAGCTAAGACCTGAAGCACCCTTTGCACAACAGGCTGGGTAGGGCAGAGGATGACATCATGCAGGTTTGCAGCCTTACAGATATCCATCCAGATGATGAATGGAAAGATCGGCACAGCCAAGCATGAGAAGCACACTGGACGCACATAAAGTCTTGTTAACCAACATCATAATGGTACTATTAACCACGCGACGCTGATAAATATGTTGAGAGGGGAATCTGAGCACCTATAAATGTGTCCGGAGTGCTGTTAAGATAATATAACACATAACTCATAGATGGCGAGTTGTTCGACAATTAAAAACGCAAGGTTTTTTTTTTTTTTTTCGGATAACCTGGCTACGATTTAGAAGAAAAGAAAACAAGGCTAAGAGTACCACTAACAGGGGGCGTAGATTAAATTAAGGGACTGCACTAAAGCTTTAGAAGTCAAAACAGAAAAAGACCAGGAAAACATACTTAATGTTTTCCTAATATCTTTAAACTTTTCTAAAAGTAGACCGGGTGTAAGCTATTTTACAAGCGAACCAGGGGTAATTTATTATAAAAACCTATTGGGGAACGATGAAATTCTGGGAACCGTCGACACTTCTCCAGACTGCTCACAATGGGGATTCCCGTTCGTTAAAGTCGGAACTTCAGTCCCTAGAGGATAGTCCAACCGACGATTCCTTTATATGTCTTCGGAGACAAACTCAAAATGTTTCTATGATCTGCTGACAGATTAGGAGCCAAGCAAGTCACCGTGCGGTGATCAGTTACTTGTTAAATATATGAATTTCTGTTTCCTGAAAGTTCTCAGTTTCAGACAGCTAGTGTTGTTATCTACTCTTTCTTAGTTGTTAATTCAATGTTTCAGGGTTTATTCTACTGTTTAATACTTTTATCCCACGTTTGACTTAAACTCTTTGTGCATTAGTTATCATTTTAAATGTGTATGTACGAGTTGTTCCTCTAGATGTTTCTGTAATAGTTGTTACTTTAACTGTTTCTGTCATAACTGTCACTTTAACTGTTTCTGTCATAGTTAGTTCTTTAATTGTTTCTGTCATAGTTGTCACTTTAACTGTTTCTGTCATAGTTACTGCTTTAAGTGTTTCTGTCATAATTTTAATTGTAACTGTTTCCGTCATAGTTATCACTTTAACTTTTTCTGTCATAGTTACTACTTTAATTGTTTCTGTCATAATTGTTATTGTAACTGTTTCCGTCATAGTTGTCACTTTAACTGTTTCTGTCATATATTTTACTGTTAACTGTTTCTGTCATATTTTTTATTGTTAACTGTTTCCGTCATAATTGTCACTTTAACTGTTTCTGTCATAGTTGTTACTTTAACTGTTTCTGTCATAGTTACTACTTTAATTGTTTCTGTCATAATTGTTATTGTAACTGTTTCCGTCATAGTTGTTACTTTTACTGTTTCTGTCAGAATTGTTTTTGTAACTGTTTCTGTCATAGTTGTTACTTTAACTGTTTCTGTCATAGCTGTGACTTCAACTGTTTATGTCATAGTTGTTACTTTAACTGTTTCTGTCATAGCTGTGACTTCAACTGTTTATGTCATAGTTGTTACTTTAACTGTTTCTGTCATAATTGTTACTTTAACTGTTTCTGTCATAATTGTTACTTTAACTGTTTCTGTCATAATTGTTACTTTAACTGTTTCTGTCATAATTGTTACTTTAACTGTTTCTGTCATAATTGTTACTTTAACTGTTTCTGTCATAGATGTCACTTTAACTGTTTCTGTCATAGTTGTTACTTTAACTGTTTCTGTCATAGTTGCTACTTTAACTGTTTCTGTCCTAGTTATTACTTTAACTGCTTATTTCCTATTTGTTACTTTAACTGTTTATTTAATAGTTGCTACTTTCCCTTTTATTGCACTAGCTGATTACCTAAACTCGTATGTAGTTGTTTTACTTCAAATGTTTCTCACATAGTTGATTAACATAATCCAGTTATACCTGTGTGTTTCTGATCAAGCTGTTACTGTATCCCGTTTTGGTGGACAGCGGGTGTCAACATGCTGAGAAAAATTAGATTAAGTCATGATCTTCTCCAGTAATTTATTATTATTATTATTATTATTATTATTATTATTATTATTATTATTATTATTATTATTATTATTATCACTTTTCATAATTGAACTAACACATTTTAAGAAAACAAGATTATAAAAGCCTATAAACCATGTATCCATACTAATAAATTATTATTACAATGTTTTTCTGTAGTGTTCCTTTTAAGTTTGCATTTGTGTATATACCAATATACATGTTCTGTTCTGGAGCTTTTAACTAGAAAATTTTTTGAAGAGTGCTCAGGGGACGGCTGGGAACACACTAAAAATAGGACAGTCAGGGTGAAAACGGGACCTATCGTTAGCCCGAGATGGTGACGTCACGTCACGGTGACATCAGCCTCACGGCCCTTCTCGGAGACGGTCATGATTAGGCCAACAGTTCATGACTCACATGCACTAACTGTCACGAGATAAATACATAATTACAAAATTTTTATTTTAACAATCACATAACGGGTGAACATGACAATTGTTAGGGTTAAAGGGGTAAAATGACACTGAAAATAACGACACTTTTCTCTGAAGAGGGTAGCTCTGTAGCTTTGGAGATAAATGAACGTGGTTAACAACTTTGAGATCTTCGAGTGCTATAGTTCGATTTCCAAGGTTAAAGGTGTATTAAAAACAGAATATGCTAACGGTTTACATACTGCAGTACGAGAGTTCTACCGTGGACGAGAGGGGAAGATCACCACTTAATATTCACAATGAATATGAGGTACAGGGTAGCCAACCATCACTGCAGAGAAGGCATATACCAGTTTATATGTTTTACTCCTGTAAAGAATTTGTATACTGACTGGCTGATCAACCTTACTGGCTGCACACACTGCAACCTATATCGCATTCTAGAATAGGCTTTTTTTCTTCTTCGTTACCCTTGGTCGCAGCTTAACAAAGGTGAACTTGCAAACTATAATTGGTGCTGCAAACCCATTTAGCCGATAGTCTCTGTGCAGGGTGCACGTATGTACGCAGGCGTGTGTGTTTGGGCTGGTGACAGGCAGATTTATGTTTCTCTGTAAGGCGCTTCTCTTTCTATTTTAAAACATTGTTGTGTGTGTCTGATTACCAGGGGCGCCGAAACCTCTTCAAATGGTGGGCCACGACAAAAGTACAGATAGGGGCCAAAATTGCTGCCCTAACGTGAGCAGGAGTCGGGTAGGTAGCCTCTTTCGGGACTGCAAATTACGATAATTATTTCTCTTAAATGCAACCTTCTGATTATTAATCGCTTCTTAGAATTAAAGAGATAATGCTCACTTGATCGCCATGAAGAAAAGAAAATCTGGTCAGATTGCTTTCTGATGTCATTATTGTATACAGACATAAAACATCAATCGCCGTCTGAGTTGTGAATACTACTCCCGTCCCCCCCCCCCCACCCCTTTTTTTCCACCCAACAAAATTATCCATCTGTGAGTAACAGAACTATCAGATTGTTGGTGGTTTTCTTCAATTTGATTTTGTGTAAACAGACTTTCTCAGCCATGTCAGTAATTAAAAAAACCAGAAAAATAGAATGGATGTTACTGCAGCGCTTTGTCAATCCGAAACAACGCACCAGTAACGTAAATTAGATTTCTAACCTCTAAGCAGAGGTCGCTTTTAATATTGTGACAACAGATATAACAAATAATGTAAAGTAAATAAAGATGGAGGAGCTGACAGAAATATTAAAATAAGAATACAAAAGGCAAGGGAGCTTTCATAGGACTAGGGAATTTGTGGAGGTCAAAAGAAACTAAAAGAAATACTTAACTTGAAATTTTTAATTCTAATGTCAAATCAGTACTATTGTATGGAGCGGAAACATGGAGAACAACTAAGGCAACTACTAATAAATTACAGACATTCATTAACTAGTGTCTGCGCAGAATAGAGGGAATTAAATGGTATGATATAATAACTAATGTAGAGCTTTGGGTGAGAATTTAACAGGCTCCAGTGGACTAAGAGGTAAGGAAAAGACGCAGGCATTGGATAGGGCACACACTCAGAAAACAGGAGAACAGCATAACTATAACTTCTTTGCATTGGAAGCCACAGGGGCATAGGAATAAAGAAAGGCCAAAAACACGTGGAGAAGAGAGCTGGAGAATAAAGTCAGAAAGATGGGGAGAGCTCCATGCAATGGTGAAGGATAGAACGACTTAGTGTGAGTTGGTTGTATATGCTCCATTGGTAAATAGAAAGGCAAAAGAAGAAGAATGGGGGGGGGGGTTGTGTGTTAGACCCAGTGTCTAAATGTTTTAGAAGTGTTAAAAGCTCTGGCATGGTGAAATATACAACATGCGGTATCATCGCAAGTGCGGAATATGCCCGTCACCTTGTGTGAACGTCGGATCGCTCGAGGTCGACCTATCGGTGGTGAGGTGGGCTGTAGTTCGTCTAATCAGAAGCGAGCTAGTGTGTAGCGGTGTGTAAATGGGGAGATCAGCCAAAAATTTACCTTGCACTTGTAAAGTAACCGCGCTACCAGCTTGACGTGGATAGTGATCTCCGTTGTGTCTTATCCAACATCACCCCCCAACAAACAAAATTGCTGATATGGTCAAGACAAAACAGAGTCAACCATCGCACTGATATTTGGACACTGAATTACCAGCGGGTGACTAGTTTCTTTAATGTTATTTGACAATTTGATCTATGTAGATCTATGTTTTTCTCCAAGTTCTTGTTAACTGGCATTTTCTTTGTCGTCATCTTTTTTACCACATTTTTTTTTTTAATTGGATGTAGGGTGAGGCAGGAGGGGTGTGTGGAGGTCTTAACATATATTTAAAAGAGGCGCTACCTGAAAAAGAAAAAGAAAAATAAGGTTGGAAACCACTGCTGTAGCTAACTTGACGCCGTCGCATGGCGACTAGACGCTCGCGTTCGGATCGTAAGGTTGTGGGTTCGCTTAATGGCAAAGCCGGAATTTTTTTCAAAAATGACCTTGACTCCCTGGTCAGTACAGCCTTGAGTGGGTACTAGGTGTAGTCCCGGGAAGTAACGGCGGCCGGCGTGACGCTGGCCACACCACCCATCTTGTGCCGATTGGTCTATACAAAAGATATAGGCCTAGCCCTATATTCCCCAAATCGCCTAAAGGCGTGGGAAAGGGTCCTTACATTTACACCGGTTAATTACTGTAAAGTGCTGTGCAATTTAACTACTTTACACGTAACTGTACTGGTCAGTCTGCTGGCTAAGTCGGTAGAGCATGAGATTCTTAATCTCAAAGTCGTTGGTTCGACCCTACGTTGAGTGATATTTTTAAGGGTCTCCGTGGTGAAGTGGTCAAGCTATTAGCTTTGTGCTCTGAGGGACGTGGGTTCGTTTTCTCACGGCGGTACCGTTCAGTTCACGAAGGCAATTTTTACGAAAATACCTGGGGATCGTCGCCGGAGCTATGTACTTTGTTTTTTGTGCAATGCTCTCGGCAGGCGCTTTCCCGCTTTGCGAAAGGGGACCGAGGTATATGGGATTATAATTTTTTTTTACTGGTTAATTACTGTAATGAGGTTATGCTTGTTACTTGCTACACACACTGCTTTACCAGCTAATTTCTGCAAATTTTACTGTACTGGTGGTTATTCACTGTAAACATCCCCATGCCAGTTAAATGTTTAAACGTTGCTTACCAGTTAATTACTGTAATTACTGCTATACCTGTTAATTATTTTAATGCTTACTCCGTCGCACTTTAGCTCCTAGTTAGTAAATAGTAGAGCGGTGGCTTACTGATGCGGCCTCCGTGTCCTAAACAAGCAGGCATGATCACACTCACAGCACGGATAGTTGAGGTTTTCAGCTCACTGGTCTCCCCCCCCCCCTTCCCTTTTCCCTATTTGCCTAGAGAAACCATACAACAGCCAGGGGCTGTTGGGGGTTGGTTCTGCAACGTCCTGTAAAGGATACGCAACTAATCTATTACGTAACCTATTGATAAAGTTACCTGCTATAGACAAGTTATTATAAACTCATGAAACACTACAATTAGCACACATGTGGTGGAATTATATGCTAGATACATGTTAATCTTTATTCTTGGAATACCACAAATAGCAAAGATGCGATTAAATTACTGTTTACACTGAAGCTAGAATAAACCTCCTGGAAACACTATAGTTGATACAGATATGCTATAAAAACCTGCTATACAAAGGTGATTATAAACTCGTGGAACGCTTCAATTACCACACAGAAAATACTACTAACTCGTGAACGGATATACAATTACTATGGGTGAGCTGAAATTGCCTCCTACATACACGTTAATATAAACTACAGCCTCACAATTAGCCAGATGTGCTAAAATTACCTTCTACATTGTTAACCAAGGAGCCGGGCTGTGCGAAAGACGTCGAGACAAGCGAAACAAACAAGACATTTATATGTGACCCATCGCCTTCAGGCCTGGCCCTCAGCCAGCGATATCGATCAAATCTCCGCTAGCTGGTCGAGATCCCTGACAATCGCAGAGGGCTGGCTGGAGCTGTAAACTATGTATGCGGTTGTCAGGTACAGAGTCCGTATGTGTATGATATCATATCTACAGGGGCTGGGGGATCCAGGTGGCACAGAGCTACAGGTCTGTCTGTCTAATGGGAGGTTTTAGGTTCGAAAGCGCAGTGTGATTTTAAATTCAAACAGAGCCTTTTGTTGATAGATAATGATAAGTATGTAAGCATCTGCTGATAGGACAGCTGTTTATCTTGCGCTCTAAAGGTGGGTTTCTGAATTTCCGTGTGGGTTTCATTGCCCTATTGTGAGAGGAAAAATAATAGACCCATTCCCCCATCCGCAAACCAAATCAAAGATGTTGCAAAAAAAAGGCGACTAATTAGGGGTCGGCTAAAATTATATGACTAAAAACATAAATATCGCATCCAAGCTGTAAACCACAACACGTGACAACTGCTGTTTTCAGGTCGTACGTAGAAGAACAAGACAAGAAAGTCTGTATGTTTCGTTAACTTCTACAAACAGCAAATCGTTCTAAGGATTTTGAAAGCAACGTGCCCACATCACTGCTAAGAATACGCGAATTAAGAGTAAAGATCGACACAGCCGAGCACGAAAAACACACTGGACGCACTGTTAACCACCGTAGGACTGATACTTTTAACCGCACGACGCTGATGAATATGTTGAGAGGGGGATCTGAGCACCTATGGATGTGTCCTGAGTGCTGTGAAAATAATCATAACTCAAACAGCAAATATTACTTGCCTATTCTTTACTTCAAGAATTTCCCATTGACAAGCATTTATGGACACCTTCTTCTTCTTCAGATCGTCATTACCATGTGGAGTTGAAAATCAAGACTGTAAAGGCCTTCTGACCCATGTACTATTCCTTACCTGATACAGATGCTATTCCATGATATGATGCCCGACCTTCCAACAAGTTCTCTTCTGGTCTCTGTCTCTCTCTCTCTCTCTCTCTGTCTCTCTCTCTGTTTCTCTCTCCTCTCTCTCTGTCTCTCGTCTCCCTCCTCTCTCTCTGTCTCTCTCCTCTCTCTGTCTCTCTCTGTCTCCCTCTCCTCTCTTTCTCTCTCTCCTCTCTCTCTCTCTCTGTGTCTCTCTCTTTCTCTCTCTTTTCTCTCTGTCTTTCTCTTTCTTTCTCTCTCTTTTTTTTTCTCTCTCTCTGTCTCTCGTCTCTCTCTCCCTCCTCTCTCTCTCTCTCTGTCTCTCTCTTTCCTCTCTCTCTCTCTCTGCGTCTCTCTCTCTCTCTCCTCTCTCTCTGTCTCTCTCCTCTCTCTGTCTCTCTCTGTTTTCCTCTCTCTTCTCCTCTCTCTCTCTTCTTCTTCTCTCTCTCTCTCTCTCTTTCTTCTCTCTCTCTCTCTCTGTTCTTCTCTTCTCTCTTCTCTCTCTCTCTCTCTTCTCTTCTTTCTCTCTCTTTTTCTTGAAAGCGTTCCCCGTTGTCATCTTCGTACTTCTAGAGTCTTCTTCTTCTCACAAATCGCCCTATAAAATGTATATAGCCCATTTCTGATTCTTTCTTCTATGTTTTCTATTTTTCTTTCTTCTTCTGCTTGCTTCTTCTTCTAATATCTTCTATTATCTCTTCTTCTTCTATTTATTATATCTATATATATAAACACTGTACCTTCTTCTTTGCCGTGGTCTTCTAGCTTCTTCTCGCCCTTTCTTTCGATTCTTCTTGTTTTCTCGTTCTTCTCGAAATTCTTCTTCTTCTTCTTTTCTTCTGACAGGTCGACTTCTCTTTCTTCAACGGGTTCTTTCTTAAAATTCCTGGCAAGAAAAAGCAGCCTGATGCTGACTACATCACCCACCTAGTGCTGATTGGTCAATAATATAGGTCCAGCCCTATATGCCCAATTTGCCTGAAGGCGTGGAAAAGGATCCAACACTGACAGCTGTGGAAGCTACAACAGTCTCGGAAGCTACAACAGTCTCATGACTGTAGTCAAAAAGACTTCTTCCTCTTATTTCTTTCTCTTCTTTTCTTTTCAGGACGGTTCTTTCTTCTTCTTCTCCCCCCCCCCCTTCCCCTTTCTTCTTCTTTTTTTTTTCTCTCTTCTTCATTCTTCTTATGCAGCTTTTTGAAATGTTTTTTCTTCTATCTTCTTCTTTCTAATCTTCCCTTCTTATCGAGGCAGAAAATATACTTAACAGGGCCTCAGTTCTTCGTGTTCAGTTGCGCTTCTTCCGGCTACTTGAATTGCTTCTTCTTTCTTCTTCCGCCTTCTTCTTCTTTCCCCTACCCCTACTAGATGACTGGGACTCACGAGCAGCAGCTACCGCATTTCCTGCAGCTGCCTTCATTTTATTTGCTCGTGAGTCTTAGCCATCTAGTTTAGCCCCAATCCACGCCGCCTGAGCGGCGTGGGGAATACTCTCGGCGGTGGCGGAAGTCCCTGGAAGTTCGCAATTTGGCGACTTCGGTATTTTCCTTTTCTACTTCTGACACGTGATTGAGGCTTCTGTTAGGGTTCTTCTTCTTTTCTGCCTCGATAATTTGGGACCGTTATTCGGAAGATAGCCTGTTTATTGTTTCTTTTCACTGTATAAATCTCACACTAGGACATCTGCTGGTCTTCTTCTCCAGCTTTGCACTGTCTGGCGTTTTGTGGTAATCCGCTATACAAATGCTAATAACACATTCCATATGCAACAGACAAAGTAACTTTCCCAACAGATCTTGCCAGAAGCAAGTGAAGTGATTGCGTGAGCGAGGTGTCAGGGCAATAGCCACTACCAGTCTGTTACAACAGAATATCTTTTCTCTCGCTTCTTGTCTTTACCAATTTCAAGGGCGGTATAGAATAGGAGAAGGGAGGGTGTTAAGCCTGAGGATATGGGGTTTAGGGTTCCAGGCAACCAGGGATAGTGATCTGTGGTGATGCATGAGCGCCTACGCCAGCTGACAGGGCACGTGATGATGATGAATGGAAAGTGTAACCGGCGCTCACAGACGTCACCTGCTGGCCTCGTGACTGCTCTTGTTACTGCACAATCGTGACCGTAGCTTTTACATTAATCAATCTACTGCCCCCTAATGTACAAAGTTATTAAGTATTATATTTTACATGATTGGGAGAATCACAAAGGCAAATCATTATCTACCCGTTTTCTCCCATAGAAAAAAAAATCTCTGGCAGTCATGTGACGGGGTTAAATCGACCGGGTAATTATACAGCGATGGGAAGAACAAACCTCTTTTTCAACTGGACCTTCTACCCCCAACCGATGCTAACAGTGTATACTGCCGTCTGAGGATTATTAAGAAGTAAAGTGAAGATCCCTTTTCACGCTTTAGGCGCATCGGGCAAATGGGCAGAGCGTCTCATATTTTTACAGACCAATCAATCGGCACTGGGTGGGTAATGTGGTCAGCATTACGTCGGTCGTCTTTACTTCCCCAGGAGAGCCATCCTGGTGCCCATTTTAGGCTGGGTCGACCTGCGACGCCCCATACCACGATACAAATCCATGCAGCCAGCAATGGGTTTCGAGCGCGGTACGCTGAGGACTATTACCGCTATCAAATTACATCGCAACCGGCAAGTGTATGTAAATATTGATACAGAAATGCGGGGAGAAGTAGGGACAGCTTAATTTCACACACACTATATAAAATCGATGAATCAACTCCTTTACTGTATTTGCGTTTACAGACCTGGCGAGAATGATTCTTACGACTGAAAATAAGAATAATTGGAGAAGTAAAGGCGACGAGGGAAGGAACTTCGTATTTCAATATATATGCCGTAATCTAGTTTAAGAATGCAAGCAGATCAAACTGGATATGAGATCTTCTACAGCAGAACATCTGTCCAGAGGAAGATCAAGGAAGACGTGGATAGATCGCATAGACGAATCCTACAAAAAGATAAACAAAACCCTAATTCAAGCACCCTAAGAAGCTCAAGATAAACACAAGAAAACCAAGAGAACAGGCTTACAATCCGGTAACACTGGCGATAAAAGAAGGAGAAGAACTAACTTAACGATGTCATTTAAGAATACTTCGTGGTGGGGCTCCCAATTTCTCCTAAGGTGCGACTCTCGTACCACTGTAAGAAAGCCATGAAAATCTCACAGTAACTAAACATGAGAATCATGACAGAACACACTGTTTGCGGGTAAACAGCACACATAGTTTTCTCTGGAAATGTTGAAATATATGCTCAGTGTACTGGGCAGTCTGTGCGCATGTCACACTACAAACAAGGCCAGATGATCGGCTCCACTGAAAGGAGTTTTATCTAGTACATTTAGTCCTTCTATACTGAGCGCCACACAAAACACGATACTCCGCAGCTTCAGTGTTGAATTATCCTCCCCCAAAGCACTTAATTTTTTTTAACCTCAAGGGAACTCTGAAATTTCTGCAACTGCTGACGGAGTCCTGAAACCGAACATCAAGGCATGCGGCTTAACCATTTCACAACGACTTATTCTCTCTCTCTCTCTCTCTCTCTCTCTCTCTCTCTCTCTCTCTCTCTCTCTCTCTCTTGCTCTCTCTCTCTTGCTCTCTCTCTCTTGCTCTCTCTCTCGCTCTCTCTTGCTCTCTCTCTCTCTCTCGCTCTCTCTCTCTCTCTCTCTTGCTATCTCTCTCTCTCGCTCTCTCTCTTGCTATCTCTCTCTCTTGCTCTCTCTCTCTCTTGCTCTCTCTCTCTTTCTCTCTCTCTTGCTCTCTCTCTTGCTCTCTCTCTCTCTCTTGCTATCTCTCTCTCTTGCTCTCTCTCTCTCTTGCTCTCACACTCTCTCGCTTTCTCTTCCCCGCGCTTTCTCTCTCGTTCTCTGCCCTCTCTCTGTCACTCTCGCTCTCTCTTCTCCCCCCCCCTCTCCTCTCTCGCTCCCACCTCTCTCCCTTTCTCGTTCTCTCCTCTGCCCTTTCTCTCTGTCATTCTACCACCTCTCTCTCTCTCTTTCTCTCTCTCTCAAGCCGCAACAGCTCCCACCATGTATACACACACACACACACACACACACACACACACACAACGGAAGGCATTACCAAATGCCAACATTCAATAAAACACGTGGAACCAAATTATACAATTGCCGAAAATAGCCCACAAAGCCGGCTCTCGAGAGCTGGAAACCATTAAGAAGTGTCACCCGCAAAGTAGAGATTAGGGTTGTTTTTTTTTTTTCTTCTTATAATACTCAGATCATGACCATTCACTTTACAGCAAGCCAAGAATGTGTCAGACATTTTTTAGCACCAGCCGACCACCCCTCTGTCCTGCTGACAACGTTTAATCGGCTACTTGTCTTTACGTTATGCCTAGCCACAAGGAAACCAATCATTCACGGACTGTTTCTCTGTTTCCTGGCTCCTTGAAACGGCATTCGGACACTCATAATGAATCAAGTCATTAACACTTACAATCGTGTATCATGCATAATGTACTTTCCCACGCCATGTGTATATATGATATGTCACATAAGTAAAGGGTCATTTCTCACGCCATGTGTCTATATGGTATGTCACATAAGTAAAGGGTCATTTCCCACGCCAGGTGAGCAGCAGGCATATGATGCTGAGCTCATATTTTCAGAGAACAACAGCCACTCGATGGGTAGTACAGTCAACCACACGACGTCCGCTTTACTTTCCATTTCCCTTCCATGTACTATTTAAGTCTGAGTTGACGTGGCAGCCAAGACCATGTGATTTTTTTTCAAATCCAATCTGTGCGGAATCGAACCAAGATATGAAGGTCGACAGATAAACGTCTAGCCACTGCGATGCTGTAGCTATCACACTGGCTATATAGTGCTAGTCTTCTTCTTCTTCACGCTCACCGGCTGCATGCAAACTCCAGCGGAAAGTTCTGGTTGTTCGTCCACCTCAGGACTTTAGTCTTGTTCCAGGACCTGAGTTTTGCAAGCACATCTGTTTTACAGATCTGACTTCTCTGTATGCATTTTGTTGGTTCCTCACCTCTCAGGCAGACGCACACCAACTTCGAAAAAAGCCCCCAATTAGTCGACTCTTACGACATGCTTGTAGAGGAGGCACGTCTATTCTTATTTTAACCTAGAATAGGGCCCAGGATCCACATGGGGATCGTTCCAAAAACAAACAAAAAACTCGACCCTACAGCATCTCCCTGAAAATAAAAATAAAAACTGTTCATCTTTCTTCCAGAAGACGATTTTGCGTATTTTAAAAAAAAATTTTTATTCAGGGGATATCCTACTTCTTTTATAGACACACACACACAAAAGTACATTTATTCAAGTAAAAAAAATACACATTCATTCAAATATAAAAATGAACCTTTTTTTTTTTAATATTGTTTCTAACCTACACTTGTTAAAACACTGATGTGAACAATATTATAAATTTAGATCTATTTTATACATTAATTACTTTATAACTGAGTATGCCCAAAGTGTGTTAAATCGGACGTCTAACTGACGATCTTAATTAACTAGCGTCTGTGGCTTAGGCGTTGCGAACGCACTTCGTAATGCCGGGGTGTCGGGTTTTTTCCCAGCTGCGGACGATTTGTCTTGCGTTGGTTTCGACAGTGGCACCGAGAGCTGACCGTCCAGAGTCCAGAAAGCAATGACAAACTAGTGAATTTAAAATTTGCCTAGAAAAACCACAACAGCCAAAAAAAAAATGCTGTGGTTGGTTCTGCAACGTCCTGTAAAAGATACACAATAACTTTTTTAAATTAGTATTTTATAATTCAAAACGCCCATCTCCTAGTGTGGGTTCCGGGGCCCCATTATGGGGAAAAGAAGAACAGACCAACTGCCTCCCCAACAAGCATGTCGTTAGAGTCGACTTACTGCGGGCTTCCTTCGAAGTGCATCTGCATAAGAGGCAAGAAACCAAAAATCTGCAAACAAATAAATCAGATCTGTAAAACGGATGTACACGCAACACTCAGGTTCTGGAACCAGACTAAAGTCCAGAGGTGGACGCAGAACCAGAAATTTCCCTCGGAGTTTACAGCCGATAAACTCGAAGCAGAAGAGGAATAATACGCCCGTCGTGTGTTACCGGACGTGTAGCTGACAATCTTGATTAACTAGGGCTTACTTGTAGAGTAGTAGAGATTATATTACAAGCATCCTCGAAAATTAATCTACGGCTTAGTTTCCGGTTAAGACTTACTTTCGAGGAAACGGCATCTGCGTTGCCCGGGACCTTGGCGGTGAGCATGTTTCTAGGGCGACCACGTAATGGTGTCGATAGGTCTAGACAAAATAGACACCGGTACCTTGGTACCTCTACATCCTGGATCACGTTTAACAAAGCCGTCTTGGGCGGGGTGGTTCAACTGACGACCCGCCGGGGCAAAGCTGGCCCGCGGAGGCCTAGTAAGTGGCCCGCGGATCACTGTCAATTTGTACTGTACTGTATTAATGATCTTTGTATGCTGCTGGGCCTCGTGACTATGCAAATGTTTTGGCCCCTCAGTAAACTCATTTGAATAGCCCTGGTCTATAGCGTCGCCTTGTTAAAGTGGTCAACCTGTTTGCCTCGTAGTCTGAAGGCCCTGGGTTCGTGTCACGGTTACGTCATTCGGTTCAAGAGTGGAATTTTAAAGGAAACCTCGGACGATCATCGCTGGAGCAACACTGTTCGTGCTTTGTGGGACGCTATAGCAGGCGGCTGGCTGGATAAAACCCGGTGCAATTAGGTCGATTCTCTATACTTTAACATGTTCAACAACTGATAAATTATACACAAAATATTTCACACATAATACAACATATTTAAAATACTTTCAAAACTCCTACTACCTTTTTTATTATATGAAATTCGTTTTTCCGTGGTACAAACTACAGGAAATTTTCAAAACTTGTGAAATAAAATCATTCACAATTTGATTAAATCTGCGTTTATTAACAAGTCAATACGAGCGACCGCCTCAACTGTCAGAACCACAAATGACCAGAAAATGTGTGCTGCTCTGATTTGGTTGCACTGGATCAGTCAGATTTAAATCCCAGACTAATGGTTGCCAGTTTGCACTGTAGGTCTCGGTAAAAGTTGGCATTCAATAAACGAAAGCAAAAGTATGTAACAGACATAGAAATGACACTACTACACCGATGAAAAGAAACCTGTTCAAAAGAGTCGCAAATCTACGCCACAGAGAATAGTTAAAGCTATTCAATGTAGGAAGCAGAGCTCGATTCAAGACAGCAGAGTTACGCAATTACAGAGTATACGTGACCAATGAGTGTGTAATTCCGTGTGTGGGTTTGTCTTTGAATGTTTTAAGATTACACTGGGTATATTCAAGGGTCCTACTTAGGACAGTGGGGGAAGAGACAAGATACATTACCGTAAAATAAGACTAATGAGGGTTTCGCTAAATCGCGTGTTGGGCCGAAAGGCACAGATATCGCAGCCTAGCTGTAAACCACATAAACGCAACAATTAAATTTATAAGGGCGAAAGAAGAAGAAAAAGAAGAAGAAGAAAAAGAAAGAAAGAAAGAAAGAAAGAAAGAAAGAAAGAAAGAAAGAAAGAAAGAAAGAAAGAAAGAAAGAAAGAAAGAAAGAAAGAAAGAAAGAAAGCAAGCAAGCAAGCAAGCAAGCAAGCAAGCAAGCAAGAAAGAAAGAAAGAAAGAAAGAAAGAAAGAAAGAAAGAAAGAAAGAAAGAAAGAAAGAAAGAAAGAAAGAAAGAAAGAAAGAAAGAAAAGAAAAAAAGAAAGAAAGAAAGAAAGAAAGAAAGAAAGAAAGAAAGAAAGAAAGAAAGAAAGAAAGAAAGAAAGAAAGAAAGAAAGAAAGAAAGAAAGAAAGAAAGAAAGAAAGAAAGAAAGAAAGAAAGAAAGAAAGAAAGAAAGAAAGAAAGAAAGAAAGATGAAAAAGAAAGATGATGGTGATGATGACGACGATGATGAGAATACTTGGCACTGAAGCTTCTTAGTGATCTGCGGTCACAGACCTCCAAAACTTGCGTCCGTTCAGTATTGATGTTCACATTTCTTGCTCGACTTCCAGCCTGTCACTGGTCGGGCTGCAGTCATCATTCAACGTGTTTATGACGCCCTTATTTCCGTGGCATTCTTTTCTTGGTGTACTGTGCCAAACAGTCAAATAAATACTTCGCTATCAACTCTCTCTCTCTCTCTCTCTCTCTCTCTCTCTCTCTCTCTCTCTCTCTCTCTCTCTCTCTCTCTCAATTGTTCTGTCTTTTCCTCCCTCGTTTTCTCATCCCATCTTTCATTTGCTTTCTCCCACTCCATCACTTACACTTCTTCTGTCTCTCTTCTTCCCTCTCGCTCCCTCTCTCTCTCTCTCTCTCTCCACACACACACATATATATATATATATATATATATATATATATATATATATATATATATATATATAGAGAGAGAGAGAGAGAGAGAGAGAGAGAGAGAGAAAGAGATATTTATGCCCGGCTCGCTAGCGAAGTTGGTTAAACCGGACTTTGCGGTGACCGGGTGACAAACTCCTTGTGGTCCGGGTTTACGCCCGGGGTTAGGCAGAAAAGCCACATTTCTCCAAGATTTATGGTATCTATATTGGAAGCAAGACCGAAGGGTCGCGATATCTATGGTATTGAGCCTAAGGGTTCACATCTAATGGTTTCTGGATACTTTATATATATATATATATATATATATATATATATATATATATATATATATTTTTTTTTTTTTTTTTTTTGCATATGGTGGTAGCTTTGTACTCGTGCAGCCCATTTACTGCCCTGAGTTTTAAACCTTACGGTTCTGTCTCTCTCGGCAGAGCTACGATGATGGCGTGTCATCCGCAGAGCTGAGAAAATCCCATATTTCTTCAGTATGTAGTTAGACGTTCCTCCTGAACTAGCGACTAAAAGCAGTACCACAGTAGTGCTATGACTGTGCGCTATCAACCATTCATCCAAGCTATCAAGAATCAGGTTAATTGCGTATCCTTTACAGGACTTTGCAGAACCAACCCCAACAGATTCTGGCTGTTGTGTGGTTTTTCTAGGCAAATTTACGTCCAGTAGTTTGCCATTGCTTTCTGGACGGTTGAATTTCTTGATACCACTGTTGAAACCAACGCAAGGCGCACGGCCCGCAGCAGGGATCGAACAATTTTGGTAAATCCAGGTTTGTCCAAGCCCTTAAAACTAATATAGGGAAAATACTGGTGGCACGGGAGCCACCTTGGCGTAACGGCTAGACGCTAGCCCACGGATCGAGAGGTTGTGGATTCGAATCCGTTTGGAACCAGATTTTTTTTCTCCAAACATGACCTTGGTTCCCATGTCGACCAAGCCTTAACTAGGTACCAGGCAAAGTCATGGGAAGTAAAGCGGTCGACGTGATGCTGACCACATCACCCACTGAGGTCTATAAAAATATTAGTTTAGACGTCCAATAGGTCACAAATGTGAAGAGAAACAACTCGCTATGCTTACTTAATTAGTGGATTTAGATTTGTTCATGTGGGGGGAAAAGTCATGGAAAAATATGCGTAGTTCTACTCATATTTGTTTACGTCCTCAAAACATGTACTGGAAATTACATGAACAGTGAGTGGTCCCCGTAGTTCTGATCAGGTCATTTCATTATTTATAGGGGGGAAATATTGGTCCACGCACATTTGTTCACGTCACAAAGATAAAAAAAAATGATGGAAAATATACGTAGTTCTACTCATATGTGTTCACGCCATTAGAGCATAAATTGAAAATTAGGAAACAGTGGTTCACGTAGATCTGTTCAGGTCAATTCAGTATTTATGTGAAAATATTGGTATACACACATATGTTCACGTCACAAAAGTATATACTGGGAAATACATACATACACATATATATATATATATATATATATATATATATATATATATATATATATATATATATATATATATATATATATATATATGAATGTTTTTCATGCCAATATAACATATTTGGGAACTTCTGTGCAGTCGAAGATTTATTCATGCCATTAAAACATATTTAGGAAAATAATGAACCTCTAGATTTTCATACTACTAAAACATATTTTGGAAAATCACTGCAACCCTTAGATTTGTCCAACACCCCAAAAATATATCTTGGAAATTATTAATACTCTCAGATTTGTCCCACTCCCCAAAATCGTCTGTAGAAAAATAGTGGTCAACATAAATTTGTTCATGCCATTAAAGTAAATTCGGGGAAATAGTTGAAGAGATATAATTTTTTTAAGCCACTAAAGGACATTTTGAAAAATCGGCGTAGTCTTAGATATGTTCACACCCTTAAAACATATAAAGCAAACTATTGTTATACTTAGATTCGTTCATGTCACTAAAGTATAAATGAGAAATTTTCGATAGATCTAGATCTACAGTGTTTATGCCACTAAGCTATAAATAGGAAATTTTCGATAGATCTAGATCTACAGTGTTTATGCCGCTAAAGTATAAACAAGACTGGAATGGGACTCACGGGAAAATAAAATGAAGGAAGCTGCAGGAGATGCGGTAGCTGCTGCTCGTGAGTCCCAGCCATCTAGTTTAGCCCAAAATCCACGCCGCGCGTAGCGGTGTGGGAGATACTCTCGGCGGTGGCGGTAGTCGCCGAAAGTACGCAATTTACATGTGACTGAGACCCTGAGGGTATCTTTTCGGCCTCGATAATTTGGGACCGTTATTCGGGAGACCGGGTTCGATCCCAGCTGCGGGCCATGCGCCTTGCGTTGGTTTCGACAGTGGTATCAAGAAAGCCGACTGTCCAGAAAGCAATGGCAAACTACTGGACGTAAATTTGCAACGTCCTGTAAAGGATACGCAACTAACCTTATTCGGAAGATAGCCCAACAATACATCCAGTCGCTGAAAACAGTTAAGAAGCCAACACAGCATTTCCCCGTGCTCTGTTGTAGAGACAACTATAATGTGATAGGTGTGTTTCAGAAACGTACAAATCAAGGTCAAAGAAAAAGAAATGAAAGACGAGACGTGCCTAGTTATATAAGGGCGGCAGCTGTGTAATGTAATACGAGCAGATACAGTTGGGAGGGGGGAGATACTAACAAGAGATACACAGAGATACAGCAGATGATACAGAATAATACTAACAGGGGAAACTTAATGACACTTAATAGCAGATAATGATTGGTACTAACAGAAGGAGATAGTGAATAATGCTAACAGGAGATACAGAATAACACTAATATGAGATACGGGATAAGACTAACATGAGATACAGAGCAATACTAACATGGGACACAGAGTGATACTAACAATTACAATAGTAACGGACGATACTATGTGGTACTAACAACAGAACCAAAGTGATACTTACAACAGATACATAATAATACAAACAGGAAATACAGAATAGTTATAACAGAAGGTACATAATAATACCAACAAGAGAGACAAAATAGTAACCAACAGGAGATACATAATAATGCTAACATGAGACAAAATAATAACTAACAAGATATACAGAATATTCATAACACGAGATACATAATAATAACTAACAGGAGATACAGAATAATGCTAACATGAGACACATAATAATAATTAACAGGAGACTCAGAGTGATACAACAGGGGACTAAAAGCGATATAAATGGAAATATACCGACTGGTCTAGACACATATATGACAACCACTATATGATGCGTCTACGGCCTGAAAAAGAGTCCAACAACAATCTCAGTTAGTGGCCCTGAAAATCTATCAGTGGTGTTTGGCCGAGGGTCAAATTTAGAATTACCAAGCTGGCTGTGAGAAATGTCAAGGAAAAAAAAAAACATTCATGGCCGG
Organism: Candidula unifasciata; assembly: GCA_905116865.2. Classification (NCBI taxonomy): domain Eukaryota; kingdom Metazoa; phylum Mollusca; class Gastropoda; order Stylommatophora; family Geomitridae; genus Candidula; species Candidula unifasciata. The sequence continues at coordinate 56,506 of CAJHNH020004669.1, read as the reverse complement.
CGTGCCAAAGTTCGGCCACTGCTGATCGAAAGCGATAAAATAACAGACCCTGCAACAGCGTCTCTTAATCGCAATATAGTCATTCCCTTGTGGGATGCAATTTTTCGTTATTTGAAGCCCCACCCTGGCTTTTGCCTGGGGCCCTGAACATAGCTGGGCCACAAATGTGGTCATAACGGCTGAGACCTCTCCACGGGTGATGCTCATCCGCATGGTGGTACTTTGTGTAACCGGGTGTTGATCGCTTGTATGATGTCCTGGTAGGGTACAACAAGCCAGCCAGCCAGCAAGTAACAGCGTCTTCTATTGCACTACAACAGATACCATTTTATGACAGCCATTTAAAACTGGCAGTCGCAGTAGCGCTGACGACATATGCCTGGGGAGAGTTTGAATCCGCATCAGCTTGAACTATCGTACTTTTATCTCCGTTTTGGTCCGAGACCCCAGTGCGGATGAGGAGGCGGATAGACTCACTGTCCCTAACAACTATGTCCTAAAAGACGCCTGATTAGGGGTTGCTGAATTCATGTGTGTTGGGCCACAAAGTGCAGATATCGCTGCACCTTAAAGGCGAAGAAGAAGATGATGATGATGAAGCAGCAGCAGAAAAAGAACATTATGATGATGATGAGGTGAGAAGGAGGAGGAGGAGAAGAAGAACCGATGTGGATGTGGGTGGATTTTACGCTCGTCTCCCCATTAACACATCACCGGTTGTAGGTCAACTCCACTGATAAGTCGGTTGGACTAGTCTAGCGTGGTCGAGGTTAAGAGTGTCGCAGTCTGTTGTTGTCTGGTATTTACGTTTTTATTTCCGAGAAAGAGACGGCCTGTGACATAGGTTTTCTCATTCTCTACGGGACTTGTGTGTTAGACCCAGTATCTAAATGTTTTAGATGGCGTGGTGAACTATACCACACGCAGTGTGAGTGCGAGTGGGGAATATTCCCGCGACCTTGTGTGACAGTCGGATCACTCGAGGCCGACCTATCAGGAGTAAGCTGGTCAGTAGGTCGTCCAATCAGAAGCGAGCTAGTGTGCAGCGGTGTGCTAATGGGTAGACGAGCATAAAATTTACTGTGTACGTGTTTAATACTTTACCTAGGCTTTCAGGCCGATCTAGTCTAAAACTGGTAGCGGGAAATGTGTTGGAAGTAAAGAAGACTGGTGCGATGATGATCACTTCACCAATAGAACGTCAGTTGGTCTAGACAAAAAAATATTTCTAAGCACTGTGTGCCTGATGGACCATGTCGTGAAGAGAGCCCTTTACTTAACTTTATTTCAAATTTTCCAGTAGCCAATTTTTCGCACATGACAGCCTGGTTTCCCACTGTCTGGCGCGGGCCTTGATAGACGAGGCGACGACCGATCTCGTATGTATTCTTAAATTTTGACATATTCATGGCATTGTGGTGCTGGGGTGTCTGTGGATTACCTACCTCCCCGGGCAGCAGCCAGAAATGCCCTGTACCACTTCTAAAGGAAATATGGGCTGTGTTTCTGCCTTTTCCTTTAACACGTAGCTAAGGTGGGGCTCACAGTGTGCTCATTCCCCGCCACCAGATTGCCTGCAGGTTTCGCTGAGCTCTTCATGGCTCTAAGCATGGCCTAAGCATGAGTAGTTGGGGCAACTGGATCGTCACGTCCTGAGTCCCTGTGCCTTCACGATAGTTTCCGGTATTCAGGGGGGTTAGCATACTTGTTTCCATTCCTAAGACTGTTCAGCACACCTCTGGCTCCTTCCCTCCCACAGGGGGCAGTACGGTGTGGTGCACCGGGTTTATTATCGAGGTTTGCTCCTCTAGATCCATTGTGTTTTGCCTGGGGATTCGCACCCCCAGTTACCAGGACTACCTCGAGGAGGCTGTGACTCTTCGCCACGCACAATGGTCTTGAGGTAAGAGAGGTTTTGCTAGGTCAAGAGGCTGACACCACAATGGACGCTCCTTTCGTGAACAGATATTCACTAGACCTAGGGTGAAGTAAGGGGGGGGGGGAACCCACTACCCACAACACCAACACTTCTTACCCCCTGCCTCTCGAGAAATAAATAGGAAAATCAGACACCCCAGGAGGAGGAAGAGTGGGAGGGAGAGCAAAGAGAACTCAGACAGCACAGCAAAAAATACACAGATGCTCAAAATTCTGCAGCTGAACATCTGTGGAATAAGAAATAAGAAACTTGAACTTGCCAAACTGCTAAACAACCACAGGGTACACGCGGCTGCCCTACAAGAAACCCTGCATAAAGACTCTGATCTGCATCTCACTGGATATACTAGTTATGCCTGTAAGTGCAATGACTGCCGGGGCATAGTGACCTATATCAGAAATGACATACAAGGAGATGTAACAATGCTGTCGACATCTCACCCTACAGATGTGCAAAAAATAACTATCTGGCACAATGGAAGCAAATATACGATATACAACGTGTACAGCCCACCTCAGACAACATGCAACATACCAGAACTATACAAGACACAGTACCATAAAACCCTTCTTGTTGGTGACTTCAACGGACACTCGCCACGTTGGGGTTACCCTGACTACAATAGCACAGGGAAATACATCGAAGATAATTGTGAAACAACTAACCTATTAGTGCTGCAGGACACAGAGTCTACACCTACACTGTTACACAGGGCCCACCTATCTCTCAGCCGACCAGACCTGACCATCTGCTCATCCGACTTAGCAGACGCAAGCTATCCCCAAGTCCTGGACGACATAGGAAGTGACCACAAACCTATACTCACAACTGTAAGCACCACCGCTAAATTACGCTTCAAGCAGAGAACCCGTTGGAATTTCCGAAAAGCAAACTGGAAACTATTTCAGGAAACATCTGACTGCCTCCTGTGAAGAACTGACAACAGCTGTGTGGAAACTTTTTGTGAAGACATAACACAAGCAATCCTGAATGCAGCGTCAAAAGCCATCCCAAGGGGCAGCCCGAAGGCATATAAACCTTTTTGGAATCAAGAAATTCAAAATACTATATCTGAAAGGAATAAAGCAAGAATATTGCTCGAAACTGCACGTTCAACAGAAGCAAAGATCCAATACAATAAAGCATGTGCCAGAGTAAAGCTTGTAGTTAATAAGGCTAAAAGAGATAAATGGACAGAAACTTGCTCCAACTTAGACCTTATGCAGAATGGAAATAAAGCATGGACTTTAGTTAAAAACCTCTCCGGAGAAAGTAGAAGGGTGAACCCAAAACCAGTGACAGGTGGGAGTAAGACAATCACTGAAGACAAGAAGAAAGCAGAACATTTCAATCATTATTTTGCCTCAGTTAACAGAGCAGGTAAGCTGTCAGAACTCAATAGAACACAGCTCTCTCAGTTGAAGAAACAAGAGAGAGCTCCAACAGCCAGCGACTCCCTTTTTGAAAATGAATTTAGCATGGATGAATTAAAGCAAGCCCTGAAGAAATTAAAACCTAGAAAATCTCCAGGCCCAGATAAGATTCACAACGAAATGCTGCTACATCTTGGCCGGTCTGGGAGAGAAGTAGTTCTCAGGCTTATTAATAAAACTTGGAGGTCAAGCAAACTTCCAAAGGCATGGAGGAATGCATATATCGTCCAAATTCTTAAAACAAAAAAGCCTCCAGATGACCCCAAAAGCTACCGCCCGATATCCTTAACATCATGCTTGGGCAAAGTTGCAGAAAGAATGATAAACAGGCGCTTATATTGGTTCCTTGAGAGTTCTGGTGTTCTATGCCATGAACAGGCAGGCTTCAGAACCAACAGCTGCACAGAAGACCAGCTGTTCAGACTGACACAAAGAATACATGATGGCTTCCAGAATAAGAAACACACAGTGGCAGTCTTTGTCGACCTCCAGCAGGCCTATGACAGAGTATGGAGAAAAGGTCTCCTGATGAAGATGATGAGCATAGGAATACATGGCAGATTGTATAACTGGGTGAAATACTTCCTGATAGATAGAACAATCCAGACTAAGATGCACAACGCAATCTCTTCTACAGAAGTCTTGGAGGAGGGCTTGCCACAAGGCTCATCATTGAGCTGTACACTATTCCTAATCTTTATCAATGACCTGCCAGAACAAATCAAGGCCGAAAAAGCTTTGTACGCTGATGACCTAGCAATATGGCAGAGTCATGAAAATGTGGAAAGTGGAGCCCAAAGATTGAATGGAGACCTTAGAAGACTGCATGAGTACTGCCAAAGATGGAAACTCAAGGTTAACTGTGCAAAGACGGTCTACACAATCTTTACAAAAAGCCACCAAGTAGCAAGGAAGAATATTAACCTGAGGTTAGACAAACACTAAGTGATGAAAGAAGAGCATCCCACATACCTTGGAGTCACACTTGACCGGCAGCTCAGCCTCAAGAACCATATTGAAAACCTCAGGAATAAGGCATTGAGGCGGTTACAGTTATTAAAGAGACTTGCAGGTACATCATGGGGATCAGACAAGGAAACTCTGAGGGGCTTATATCTAGGATATGTTCGCTCTGTGATAGAGTACAACAACTCACTGCTTACAACTTGCTCCAAAACTAACCTAGAGACTCTTGACAGAGTACAAAATAATGCCCTCCGATTAATCTGAGGAGCTATGCAGTCTACACCAACTGCTGCATGTGAAATCCATACAAATGTGGAACCCCTCGGGTTGCGGAGAGAAAAAGCCACTTTAGAAATTTATGAAAGATGCGTTAGGAAAAATCGTAACCATCCTAATAGACATCTTGTAGAAAACTGGGAATCCAAACAAAGAATAAAGCACAAATCGGTTTTACACTGTGTTAATGAAATTCAGGACAGATACCACCTCCCAGAAAGACGTCAAGGAATTCAGAATGTTGCAAGAAACCTACCACCACATGCTCGCTTTAAAGCTCCAGAAGTCCGAACTAAATTGGTAGGCGAGGAAACCAAACAGTCCGACCCAATCGCTCTTATGAACTCATCACTAAAGACCGTTGATTCTTACCCCCAAGAATGGATACATGTCTATACTGATGGATCAGCATTTAAAGCTACCATTAAAGCAGGTTACGGAATCTACATAGGTTATCCTGATGGATCTGTTGAAGAGATTTTTGATGCATGCGGGGAATTCTGTTCAAACTATGAAGCTGAAATAATTGCACTGGAAACAGCAGTATACCACCTAAAGACTGTAATGGATGTTTACCCTTCAAAGGTCCAAAATATTGTCATCTTCACAGATTCAATGTCTGCCCTTCAAGCTCTGGAGGGCAGTGAACGCTGCAGAACTGACATAGCCAAGATAATCCTGGATGCTGATCAGCTTATTACCTCATACAACATCAGAATAGTGATGCAGTGGATCCCAGGTCACTCCGGCACACCAGGTAATGACAGAGCTGACAGATTGGCAAAGAAAGGAGCAACACAAGAACAACCACCTACAGCGACAACCCTCCAGACAGCAAAAACACTGATAAGAGCTATAAACAAAGAGACTTGGTTGAACAGATGGGCCATGGGAGACACTGGAAGAGAGGTTTATAGACATATGTCTGGCCCTGATCCTAATGACAGCATTAACCATCTAACAAGAAGGGACCAGGCCACCATCTTCAGACTTAGAACGCAACATACTCCACTCAATGGACACCTAAACAGAATACAGCCACAACACTCCCCAGAGTGCCAGCTATGTAACTACCCCTACGAAACTGTTGAACACCATCTCTTTGAGTGCCCAAAACTCAGTGAGACAAGAAGAACGCTACTCCCTCCGAGACCAGACAAGTGGAACACCTTGTACGGAGGAAAAGAACAGCTTGTGAAAACATGCAAATTCCACTACATGGCATTGGGCCAAAGGTCGAAAGCTCATGCGCAGCTGGATCGATAACAACAACAACAACAACAACAACTTAACTTTATATTCAACATTTAAAAAGGTAAAAAGTTAGTTGCGTATACTTTACAGGACGTTGCAGAACCAACCCCGGCATCTTTGGCTGTTGTGGTTTTTTTCGAGTCACATTAACGTGAAGTAGTTTGCCACTGCTTTCTGGATGGTTGGCTTGTCGATACCACTGTCGAAACAAATACAAAGCGCAAGGTCCGCAGCTGGGATCGAACCCAGCAACCCGGCATTACGAAGCTCGTTCGCAACGCCCAAGCCACAGACGCCGACCATTCAACATTACCTGGATTTAAAAATCTCTGCTGTGTTTAAAAAAAAAAAAGATGTTAAAAGAAAGTTATGCATAGGTAAACCGCAAGTACAACAGATAACTGCCCCGTTTTCAAAAGAAAACCCGGGCTTCTATTGAGGTACGCGTTTCTCGTGTCACCGCTTTCTCGGCATTCTGTCAATGCAATCCTTTACAAGTAGAATACCGTGACATGTGAACATGCATGATATTAAGTAAACTTTCAATACTTCTATAGAATGAGACTGGTCGCATTCCAGCATATTTTTAAATATCGTGACAGACAGACAGACAGAGAGACAGGCAGACAGGACAGACAGGACACAGGACGGACGGACGGACGGACGGACGGACAGACAGACAGACAGACAGACAGACAGTCAGACAGACAGACAGGACAGGCGGGCGGGCGGACGGACGGACGGACGGACGGACAGACAGACAGACAGACAGCAGACAGACAGACAGACAGACAGACAAACAGACAGACAGACAGACAGACAGACAGACAGACAGACAGACAGACAGACAGACAGACAGACAGACAGACAGACAGAGATAGCTGCAATGGTATCAATCCTATCCTTATAACCAGTAATCAATTTTAAAGTCACACACAAAAACGTTTCTTATGCTTCTTCTACCTCCTTCTCATCGCTCTCGCTCGATGGCTCTCCCTTCCCAATCATAAGCAATGCTTTCTTATCATTTTCACCTTCTGTTGTCCCTTCCCTGTTTTTCCATTATTTTTCTCTTCATCTGATATAACAATCCAGACATCATTTCTGGAGATAGTCCAAAATGGCGGGAAAACAAACAACCGAGTTAACCAAACAAACCACTCGCGATCGGTGTGTCCACTTCGTGTCTGCTGATAAATCCTGTTTGTCTGAAACGGCTAAAATACAGGAGGTTAAAACCTGGAACGACGTTTACGGGTTGTTTTTTACTAAACTTCTCCTTTCCATCTGACCTGGTTGCGATTTGTAAAGAATGCATCCTGCACACGAAAGTCTATTGAGCTTTTAGAGGTGTAGGTGGCTGTACAAAAGAACGCTTAACATTCAATGGAGAGTCAACACGAGCAATGTAAACGCTCTCAAGGAGACTAGGGTACGAGGACAACTTATCACAAATACTGTCAGGATGAAGTCAGCATTAACTGGTCATGCTATAAGAAAAGAAACCACCCGAACAAGGCAAAGCGGTGCAAACAGAAGGGATCCGTTCGGATAAAGCGGTATCATCTAATAAACCAAAAGAATCTTCATCTTCTTCAGCGTTCCGATCCATTGAGGTTCATTGCTGTAGATATCACCTGCCTCCATTTATCTCTCTGGTTAGCCTTCTCTTTCCAGTTGGTAACACCAAGTGTTGAGGGTCTGTCTGGAGATTATCTCTCCATCGTCTTCTTGGTCTCCCTCGTGGTCTACGACCATTCATATCCCTTGTGTATACAGTTTGTACTTCTCTGTCATCTGACATTCTTTCAATATGCCCCAACCATTTCAGTCTATTAGCTCTCATGATGCCAGTGATCAGTGCTGATTTAAACAGATTATGAATTTCGTTGTTGCTTCTCACTCTCCATTCACCGCTGTTTGCATTTTTGGTGGGTCCAAAGATTCGTCGTAAGACTAAACCAATAGAATGAAGACAGAAAAGGTCTATCCGGACACTGCTGAATACCCAAAAAAACAGATTAAGGCACAAAAATGGGATGGGATTAGGCTAATTCAGTTCACTCAATACAGAAGAAAAAAAACCCTCCCCCTTTCCCCCCTTCATCAAGTCACATCTTGGTCAAATGTAAGCCATAGTCATTTAAACAACGGGTGCAGAATCAATCACTAAATCAGCCTAGGCCATGTTCGACCTGCAATAATTAGACGCCAGTAGGTGCCGTGTTTCGCCACATTTGAAAGTTCTATACGCCCCGTTAACTAGCGCACCAAATGTAAATTCTAGCAATTTATACAAGGCTGACCCAATGGTTTTCGCGTTCACTGAATGATGAAAACAATCGATAACGTCATTATATCACGTAGTTCGACTGGTACTGGGCAAACAGTCAACCGGCATTACATATGTTTGCTTGTTTTTTATCTCCACCGCCAACGCTACAGAAGACCATACTAATGCCATATAGCACCGCATACAATCAATATCCGTATAAGGAGCCAAACGGCTTCCCGGCGCCATAGACGTCATGTGTGTTACAAATGTAGGTAATGTACTAAGGAATTCGGGTTCTTGTGGTCTGTCGCCTTAACGACTGCAGCAAACAAAGAGGAGCTATGACGTATCGGGGGAGATATGGCAGTTATATCGTACATCTTTGATAAAACCGGTCTTTTCTGTTATCAGCGGCTCCGTCCGCCATTATGTTGAGCGAACAGTACCTACATACCGGACGACTCGAAAGTCGGGCAAGACAGGCGCTATTTATAATAATACTCGTGTTTATGATATGGTGGGTGGCTATAAACCCGTTATGTAGAAGCGAACTTTCTTAAAATATTATACACAGAAGCTTAAAAGTTCCGCCTATATTGCTGGTAGTGGTGGCTCTTCTTTTTCTACTTCTTCTTCGTCGTCGTCTTCTTTATCGTCTTATTCTTCTTTGTCGTTTTCTTCTTTCCTCTCTTCGTCGTTGTTTTCTTCGTCGTCTTATTCGTCTTCTTCTTCTTCTTCTTCTTCTTCTTCTTCTTCTTCTTCTTCTTCTTCTTCTTCTTCTTCTTCTTCTTCTTCTTCTTCTTCTTCTTCTTCTTCGATGTCGTCGTCTTCTTCTTCTTCTTCGTCTTCTTCTTCTTCATCCTCTTCATCTCCTCCTCCTCATCTTTATCCTCCAGGCTCTCAGCAAACTGCCCTTTGCCATCTCACAGAGCTCACTTTGTGCTCTCCTTATGCCTCTGGTTCAGAAAATAGAGAAGAGCAAGCCGAAGCATACAGAACTCAGCATTTTCACAATTTGAAATACAAATCGACAAAACAGTCAAATTGAGTGTGGTCTCATCATCATCATAATCATAAACCACTTCTGCCGTTAAGCGCCGTGGGGAGGAATAATTTGCCATCCAGTGCACGTTGGCTGCCACTGGCTATTGTCATGCCGTGAAGGCGTAGAGTGTCTTTAATGTTGTCGATCCATGTTTTCCCCGGCCGTCCTCTTGCTTTTGTAGTTGGTCTTCTGAGATGTAGTGCTTGTGATGGTATTTGATCTTGCTGCATTCTAACGAGATGGCCAAACCACTTGATCTGCTGTTTGTCGATGAATCTAGTACAAGGTATCGTTGCCACAATTTGCCTGATAGTTTCATTATTCACTCGATCTTGAGTGTGGTGGGCTAGCAATAAACACAAGTAGACGCTCGGCGTTGCTACTCTCTCTCTCTCTCCCTCTCTCTCTCTCTCTCTCTCTCTCTCTCTCTCTCTCTCTCTCTCCGATAACGTCGATTTATGGACACAGGAAGGCTACCTGGAGTAGGCAGGCATGAACATAACACTCAGGGCACAAAGCGATTTGATCAATCAACACAGAAGGTGCATTATCAGTCATTTAATTAACGCTTGTGGACCTACTAAGGAGGAAACTGAAGCACCTAGGGGTCTGCCCAGGGTGCCGTGACGAGGGTCCTCACCAATCACCAACCTCTCCGGGTGTCTGCCTGTCTGCGTGCGTGAGTCTATTGGTAAGGAGAGGCTGGACTGTGAGTTTACAGCTTTCAAAACCGACACGGACTAGAAACGTTTGCCTCACTGCTGATCAAAACAGCGGATTCAGTGTCTACCAAGCCGCCTTTACCTCAATGAACGCTTACTGTTACCGATTTAGGCGTGGAACTGCGTGTCAATTGTCTTCTAATCATAAAGGTAAAGTCAGGAGATGTGAACCAGCGTCCTTGCACGCGGTTACAAACCATAAGTGATCCGCCACCAGTACGGACAGCTGATAAGAAACTGTCCGCCCGTGTCGCCGTTCGCACGTAACTCTGTAGCTACAACGACGCTCCTCCATTTACCCCAGTGTCAACTCTGGTACCCACTTCCTAGAGGCTTGGTGAACCCCGGGAACCGCCCGGTTTCGAACACCGACGGTGGCTGCAGCGAGTCACAGCTGGATTTGAAAGCGAGCCTCCTATCGGCTGCGCTAACGCGGCTCCCGTTTTCTAATCAAGGTGCTTATGAAAATGGTGATGCTTATGATGTTAGCGATGGTGATGACGATGACATAAAGAGTGTTTCTTGGCTCATTATTTCGACTGCGTTATCCCTTTGAGCGACGTTCGGCAATGTTGTGGTTTATAGCAAGGCGGCGGTATTAGCGCCTTTCGGCACAACACATATTTCAGCCAACCCTCACTAGTGGTCTTTTCTACGACATGCGTGTTAGGGACAATGGATCTATTGTTTTTTTTTTTTTTTTCAACCCCCTTAAAATATGGCCCCGGAACCCATATAAGGATTTCACTATTATATTTCAAGTAAATTTTCAAACTATAGTACACAAATTTAGCCTAATATTTAATAGAGCATAACAATTTCACCCCAGTTTCATATTGTGAACAGCGTAAAGTGTTCCACTTCTGTGTCCCAGTGTGAATGTTCACCCACCTATGACGTGCCACTACATGATCGCAGGCTTTGGTGAAAACGAAAGCCCACTGGCCAAGTTAACTGCCAATGTGTATCTCACGATGGCATCTTTGCTTTTAAACTGTTCAGATTTTTTAGATACAATCATTTTAAAACGGCTCTCTTCTGAGTTCATTCATATTAAAATGGCTTTCTGCAAGGGTCTCATCCGGTAAATTCATCTTAAAATGGCTAAAATAGCTACCTGCACAGTACTTTTTATTTACATTCGTCTTAAAATAGCTAAAATAGCTACCTGACGGTACTTTTCGTTTACATTTGTCTTAAACTGGCTAAAATAGCTACCTACACGGTACTTTTCGTTTACATTCGTCTTAAACTGGCTAAAATAGCTATCTGACGGTACTTTTCGTTTACATTTGTCTTAAAATGTCTCAAATAGATTCCTGCACGGTACTTTTCGTTTACATTCGTCTTAAAATGGCTAAAATAGCTACCTTCAGTGTTCTTTTCGTTTACATTCATCTTAAAATGGCTAGAATAGCTACATGCACAGTACTTTCCGTTTACATTCGTCTTAAAATGGCTAAAATAGCTACCTGCACGGTACTTTCCGTTTACATTCGTCTTAAAATGGCTAAAACAGCTACCTGCACGGTACTTTTCGTTTATATTCGTCTTTAAATGGCTAAAATAGCTACCTGCACGGTACTTTTCTTTTACTTCTTTCTTTTGTCAAAATCTGCTTGTGCCGCTAGGCGTCGCAGTCTATCAGATGATCGGCAACCGAGCCAGGGCGCGCTCAGTCGCTTCATATGCCGTGATGTTATGAAGTCTCAAGTTGTCCGTGACTCCTTCAATCCATATTCTTCTTGGTCTTCCCCTGCCTCTTGGTGTTTCGATTTTCATGTTGTATGCTCTTGATGCTGGCATCGTTGGTTCCATTCTCATTAGGTGACCAAACCATTTCATTCTTTGCTTCTCAATAAATTTAACGATGGGTATGGTTCCAATAGTTCTTGTAATCACGTCGTTTCTCACTCGATCTCTTCTGGTTTTATTCGCAGCCATTCTCAAACACTTTTCTTTTTAAATTCGTCTTAAAATGGCTAAATAGCTACCTGCACGGTACTTTTCGTTTACATTCGTCTTAAAATGGCTGTATTCACGTTCCTTGTCGCGTATATTTATCCTATAAATTGGCTATTTGTACCATATTTGTCGCGTATATTCATTTTAAAATATCTACCTGCACAGTTCTTCTCTTGTAAGTAAATTCTCCTTAAAATAGCTGTTTTCATAGCTCATGTCTAGTACATTCGTTTTTTTTTTTTATGTATATATATATATTTTGTAGGGCTTGCGTTTTGTACACTGTATAAAAGAGTGCTACATGGTAATTTTCATAACCACTGATGGTGATTTTTAAAACATATGGTCTCCCACGTTTAACTAGCCGAAAATGCGTTCAAGGAAATATGCCGGGAAGTAAAGGAGATCAGCGTGATCTTGGCCATATCATTCATCGATTGATGAATAACTAACACCAAATGCCCAAAACGCATTAAATGCGGTGTTAAAGCAGACACTATGTCCCGATGCCAACCCATCTAACACGCTGTCTGATATTCTCCCCCTGCCTCTCCATCTTTCGGATGGTCGCGATATACTCCAGATTTCCCCGTTTCCTGGTGGACCCACGCAAACAATAACATCCGAATGAATGCTTGGAGAACCCCGCTCTTTATCCAATCAAATGCATATCTCATCTCTTTGTGTTGAGTGCTCTGAGGGTTGTAATTTCGGAGATATCTTTAGCCCTGAAGTACAGTGGCAATGCTTATAAAAGGACAATCCATAATCCACTTTGTAACCGTTGGATACCTCATTTTAAATACTCATCATCATCATCATCATGTGCCCTGCCAACTGACGTAGGCGCTCATGCATCTAAGTGGTGAACCTTTTATTTTTTCAAAGTGGTTACGAGTTTACTGGAAGACAAAAATAATGTGATGCACTTGTTGATGTAAATCTACTATTTGTGGTATTCAAGGAAATGAGAGAGCAGATGAGTTGGCAAAAGCTGGGAGTAATCTTCCACAACCTCATCCACCACACAGCTACAAGAAAACCAGAACAGCACTAAAGCAGTCTTTCAAGCAGGAGTGGAGAAAGCAGAATAGAGATTACAGACCAGAGAGTGACAGAATAAACAAACTCAACAGGAAAGAACAAACATCAATTCTTAGACTTCGGACTGGACACTGTGGTCTTCGAGCACACTTGTACGGGATAGGCATAAAAGAATCTACTGCCTGTGACTGTGGAGCAGAAAGACTGACCCCTGAGCACATACTGCAGTACTGCCCTAACCTCTCCCAGCAAAGACTGGATCTGGCCCGGGGAATCCACATTGCGAGAGAAGCTATGGGGGACCGGTGGCGACCTTAAACGCACAATCCTATTTTTGACCCAGACGGGACTCAATGTGTAGCATGACTGATGTCGAACGCAGAAGAAGAAGAAGAAGTACTATTTGAGGTGGTTGGTCAAGAGCGCTTTTGTTTCAGTTTCAAATATCAGTGTAGGAGTGTTCAGACAGCTGGCAAATGGTTAACTGTCATGTCTTTTGTCGCAGTTTAACTCTTTGAGTCCCAGGGGGTTTAGCATCACAGGCCCAAGAGGTAGTCAAGAGAGATGAAAAATCGGCGCATCTTGCGTTCGTTGGGCTTCTAGGTAGGAATCTATGAACGTATGATGCGTTCCTTGGGACGTAAACAGTTAACATTCCAGCTTATCTGATGCTGCGCTTTTCTGATTCAGTTTTATTTCGAAGTACTTCTGACATTTTGTTAATAGGTTTTTAATTGTTCCTGTTTGTGGTTTTTTTTTTTTTAATCGCTGTTTAAGCTTCAGTTTCAAATCTATGCGAACAGAAAAATATGAAAGCTTCGCTAGTAATGATAACGATAAAAATAAATTCTCCTAAGAAAGGGGGAAAAAAGCAAGTTACGTGCAAGTTAAGTTAGCAAGTGTGAGTGAGTGAGTGAGTGAGTGAGTGAGTGAGTGAGTGAGTGAGTGAGTGAGTGAGTGAGTGAGTGAGTGAGTGAGTGAGTGAGTGAGTGAGTGAGTGAGTGAGTGAGTGAGTGAGTGAGTGAGTGAGTGAGAGAGAGTGTGTGTGTGTGTTTGTCTTTTCACGTTTTTTTTTTTTTAAATATAAAATGTAAAATTGTGTACCTTTTATTGTGCTTAGGAGTCTTTTCAAAAACATTTGCTACTACTCCCGAAATAATTTCGTCAGCCCTGGTACTGCTGCACATTGCCTACCCACATGACAGAATGAGAGAGAGAGAAAGAGGGAGAGAGAGAGAGAAAGAGGGAGAGAGAGAGAGAGAAAGAGAGAGAACGAACGAACAAACAAACTTTATTTTTAAAGAGTTAGGAATTGAGCACGCAGGCCCGTTTAACATGAGACATTACAAATGTACTTACCATCCAGCAGCAGAGATGGCAACGACTGTGAAAGACTGCTCATGCCCTTGATGTTCGGTCTCCCACTGCTACGTGTGTCTGAATCTTTCCGCCGCGCCTGAATTTGTTTCAGAACCATGTCCTTGTTTGATCTGGTATCACTCTCAATTTGCTGCAGCTCTTCTCTGGACTTGGCCCTTCTCAGGTTCGCAGTTTCTGCAGAAACGACTTTGTCTCTCGAACCAGGGTCTCTATGAGGCATCGTGGCGTACGACATCTTGCTGTTGCTTGTTGTACTAGACAGCTGTTTCTGCTGAGCTGAACTAGACTGTGGCAATGTTTGTGTTTTTGTATGTGGAGAATTTGATGATATGCCGTGGTGTTTCGATGCAGAGTCCAATCCATTCGTTTTTACATTGGAGGATGTTGAAAAAACAGACGATGGTTGCGAAATACTCTTGTTCTGTGATGCTGAGATTGGAGCGGCATTTGTTATTTTGCTGGAAGCTAATGATGACGGGGAGTTAATGGATCTGATAGTCACTGAATGTGAGGACTGGACACCTGTCGAGGGTTTCACCGCAGCACTGTCTTTTCTCTTCACGTATTTCTCGTTTTCGTCCACTATTTCCTTGTTTTTAACCGATTCGATCGTCGCATGGGATGAAGGGGCAGCAACTGCAGAATTTATACTTCCGCCTGTAGACTCTGCAGCTGTCTCCCTTTTTACCGTGCGTAATTTACTTCTGGTTTTTTCCCATTCGGTTGGCTCGCTGTGAAAGTTCGAAGTACTTGTCTGTGGTTGCCGAGTATTTTGTTGGCTGAGTTGTTGGGACTTTCCATTTATGAACACAGCTGGTTCTTCTTGAGAAATTTGCTCTGAAGCTCCTCCTGTGCTCCCCTTTGAAATAAATATACGTGTAGGAGCAGCAGAACTTTGTGGGTTGTTCAAGTTTAAAGTGCTGTTAGACCGATACACACCCGAACTTGAACTTATAATAAACTTACTCGTTTGATTACCACCGTAGTTACTGCTGGCTCCAGGGATCGCATTCAAAGCCGTATTGCTGCCAAATGACTGAGCCAGTAGTTTTACGCTAGGCAGGCCACGAAACCCCTGATAGCTGGAGTCTTTATCTTGAATCATTGTTTGTGACTTACTCACACCCTTGCGTGCTTGGGCCATTTGCAAAGGACTTACATACTCAGAGTGAGACGCTAAAGGTGTGGATTTAATAAAGTGAGATTCATTTGCAGCGGAAGAACGAGAAGCTGTGCCCGCAGAATGAGAAAAAAGTGCAGGCGTGGTTGATGAAGCAGCTGAAGCTAACGAGGAAGATGGGTTTGAAGCGTGATCAGGGACGGATAAAGGAATTGGCTGGGTGGTTGTCATGAGCTTGCTAGAACTTATGTTTGCTGTAGTGGTCACCCGTGTCTGTTGTGCTGGCTTCCGTTTGACATACATACCCCCGCCAATGCTGCTACTTACAGTAACACTATTCGAACTGCTAACCCCATCCGCGCTTTCCCTGGGGTTAACTCTGCCACTAGATTCAGCCATCCCTCGGTTTTCAGATATTGCCTGCTGATTATTTTCCTTACTAGAATACGCAGCATCTGCAGAAGAATTCACCTGCTTACTTCTATCATTAACGCTACTGTTAACGCCGGCTTCAGTCGTCTTTTTAAGTGTTCCATGCTTCGAGGTACTCATTATGACTGGAACGTGAGTGGTGTTCGAACTGCTGTAGGCAGCAGTCCCGGGATCCACTGCGGGTGGCTTGATGGGTGACTGAAAGGAAGATGGCAGATGGGATCCATCTGTTTGATTGACGGCAAGCAAGGATTTACTTCTATGTAAATTAGACAATGCTGAAGCAGGTGTTGCTGCATGCGGGAGACCTTTTGCCGAGTTTCTTCTCTTGAGAGGCGAGTCGCTGTTGTTGTGTATGTTTTGCTGCGGGTGAGGGTGCAGGGTGAATACATGGGGGAGAGGGGGGAGGGAGATGCGGGAGGATAAAAATTAAAAGCACGGGAATTAATACATTATATTTTAAATAAAGCGTAATATTAGTAAAACACAATAATCTGCATAAATGCATGCATGTACATATCATTTTATATACTAATAACAACACCATCCCATCACCATAATGAGAGCGGGTTACTTGGTACCCGAAAAGTGAAAGTCGAGAGCATCCATTACACGTCCTTTGAATTGTATCCCATACGGCTCAGACTTTCTCCGCTAGAGGCCTGCAGAGAGCGTCGCAAGAAGCGCCAACTTCGCGGCTCCGGCGTCGATCCTCTGTGATCTCTGTAAAAACTGCAATCGTTAACCGAACGACGCAGTCCGACCTTGACAGCACAAGGTAAAGGGCTTGACCGCTTAGCCACGAAGACCTCTGATTGCTGTAGGTAACCTTTGGGGTTTCATAATACAAAAAGGGCGGTCTTGGGGTGGTTGGGGTGTGTATTTACATAAAAACCTTTGAAGTGTGACAGAAATTACAAAAATCATGCCACTGTCTTACACCTGTCAGTTGTTTTTGTTGGTAAGGATGTCAAAAGTATTAATATTAAGCACGTGACACCACGGCTCCCATAGTGATGGTGCCAATACAACTTATCGGCTAAACTAGCTAAGTGAAACAAACACAGTGACGTTATAATGACAGTTTAAAGATGGTCGCCCACTTCTGGCAGGCACCAAAGAAAAGGAGCATTCTGTTATTAATTTTTTTTTTTTTTTTTAAATCAGTGAAATTTATGTATATTCAACAGATTTATATCATGGCACACGGGTGTAACCCATGAGTGCTCCGTTCTTGTTCTAACTCAAGCCTGAGTATGAAGAATCTCAGCACAGTGCACGAACTCTGTAGCACCGGCGAGGATCCTGAAAAACTTTGGGTAGAATTTTAACCCCAAAACTTGCTCATGCAGCGCCGTTTGGCTATTCTTTTCGATTTTCAACTGCCAAGGGATATTTTTTACGTGCGCAACAATGCACATGGTCGTCTGATCTTACTACTCAGAGATCAGGAGAAATTACTAGAAGTCCACCTGAAAAAAAATCCCAGCCCTCACCAGACTTGAACCCGGGACCTCTAGCACTCGATGCGGACACCGTGCCTCGAGATCATGCAGCCCCCTTAAATCAGTGAAGGGATCAAATCTATAGAAATGCCTCGGCGACTGCCGTTAGTTCTTATACTTTTTGCCACACTTTTACGGTTTTCATTTTCAGCCCCCTCGCATAACTGTTTTAGGTTGCTGAAGGCAGTGCTCCCGTCTGCCTCTCATCCTTGGAGTGTTAATCCCCACAGAGAGTAATCCTGGAAGTTAACAATGGCCACCACCACCACCAGTTTTAAAAACTAATAATGAACATGTTAACTCTCACTAAGACAAAGGGGGCCTGTGATCTAGCATCACATTAGTTTCTACAGGCCAACTACCACATGACTGGTGATGTGATCACTATCACGCATGCCGCCTTTTCTTCCCTAGAACATCAACCGGTACCCATTTCAGACTAGGCTGATCTTGGATGCCAAGTCAATTTGTTTTAATGTTTTAATGGGGATTTAAATCTGGAAGCGTCGAGACGGTTGGCTAGCCAGCTAGCGACAGTGTTACTGCAACCTAAATAGTTGTTACATTTCAATAATTACAAACAGCAGCAAACGAATGTTATAGTCAGGAAAGCTACTTAACAAGCACCCATAAGGTTTAATGCGAGGATGGGATCCGCTAAATTTATCTTTTTTTTTTTAAAGATAGTGCTATTCTCTGGTCTGGTAGTCTTAGTTTCAGCTCCACAGCAAACAGGTCACCCCATCTTTGCTCCGAATCTTTGCTCCGCTTCTGTGCCAACGAAAAACACACAGAATGTTTATCACAGTCCCTTGTGGAAAGATCGACAGACTGCTATCTCAGCATATCTAGCATACACACGCATTAAAGCATACGGCAGCCATCCGAAGTGCTAACACAAACAGTCCGACATTAGAAATGCAGTTCATCATTGATGGTAGCAGAAGTCACCAACAGGTCAGCAGTTGCCCACGCAATCAATTTTAATCACATACGGGCACCACCAACATTGCGACAACAGGCATCGCGCCATTTTCTCAATCTACAATTCACAGTGCTTTTCTCTATTTTCGATAAATCACATGAACTATAACAAGGCATTAATCAAGTTAGCAGTCTATCCTCTTAGGATGTTGCAGAACTAACCCCAGCATTTCCTTTCCCTGTTTGGTTTTACTAGACCATTTTACGCCCAGTAGCCTGCGACTAGACTGCTGGGAGCTGAATGCCTTCTCTATTGAAATCAAAATCCAGCTAGAATCAAACCGGGTACTTCGGAATTATGAAGCACGTTCACAGCGCTTTAAACCCCAGTTACCAACAACATAGCGTTACTGTCCCCTGGTTGTCGCTGCTGTTGTTTTTATGCAAATATATTTTGAATTTCATTTTACTCTGCGATAATTTCTACCCCTGTATGTAAATGTGAATGAGGAAAGCGTTCAGGTGTATGAACTTGATTCAACAGGTTTTTTTTTTTTTTTTTTTTTCAAACAGATTAAATCAAGTTATAATTTTATGTATTTTATTCTAATTTCAATGTATCTAGGCAAATGTTTATGAAGGTGGGGGAAGCATCAATGAATAAACTAAATTAATTATAGTGCCTCTAACAACAGGTTAGCTGCTTTTTAACATTAATGAACCATAAACAAATTAATATTATCATCATCATCATCATTGCCTACATATGTTGGTGTTGGTTCTGTGTTGTCCTGTAAAGGACAGGCAACATTGTGTTTATGTGTTTATATATATATATATATATATATATATATATATATATATATATATATATATATATATATATATATATATATATATATATATATATTATTTATTTTATTTATTTATATGTTATTGCATGCTACACTTATGTTTATGTATCCAAATAAATGGGAACGGCGAGAACTTCCAGGAATAAGAACAATATCAGTTATAAGGTGTCTAACACAAGATAGTGCTGTTTTAGTATTTACAATCATGTTTGAAAAGTAAAATTTAACTGTAGGCTATGTTGATTCTTGTGTTTCCAAATAAGTGGAAATGATGAAAATTTACATGCAAAAACTAAATTTACAAGGTACCTAACACACAGAGTTCAAGTAAAGGGCCCTTTCCTACGCCTTCATGCGTGCTGGACCACCGCCTTCTCTAGATTAATAGCTAAAGTCGGACGTGGCTGGACATACAGGGCTGACTAGATAGGATTAATAGTTATAGGGAATATAGGGCTTAGGGACCAATCGGCACTCGATGGGAGATATGGTCAACATCATGCCGATCGCCATTACTTCCCAGGACTCTACCCGGTACCATTTTTGTGTGTGTGTGTGTGTGTGTGTAAGGCTGGGTGACTTTTGAAAAAAGTCCGATTGTGTCAGGGCCTGATCCCTCGACCTTTGGATTCGCAGACAAGCGTATTGCCGTTACACCACGGATATTCCCGTAACAAGGCTGCCTGGCTCGTAACCATGAAGCGCGTACTGTTTTATGGGATGTGAAGTGTCAGTCCTTATTATAACCCACGGCCAGCTTCAGATTTGTAATACGAATACAATCAGAACACATAAGTTTGTAAGCATATTATAATGTCACAAAATGCAACATGGAAACGCTTGCAGTAACCTATTTTCGATGGGACTCAGCAAAAATTTACCGTGATTCAGTTGTCAGAACTGAATATACAGCCGGACGTGTTATAACCCTGGACATAACAGGCGTGGTGGCTGGGTAACTTTCTCGTAGTCTTGATTCCCCGCCCTACTTCCAGAAAAATGCTTAGAACACCTAAACTACGGATAAGGCAATTCTCTAAAGATAACGCATGGCATTGAAACGAGTGACTTTTGCTATTCCTTCTCACACATCCAGAACAATCAAATTATATAAGCGAGGGGTGTAAAGGGGGGGGGGGGGGGGAACAAGCGTTCTGCTCTGAATCTTAAAGTTTCAAATCTATCTCTGGTATACTTGACCAACACGAAGATGGGCAGAGGAATGAGGCGGGAGAGCTGGCAAGAGACCGAGTTTATTTCAGGCAGACCGTGATGAGAGCGACGTTCTGCAAAGGACCTGCTATATGATGATAATTGACATAATCAATTTGTAAAGGGAAAGAAAGACAAGCACCACTCGCAAGAATAGTGAATGACTGCACTCTTTTAGTTATCACTGAAACTCTCAAATTATAAGGGCGAAACAACGAGCCCCACTATAAAGGCTAGCAAATGCAATATATTAAACAACGGCTATCCTCCGAAAAACGGTCCTAAATGAACAAACCGGAAAAAATACCCTAACAGGGCCTCAGTCACGTGTCAATAGCGCACTTTCATCGTCTTAAACTGCGCACTTCCGGCGACTTCCGCCACCGCCGAGAGTATCCCGATTGGGGCTAAACTAGATGGCTAGAACTCACGAGCAGCAGCTACCGCATCTCCTGCAGCTTCCTTAATTTTATTTGCTCATGAGTCCCAGCCATCTATTTTAGCCCCAATCCACGCGGCGTGAGGGATACTCAATGCGGTGGCGGTATAGTCCCCGGAAGTTCGCAATTCGGCGGTGGCGTTATAGTCCCCGGAAGTGGGCAATTGACACGTGACTGAGGCCCTGTTAGGGTATATTTTCCGCCTCAATAATTTAGAACCGTTATTCGGAGGATAGCCGAAACAACTACTAAAATATTTTTGGTAACACGTGAAACATTCAAATTATGGAGGCGAAAAGATACGATTACTGTGAAGGCTGGAACATTTTTGAATTATTCTTATTATTTGGAAAAGTACTGCATAATTCTTATTATTTTATATGAAACATGTCAGTTACGCAGACCACTGCTTTCTCTAATAAATAGAGAAGGCCGTGTGCAGACGAACAGCCAAGGTCATTCCGATGGCTAAACAACATAGCTGTATTTTCCCTGGCATATGTGGAACATCCAAATCGTAACGACCGATAGATAAATTCCACCCCTAATGCTAAATTGTGCACCATCCTTCCTAGCATCTGTGAAACATTCACATTATACCAACGATGGGTCAAACTACAATTTGAAGACTTGCAAATTACTGCACCACGCTTTCTAGCATGTGTAAAACACTCAAAATATATAACAGAAATTTGACGAACTTCACTTAGAATGCCATCAAATTATCAAATTACTGAAGTATCCATCCTTACCAAAAATGAAAACATACTAATTATAATGGCGAACGAACAAACGTCACATGAAGGCTAGCAAATCACTGCACTATGCTTTCTATCATATTATCAAGGCGAAACAAAAACACGGGCCATCGGGCAGGCGTGAGACAAGACAAACTTAATGACCAGATATTTATCAGCTTCTAAAGCCTACGCGTCTGTGAAGTGTGTACAAGAGGCTGGTGACCTTCAAAACAGAAATCAATGATAACCGAGCCTATCGAGCTGGCAGGTCAACGCCTGCCTTAAAAAGGTCGGTTGGCCCGTTTTGTTGTGGTATACAGTTAGGCTGCGATATCTGCGCCTCTCGGTCCAATACATCCGATTGCAGCAAACTCATCATGAATTGTCTTTTACAACATGCTTGCAGTTAGTCTAACCCCCCCCCCCCTCCCCCCCCCCCCACCACTTTTCAGATGAGACTCAGGGACCCACACGGGGAATTAAACTGAACCTATACCCGATGAGATGTGGCGGCTGTCATTTACCTTCCACCGGTGATTAACACGCGTGAAAGTCTTCTTCCTCTTCATCGGCTGTCTTTCATCGCCCCCATAAAATACAGGCTTCAAGCAGCCTATGCCAAGCCAGGCATTAACTGTTAATAAACACAACATGTACCCATTTCACCGAACAATTATTATAAATGTCTACTTGCAGCCTCGCGGCTCTGTTGCTCAGAGGTTAGTGAATGCGTTTAACACTTTCCTGATCCTAGAGTGCTTGAGTTCAATTTCCGCATTCGACGGTTTGTACTAACAAATAATGGGACAGTAGATTCACCAATCAGCTTGCCAGTTAGTAAATGCTGACGTAGGATCCTCTGTGTTCTACATTAAAAGGGCGGTTGTCGAGATGTACTGTGGTTTACAGCTATGATGCAATATAATTTCCAATTAGTAGCCTTTTACGGCATGCTTGTTGGGGGAAGGGGGCAGTGGGTCTATTCTTTTTCCCCCCGAAAATGGGACTTCTCAACTCACACGGGGTGACTTCAGATGATTAAATCTCTACTGCTAATCAGCCGTCTGATAACGGTAAGACTATAAGACTATCTGCACTTCTGTATCCGTGTTAATCGCCGTATCTGACACTACAGTTTATGTATACTGTGTTAGTCCTGAACATGTTTACTAACGATAACAGGCGCCTGGGATCGATATGATAATAGTTTATGGTATATTTTTTTTTTTTACTTCCTCTTCTTCTTCTTCTGCTTCTTCGCATTCGCCGACTGTAAACTCTGGCGGAGTTGTTCACTCACCTCCGGACTTCAGGCTTGTTCCAGAACATGAGCGTTGCGTGCACATCTGCTTTACATATCTTACTTATTTTGTATGCAGACTGTTGGCTCCTAGCCTCTCATGCAGATGCACTTAGAATTGGTCGACTCTTGCGACATGCTTGTTGGGGAGGCAGTGGGTCTATTCTTGTTTTCCCCACAATGAGGCCCCGGAGCCCACACGGGAAGGTAAGGGTCATGAAGTGGCTGCTACGCCCAAAGGTTTAGAAGGTAAGGGTCATGAAGTGGCTGCTACGCCCAAAGGTTTAGAAGGTAAGGGCCATGAAGTGGCTGCTACGCCCAAAGGTTTAGAAGGTAAGGGTCATAAAGTGGCTGCTACGCCCAAAGGTTTAGAAGGTAAGGGTCATGGTTTCGCTCTGTCGTTGCTTTAATTCCAGATTGGGCTTTGAGTCTACAAGGCAAAACTTTCTGCATCCAGTAAGGGGACTTTTTTAACATAGAAAACCCACAGTTGAGATGCCTGAATACGAATTTGTAAAGCAAAAATTATTCCTTCTACTTAGTGAGTGTAGCCTTGGTCAATCCTAGTTATCACCATTTTATCATGCTGAACGGAATCACAATTTTTTCGGGCTGAACGGAGTTTCTTGGCTTAGCTCCAGGTGAATTGACGTCCGGGTCAATATAGTGTCAAACCTTCAGGCAGAAGTCCAAGAAGGGTGAAATAGTCATTCATTCTTTCTCATTAGAGTATCATATCTCACGTTGAAATTTTAAAACATGTGAGTAAGTAAGTAAACTCATGCAAATGAATCAAAAACGAACCCATAAAGAAGGATTTGAAAGATGCTTTGAAATGGTGTAAACAAAAACCAGTTTCTGAATGAAAAATCATGCAAATAAAAAGATCAAACTTACTGTTTAACTAAAAATGTTTCAATGTTCCCATGCTTTAGTTTCGAAACCGAAGAAAACCAGTATAAGATTACTGAACCATTCTTCTGGTTATGCCAACTAGTTACAATCGAAAATTATAGAGAAAAGAAATAAACTAGTTAGTTACCGTATCCAGTGGTCCTTTTATCTACCAACACAATAAAAAGACGACAGACAATGAAAAACTGCAAGTACATTAGAATGTATGTCAATGGGACTATCTGAAATAGTGTGCTTAATATGACAGGGGTGATGACACAAAGAAAAAACTTGGGAGGGGGGCGTTTCAAGTGCCTAAGCCATGTTTAAGAGCTATAATAATAAATATTATTATTTATTATATATTTTCTGACATGGAAATAAATATATATCATTTTAAAAAAACATAAGTATAAAAAACCCTTAAAAAGTACTTCTAGGCACAGTTAGGGAATACCTTAGGCCTCTTACAAATTTAAAGACCGAGTCATTCCCTTCTAAAGCTTCTAGAGCAGTGGCTCTCAACCTTCCTAATGCTGGGACTCTTTAACACAGGTCCCTCATGTTGTGGCGCCTCCCAAACAAATATTTTCCTTCATAACTTGTATGAATATGCGATTTCCTATGGTCTTAGGTGACCTCTGTGAAAGGGTCGTGACCAGCAGGTTGAGAAAAGCTGCTCTACAGTGTGATAACTGTGGTGGTTGCAGCCATATTTACAGAATTATAGGAGACAGCAAATATTAGAAATCCACTAAAGATTATTTTAAGGGTTTGGCTTTGATGACATGAGTGTGTTGTGTGGCAATAGTAGTGGCAAAAGACAGTCTTCTACCTGGGATTCAAGGGACCTAGACCTTATTTAAGAGCACAATAAAAATAATAATATTAATTTGCTGAATGGCAAATCAGTATAATAGATTTGATATAATATGCAATATATAAACACATTAAATGAGAGCTTTTATACATAGTCAGGGTGAGCACCGTTTAACTACTTTACAGATTACATCATTATTATATAGGGAGCAGTTTAGCTTACTTTTAACACTTTTCTGGTTGCGGGGGTGGGGGGGTGGGGGGCTCAAAGTGTATAAGGAAACAGGTGATGGTGCCCCTGTGCAGAAGCACACCATCAAACAACAAAAGACAATGCAACATTAGAAATATACTGTACATTAAATATGATATTAATGGAATGGTTTTAGTGGCATGGTGTGGTAGTTTGGGAAGTAGCAGCAGCATGCAACGAATGAAATATTAGGACATTAGAGATTATATAATAATATGTAATAACTAAAACATTTCAAGAATGTACAGTTTTTGTTGTTTGTTTTTTTTCAAACTTTTTACTTTACTATAGATTTTTAAGAAGCATTATAGTTGTCAGCTTGCCCAGATTTAGACCATTTCTATAGAAATCCAAATTTATACAAATTAACACTGTACTTTTCTGCAACTGGGAGTCGCCGTGTTAGAGCAGCTAGATGAGTGCTGCAGATCAGAAGGTCGTGGGTTCACTCACTGGCGGAGCCAAACTTTTCTTCAAAAATTACTTTGGCTCCCAGGTCAACCCAGCCTTGAGTGGGTCCTGGGTGCAGTCCCAGGAAGTAAAGGCGGGCAGCGCGATGCTGACCACATCAGCCATCTTGTGCTTGGTCTATAAAATATAGGTCTAGCCCTATATGCCCTAACCGCCTAAAGGCGTGGAAAAGGGTCCTTTACTTTATTTTACCCTGTGCTATCAACATCCCTTCTCCTTGTCTTCTGCTGGAGAAAATCTACATATTTACAGTACTGGTGATTCATTCTTTCTTTTCCATTCTATTCTATTCTGGGTTTTGTGTACTTTAATGTAACTAAGTTTTCGTGAGTCAAAAACAATACAACTATGGGAGAAAAAAAGCTACAGTAACAACTGGGATAGAAGTAACAGAAAATGGGATAACAGAAGTTAAGAAATGCATACCTCACATATAGCAATCAAAAAGAGTACATTCAGTTGCAAGGTAGTTTAAAAGTCAAACTCAGTTAGCCAAATAAGCAGACTGAAAGATCCTTATTTCTTTTGCTTTGTTCTTTAAATTCTTTCAACAGTACAATGCGTTTATTGCAACATACATTTAGTGCCCAGTTATGTAATCATATCTCTCCTCTTCTTCTTTTTAGCAGAA
This sequence comes from Candidula unifasciata, assembly GCA_905116865.2. Classification (NCBI taxonomy): domain Eukaryota; kingdom Metazoa; phylum Mollusca; class Gastropoda; order Stylommatophora; family Geomitridae; genus Candidula; species Candidula unifasciata. Next base: position 30,612 of record CAJHNH020004669.1, on the reverse strand, counting down.
CTCGGTGATCAACTCCAGCAAACAGTTCTGGCTGTTCATCCACTTGTGAACTCTGGTCTTTTTCAGAACAAGTTTTGCTTGCACATCCATTTTACCAATCTGGCTTATTGGTATGCAGACTGTTGGTTCCTTGCCTCTCAGGACAGGCGGACAAACAGGCAGGTATTTTATCTTGAGGGGGTCTTTGTGGCAAAGTGGTCAAGCTGTCTGCCTCATGCCCTGAAGGTCGATGGTCCATTTCAGAATGGTGCTGTTCAGTTTATGAGTGCAACTACTGGGAAGATCCCTGGGGATCATCGCCAAAGCTATGGAGTTTGTGCTCTGCCATTCTGTGGAGAGAGTCGGGGCCAGTGAGATAAAACCCGGTGCAATGAAGTTGATCCTCTCGACTTTAACCTTTCAACTTTAACCTATTTCATGTCAACAAACTAAAATCTTATTCCCAGGATTAATGGTCAGTGAATTAAAAAAACATAAGTTATGTTTAGAAAGGTTAGCAATGACACACTTTAAACTCCGACAGAATGTCATGACTGTTCATCCACTTTCAGACTTTTGTCCTGTTCCATGAATGGAGTTTTGCATAACCATCTGTTTGACAGATCTGGCTTACTTGTGTGCCTCTTAGGTAGGTGCACTCCACTTTAGATCCTCTTTATAGTAGCAAGGCCCTAAGATTAGGAAATCTGTTTCAAGGATCACCTTTCTGAGAGGTAAAGACTGGTCGTGACAAGTAGGAGCCATGGTCCTGGTGCTTTGTTTGTTTATTCAATGGATCAACATCATGGCACAAGGTAATTAACCCAAAAATGCTCCTTTATACTTCTAACATAAGCACGAGTCTGAAGTCTCTCAGCACAGTGTACAAACACTGTTGCACCAGTGAGGATCCTGAAATACTTTGGGCAGATTACGCTAGTCTTTATGGATTTCCAACTGCCAATGTATTTTTTACGTGCGCAGTAATACATACGGGCATCCGGTCTTACTTCACAAAGACCAGGGGAAATTACTAGAAGTGCACATGAAAAAATCCCAGCCTTCACCAGGGTTTGAACCCGGGACCTTCAGCCCTTGAAGCTGTTGCCATATCTCAAGACCACTCAGCCCTCTCCTGGTGCAAAACCATGCGTAGTTTAGCACCTCTTTATCCTGCACTGACACTCAAAATAAGCACATAAAACAAAGCATAACCTGCACTGTACTATCAAAATGATTCTATTTCCTGTGTGGATTCCGGGGCCCTATTAAAGGGAAAACAAGAATAGAACCACTGCCTACCCAAAAGCATGTCGTAAGAGTCGACTAATTGGGAGCCTCCTTCGAAGTCGGAGTGCATCTGCCTGAGAGGCAAGGAACCAGCAGTCTGCACACAAATGAGTCAGATCTGTAAAACGGATGCACACGCAACACTCAGGTTTTTGGAACAGGACTGCAGTCCAGAAGTGGATGAACAACCAGAACTTTCCGCCAGAGTTTACAGCTGGTGACCGCGAAGAAGAAGAGGAAAATGATCCTATAAATATAATTACCTGTGCAAAACATTTTATGCTTCTATTCATCAGCAACGTCAAACGATGCTGGGAGGCAACCATGTCTTTAGATATCTGTTTGTACTGCCTTGAGTTGCGGTCCTTGAAGTTCTTCAATTCTGAACTCAGTAAGTTAAAATTCTCCTGTTCCTTTGCCATCTCTTTTTGAAGATCAGAAATGGTATCCATCAGGTCCTTGAAAGAGAGAAGACATTCTTGTTGACTATTGCTAACACAATGCTGTTTTCCTTGTATTTTATTTTAACTTATTCAGTACCAAGCAATCGGAAGATTATTGGTTAACTTGTACATAATATTTACTTGTGAACCCCTCTCAACTCATCTGGGATAGCAGAGAACATAAGGGTGGTACTTGCTATAACCGTTACAGGTTTCGATAGACTATTCATGTCTCTGTTGATAAATAGGGCACCTACAAATTATCTCCACTGCTGCAAGTCTGCTGTTTTCTGCCTACTATATCCCATCTCACTTTGCATTCCTCCATTTCTCTTTCTACTATCATTTTCCAAGTTCCATTAGGGAACAGGGAAACAGTCAGAATTTTGAATTAAGAATTGACACCGCAGCCCTTGGGACACTCCCAAAAGCACTCTGTCCCTATCTTCAGCAGCAAGCGAAGAGTTTAAATTCTGATGGTACTAGTAACTGTCTGATTGTACATCTGTCTCGCTTTTCCTCCGAGTGTTGAGCGTCGGCCAGATCCCCTGGTAACTAAATGCAGCACCTTTCTTCTCAGACCATGATGATCTGTTTGTGCCTCCTCATGTTTACTCACTCCCAAGGGGCCCTTACAATATTTAGCATGTCATAGGTCAATTTACAACCAAGTGATGCAGAATCGACTAGTCTGTCTGCCTGCTCATTTCCCAACGCACCAGAATACCTGCAGAAAATATCCAAAGAACACTAACTATCCGGGACCTCTGAAGCAATGACTGCCACTAGGCATGGAGCATGCCTGTCCTCACCTTCTCAACGTTATCTGTGAGTCAGTTACAATAACGACATGCATGTACAGCTGATTCTCAAGACAGCTGAAGGCAGCAGTGACTGCTTCCAAATCCATTCTCAAACTAGACATTGTGATATCATATGCCAGGCTTTGTTGCATTAGGCAACGTCCATTCGCATTTGCTATTAACCCCCATGCACTTCGTCTACCTCTCAACCTAGGGCCATCTGTACAGATAATCCCATCACCTGGGCAGAAACTGTCTTGAACTGATTGTTGAACGCCTTATTCTGCAGCACCAGCCGACCAGTCCCCGCACTCATGACCTAAGGTGATTAGAACCCTACAAAAGTCTTCTGTCTCATAATATTACCAGTTTAACTACATCAGGTTTAACTATCAAATACAATTTGTTAGGAGGTAAAGAGTGTGTATAATAAAAGTCTGAGACCAAAAAAAAACCATTATATTACGCTAAAATTCTTCTGTTTTATTTTTGCTCTACGTCAACATAAATACATTAAAATAAATGAAGCAGCAGTTAACTCTTTGAGTCCCAAGGAACACATGATACATACATATTTTACTGCCTTGAAGCCCAATAAACACATGATGCGCCGATTTTACGTCTTTTGACTACCTCTTGGGCCTGTGATGTTAAACTCTCTGGGACTCAAAGAGTTGAGTTAGGCTGCTGACATCTTTTTATGCCAAATTTGTGACCATTTGCAAATAAAGTCATTATCTGTTTAATGCAGTTCAAATTTTCAAAATCTGTAACTGGTCAAGCTGTTATATGCTTGGCTCTCATTCAAGAAACCTGGGTTTGAATCACTGGTAAGGGAATAGACACTTTTTTTTTAACTGAGCAAAAAAAAACAAATTAAAGCCTGCATAGTTCATGTCGACTGCACTAGCCAAATAATCCTAAATCCTCAGGTTAAATAGAATCAGTAGACAAATTGTGTTTGCTGTTATTTAAAAAGCTAAAACTAATTAAGAGTTTTCTTTAATAGTTAAAACATAAAGTGGAAACCTACACAAACTCAAAACGATAGGAAATATTTCCATCTTGCCTTTGTTAGGTAACAAGTATGCATAATGAAAAGATGTGACAAACTTAACAAAAATTACACACACACAATAAAAGTATCACCTTGATTGCCATTTCCTGGATACTTTTAGAGAAATCTTCCTCATTCATCTTCAGCAGTTCTGCACCAGTCATTTTTTTCCTTTCTGTTGTCACCTGTAAGAAACCAAATGTGAAAAAATACAGTTGTTGTTACCAGTATACAATGCTGATTTATATGGCTTAGGTGTTCAATAAGGTTCATAATTCCAAAATACCTGATTTAATTCACTGATGGAAATTTGACAGCAGACCACTTTGCACTGATTTCGGCAATGATACGCAGCATCATCATTAAACAATTGCAGACTCATCATCGTCATTACGTAACAGGTCTTTTGGAGAATGTCGCTCTCATCACGGTCTGAAGAAACTCGGTCTCTCGCCAGCTATCCTGCCTCATGTACTTTCATACTCAAGGAGTCACTTATAACCTGTGCCCATCTTCGTGTCGGTCAGCCCCTGCGTCTCCTTCCTGCTACCATGCCTTCTGCCTTAATTTTTTCCAATCCGTCGTGGTGCTTGATATGACCAAAAATGGCAGAATACTGAATGTAAAATTGCCTTTAAAAAAATCGCAAACAGCCAACTACTGTTCTTCTTTGTTCGCCGGCTGTAAGCTCAGACTGAAAGTCCTGACCGTTCATCCACTTGGACACTGGCTTTGAACTCTGTGTGTACATCCGTTTCACTGGTTTATTTGTGTGCAGTTAGTTTGTTGCTCCTTGCCACTCGGAGAGATGCATTCCGATTTTGAAGGCACCCCCCACCCCTCCGCACAAATTAGTCGATTCCTACGACATGCTTGTTGGCAGGGCAGTGGGTCTATTCTTGTCTTCCCCATTATGGAACACCCGGAACCCACACGTGAAAAACATCAAACAAATGCTGGGGTTGGTTTGCAACATTATATGTGGGATATGCAATTAACCACCAAATGTTGTTATACAAATATTTATACATAAAAACCAGCACAGCATACCATCAAACAGTGTCATCAGCTTCACAGCCCTTACCACACATGACTGCAGGGCCCATCACTTAGTGTGACCGTCACAGGTGCACTGATTATAACTTCTTAGAAGTTTGAAGACAGTATAAGAGATTTTCCCCAGTTGGTTTGCCATCCTTCTCAGTGTTTACTGGCTGTAAATGTCAGAGTTCTGGCTGGCTGTCCACTTCTGGTGTTTAACTCTTTCAGTCCCAGACGGCATAGCATCAGAGGCCCACGGGTGGTAAAGAGAAACCTATAATCAGTGCCTCTTGCGTTGATTGGGCTTTTAGGTAGGAACATATGAATGCATGAAGCGTTCCCTGTGACTGAAAGAGTTAGTCTTATTCCAAGACTTCAGGTCTGTGTGTGAATCCATTTTACATACCTGGCTTATTTAGAAGTAAAGAAATATATCTGCGTCTTTCAATCAGCACACACAGAAGTGAAAGTACAAAGTAAAGATCTGAAGACATTTTCATCATCAAGTATCGTGTCATCTGGTTAGGGTAGGAGATCATAAGTTTGTTTATGTTTATTCGACGGATCAACATCATGGCACATGGGTGTAACGCCTAAGTTACCCGTTCTCAGTGCATTGCACGAACTCCATTGTACCGACGAGGACCCTGAAATGTTTTTAGTAGATTTTTAACTCCAAATTATGCCCGGGCAGCGCCATTAGGCTACTTTTCTCGATTTCCAACTGCCATGGGGTATTTTACGTCTGCAACAATACACACGGGCGTCCGGTCTTACTACCCAGAGACCAGGGAAAATTACTAGAAGTCCATGTAAAAAAAAATCCTAGCCTTCACTGGGGCTTGAACCAGGGACCTTCCAGCACTCGAGGCGGACACTCAGCCCCCCAGGGGGATCATAACTGGTGGTAGTGCTTTGCTGGAAACTAATAAAAAATCGTCAGATCCAACCAGCATCCCCGAAGGGTGGCACTCAGGGTTTTAATTGTGACTAGGTTATGTGTGCCACACAAAATGGCTTTGCAGTGCACGCCACCATGATCCCTGACAAGGACCCCTGCAGTGTTGATGCTATCAAAGGAGACAGACCCAAATGCTGTCCCGACCGACCACGAAGTCGTCTACCGGCAAACGAGTTGGCGACTCGGTCACCAGTGTCGATCATACTTTTCTACATCTACATATTATGGGCGGTATATGATGGGTGTGTATAAGTGTGAGTATATGAATGTGTATATAAGCTAGCTTTTCTGACTGTGTCTGTGTATGTATGTGTGTGTGTTAATGGGTATTTGTGAGTGAGTGTGTGTTTGTATGTGGGTATGAATGTATGAATGTATGCATATGTAGGACATTCGATTTATGTGTATTTATGAATGTCTGAGTTTAAATGTATGTCTGTGTATTTATAAATGTGTTAGTGAGCTGCGTGAATGAATGTGTGTATATGTGTATGTACATGTGTGTGTGTGTACAAATGTATATATGTGTGTGTGTGAATAATGAATGCACGTGTGTGGTGTGTATTATATTTGTATGAGTGTGTATCTATGTATGTATGTATGTTAGTAGTAGTAGCAGGAGATTTTACCACACCAGGACATCACACAAGCGATAAACACCCGATGACACAAAGTGCCACCATGTCAATAAGGATCACCGATAGAGAGGTCTCAGAAAACACGTTTAGCCATGAGACAATATTTATGGCCGGGCTATATTGCGTCATCTGGCAAATGCCAGGCTGGGGCTTCAAAATAATGAAAAATTGCATGTTACAAGAAGATCAAATGCATGTGTATGTTAGTTTTGGGTATGACTTTTATTTTGGAATGAATGCAGTAACCATGCATGGTTTTAGGTAATTTACTTGATACTCGCATAATGCATATTGTTAATATCAAGATAATATGCTTTCGATAAAAAATATAACTGCAATATGAAAGATGAGTGTTTGGATGGGCCGAATGTAAGATTGGCCTGTGTGCTCAATGTGTGACCATTTGAAAATGGGTTGAAAGCAAGACATTAGGTGACTTTATGGGATATAACAATCTTAAAAACTAAAGGGAGGGGAGAAAACCGAAGGTGAAGATCCAGATGGCTTAAAAGCTAGAAATGAACAGAGAACATCAAGTTATGGCCCGAATGCAGAGTAGTGAAATATTTTACGAACGCGCAGCAGAAATACTGCTGATGATACCTCGCCCTGAAGTTTCTGCACTGTGATGATCACGGTCCGCAAAGAAGCCTGTTGTGATGTCTGATATAACAGAGAATTCACCTGGCTCGCTAACCTAGTTGGCTAAAGCGGACTGCGCGACGACAGGGTGACAAACTCCTTGTGGTCCAGGTTCACGCCAGGGGTTGGGCAGAAAAGCCACATTTCTCCAAGATTTACGGTATTTATCATGGAGTCAAGGCTAAAGGGTTGCGATGTCCATAGTACCGAGCCAAGGGGTTATGAACTTATGGTTTCTGGATATTTAAAAAAAAAAGAAGAGAGAATTCGTAGTTAAAGAGCAGGACTGAGAAGCGGCTGGCCAAACGGTTAAAACTTTGGCCTGTCAAAAAGGGACCTTGGTTCGAATCCTCGGTAAGGTTAAGGATTTTTTTTCTGCCAGGGGCAAAATAAAATCCTCAGCTGCACAGTCGTGGCAACAGCACTAGCCTTGCAGCCATAAATTCTCAGCCTCAAAGACCACCCTATCGACACCGCATTTTAGCTGACTTATTTATATTTGCAGCCTTCTGGTTAACGCATCAGGTGGCGGGAGAGGGCGGGACATACCACCCATATCCGTCTATGCGTTACTTGGTAACCGTTTTGTGGTTCCCCAAAATAAACCTATATGGTGTCAATTGATTGGTGGAACTCTAAGGTATTCTTGTGTGAAATTTATGTAATTTCACTTACTGCATTACAAAGATGAAGAATGTCAAAATTGTGAGTTTGTTTGTTCCTTTCAGTAACTATTCGTTCCTTTTTTTTTTAACAGTATATTATTTCAGTTATAACATATGCCAGTAAATGTTACAAACATTAAATGAGATTAATTCAAGAAAAGTGAGGAAATAAGAGAAATGTCCAGACAACTGGTGTGAATTAAGAGAAATGTCCAGACAACAACTGGTGGGAATTAAGAGAAATGTCCAGACAACAACTGGTGGGAATTAAGAGAAATGTCCAGACAACAACTGGTGGGAATTAAGAGAAATGTCCAGACAACAACTGGTGGGAATTAAGAGAAATGTCCAGACAACAACTGGTGGGAAATAAGAGAAATGTCCAGACAACAACTGGTGGGAAATAAGAGAAATGTCCAGACAATAATTGGTGGGAAATAAGAGAAATGTCCAGACAACAACTGGTGGGAAATAAGAGAAATGTCCAGACAACAACTGGTGGGAAATAAGAGAAATGTCCAGACAATAACTGGTGGGAAAAAGAGAAATGTCCAGACAACAACTGGTGGGAAATAAGAGAAATGTCCAGACAACAACTGGTAGGAAATAAGAGAAATGTCCAGACAATAATTGGTGGGAAATAAGAGAAATGTCCAGACAACAACTGGTGGGAAATAAGAGAAATGTCCAGACAACAACTGGTGGGAAATAAGAGAAATGTCCAGACAATAACTGGTGGGAAAAAAGAGAAATGTCCAGACAACAACTGGTGGGAATTAAGAGAAATGTCCAAACAACAACTGGTGGGAATTAAGAGAAATGTCCAGACAACAACTGGTGGGAAATAAGAGAAATGTCCAGACAATAACTGGTGGGAAATAAGAGAAATGTCCAGACAATAACTGGTGGGAAATAAGAGAAATGTCCAGACAACAACTGGTGGGAAATAAAAGAAGTGTCCAGACAATAACTGGTGGAAAATAAGAGAAATGTTCAGACAATAACTAGTATCAACACTTATAAGACAACACAAATATGACGCTCTATGTGGCACATCATGAGAAGAAGCCAGCAGAGAATCATCAAACAGGCAGTGAAATGGGAAACAATTTGACTGAAGAAATTCAGTTTCAGTCTCAACTTCACTGCAATTGCCCCACACACACACACACACACACACACACACACACACACACACACACACACACACACACACACACACACACACACACACACACACACACACACACACACACACACACTTGCTCCGTTCCTGTGTCAGTGCAAATCAAATGAAATATCCCTCACTGTCGCATTTGTAAAAGTGGTGAACGAACAATTAGTCCAGGAACAATTCAGAAATATGCGCAAGCAGTAAATACAGTTGTTAGAGACACCAAAGCCAACAGTCGCCACCATTAACGCAGTTTGTCGTTGATGGAAGTAGTCAGGCACGGTAAGTTTGGCTATACACAAGTAAAACTATTACATAAGGTATTTCACCAGCTCACACGTAAATCGAGCCATGCTGAATACCATGACACAACAGCTGCACATTAAAAAAAAACATTCCTTATAAAAACACAGATTTAGGAAACAAGGATGTGCCTGAGAAACTCTAAATGATCGTCGATGAGAGAAGCTAAAGGTGTGGTACTAGATTCTATTCATAATATCGAAAGGATTGCAGAGCATAGAATGGAATGGAAGAACAGACCTGAAGCTCATGCAAAATATAATGGCACAGCATGTTGGTGGTGATGATGGTATATGAGTCAGAGTATCAGTAGCCTCGAAGGTATGCATGACACAGCTGGTGACTCGCGGCGCCATAATAGTTAGGTAAAGGTTACCTGACACCAAATATCGAAAGGACATAGAAAGCAGCGCGTAAGAAGATGGGAATGTTTACGGGCAACTAAGCGGAACGCTGGGCAAGGAGAAAGGCAATCTCCTTTAACTACCCCAGAGACACATAATGTTCTCCGCAGTAAATCTACACAGATAATGGCCGCAGTTGAATACTATGTTTTCAATAACGAGAAGCTGTAACTTAAAAGTGCAGCTATCACAGACTGTAGTGGAAATGGCCGCACTCCAGCACGTTTTGTTAGCGTAAGTCTGTATTAACTCGTTCTGTCCCAGCCTATGGAGATGCAATGACTAGCACGCTTGCCTGCCGGCCTGGTAGTTGTAGGTTTGAATGCCCATCAAGGTGGTTTTAAAATTAACTACGACTCCCAGGTACACGCAATATTCTCTTCTCCTTTGTGGAGTTCACCGGCTGTAATTTCTGGAGGAAAGTGCTAGTTTTTCTGGATTTGACCCTGTTCCAGAGTTTTGAATGCTTATCCGTTTTACAGATCGGGCTTACCTGTACGACGATTGTTGGTTCTTCGCTATTTGGGCGGATGCGTTCCGACGGCAAATTAAATTAGTCGCCTTTTACGACATGCTTGTTAGGAAGGCAGTGGATCCGCCCCCCCCCCCCAAGACTAACTAGGCACCTCTGCATCACCAGTTCTTATAATAAGAAATCAATGGTTTATATACCAATAAGGAGCGGCTGGCCGAACGGTTAGAACGCCTGGCTCTCAAGCGGGAGACCCGGGTTTGAATCCTCGGTAAGGCTGGGGATTTTCTCTGTCGGAGGCATCATAAAATCCTCACCTGCACAGTCGTGGCGACAGCACTAGCCATGCGGCCGTAAATCCTCAGGCGCTAGGACACCCCGCCTACACTGCAAAAGTGGTATAATAATTCCAATTCCAGTTGTCCAACAAAAATTCCAAATTTGATCCTTTTTCAGCTGCCCGGAGGCCTGATATATGAAGGAAGGTTCCTTGGCTATCTCATTTGATGTTCAGTTACTTGTGGTGTGTAGTCACACCTGATATTCCGGTTCTTTGCTTCCTGAGTCCGGTGTGGTGCTTGGGGTTTTTGGGTCTGGTCTGGTCCAGTTCTCTAAGTGCTGTTATCACTATAGTCAGGAGCTGTTAGGGTTGGTTCTGCAACGTCCTGTAAAGGATAAGCAACTAACCATACAAGGTGAAAAGAATGTCACAAGGTGTTCAATGATCTGTTCCAGTATACAAGTAAACTCGTGAGATGTGAACCAGCGTCACTGCACACGGTTATAAACCATAAGTGCTCTGCCACCAGTACGGACAGCTGATAAGAAACTGTCCGCCTGTGTCGCCATTCGCGCGTAACTCCGTAGATACAGCGACGTTCCTCCATTCACCCCAGAGTGTCAACTCTGGTACACATTTCCTAGACGCTGGGTAAACCCAGGGAACCGCCCGATTTCGAACACCGACCGTGGCTGCAGCGAGTCGCAGCTAGATTTGAAAGCGAGCCTCCTGTTGACTGTGCTAACGCGGCTCATCTGTTCCAGTGCACCGGGGCAATTCATATACAACTACAATGAACAGCGTTTTCAGGCTAAGTAAGCGTGCCTCTAGGCGCTATCGTATTTATTAAAATACTGTTAATAAACAGACTTACATAGAAGTGTATACATACAGCGTACTCTCGTCTGTATAGCCCTTGCGGTTGTGAATAGTCACTTTCTTAGAGCCATTTTTACTCCTTTTGAAATTGGCACGGGTAACATTCTCTCTCTCTCTCTCTCTCTCTCTCTCTCTCTCTCTCTCTCTCTCTCTCTCTCTCTCTTCCCCCCCCCCCCCTTCTGTCTTTCGCTGTCTCCTGTTTTTCGTAAATCGGGTAACATTTGTTCAAAACTGACTTTGGTTTTCGTGTCGAACTAGCCAAATTGGGTATCAGATAATGGTCTGGGAAGTAAAAGCGGATGACGCGATGGTGACCATATCACTCTCCGAGTGCCGCTTTGTGTAAAAAACTGAGACTAGTATCATTTAAAAACGTCGCGTATCCTTTACAGGACGTTGTAGAACCAACCCCAGCATTTCTTGGCTGTTGTGGGTTTTTTAGGCAAGTTCACGTCCAGTAGTTTGCCATTCCTTCTAGACGGTCGACTTCTTGATACCACTATCGAAAACCAACGCGAGGGCCCGCAGCTGGGATCGATCTCGGCACCCCGGCATTAGGAAGTGCCTTGGCAACGCCTAAGCCACAAACGCCGACTAGTATCATATACTTGATGCATAAGTTCCGGTGTTTCCTTGGATATGAAAGCGTATGAGATGGAGAGCTGACGAGAGACCTAGTTTCTTAGTGAAACCAGGTCCGGCTGTATATAAACAGAGAAGGCCGTGGTTAAACCTAGTGGCCTTTTACGATATGCTTGTTAGGGGGCAGTGGTTCTATTCTTTTCCCTCCAAAACGGGATCCCGAAACCCATATGTGTAAAATATACAAAAATCCCTTGGCAGAAAAAGAGTTTCCAAAAACAGTTTATAATTCATGGCTACTTCCCTCAGTTCATCATTATTACCCTCTCAAAGTAGGTCACCCAGGACAACGATCGACCTGCCAAACCTGAACATAAAACACTTATGCGTATACTGGTGTAAAAAGATGTTCTTTTACTCACTACTTATCTGAGTAGCATTACACCGCAGCTATCTGGTTATTAGTGTCATCGCCACTGCCATTGCAAAGTATTGCCTTTATTATACCATTTTTGCGATGGACGGGGGGAGGGTCCTAGAGCCTGAATATTTACAACCGCATGGCTAGTGCTGTCGCCACGACTGTGCAGATGAGGATTTTATTTTACCCCCCGACAGAAAAAAATCTCTTACCGAGGATTCGAACCCCGGTCCCCGGCTTGAGAGCCCAGCGTTCCAACCGTTCGGCCAGCCGCTCCTCGGTGTCATCGCCGTCTCCTCTCATCAGCTATCCCGTCTCATACACTTTCATATCCACGGAGTCACTTATATCCTGTGTCCATTTTCGTGTTGGTCGGCCCCTGTCCCTTCTTCCTGTTACCAAGCCTTCTGCTATGATTTTCTGACAAAAGACCGAGGCGCTTGGTACGGCGACAATATGTCCGCCCCAGAGACAAGATACTGTTTATCAGCTAATCTTTCTTAAAGTTCGCAGCTCTTTTAGAATGTTACTATTTTAACCAACTCAGCCCAGACTATTTCTTCTTTCCAAACGAGCAGTGTAAACACTTCACCTCTAAATGGCCCAGTCCTAAACTACATTTAAAGACAACGGATCAAATGGTTCGGACATGTGTCAAGACAGTGCACCACAGAGATGCCCGAGACGCAGTCACATCGGAAACGTGACTAGAGGTCGTCCGCGCAAGCTACGCATAGACGAAACAATCCAAGGCCGGGAATTAACCACACGCCTCTACAAAATCTGACGCTAAAAGGCAGAGCAAGAACTAGAGAAACGAAACAATGTACCAGTTACTAGTTTAACGCAGTTTGCCCCATCATCAAGTTCTTGATGTGCCATTATATGCCACTCATGACTCGCAGTCAATTCTTCGATTCCGTCAGCTGCAACTGGCCTCCACTACGTTACCTTACGCCCTGGGTGTATACTTCATCAGACTATTGTTCGTCCATCTAATTACGTTGTCTTCCCACGTGCTTCGCTGTCTGCCTCTTGCCCACTGCCTCTTGCCCACTCTGGATGTATATTCCCTCAGACTACTGTTCGTCCCACTTGTATCGCTGTCTGCCTCTTGTTCGCTTACCTTGAAATCTTGTCTGCCGTATAGTTTTTATAAGCGTATTATAAGCTCTGTGTGTATACCCCCTCACACTACTGTTAGTTAATCTTTTAACGTTGTCATTTCATTTGCATCATCGCTACCGGTCTCTTGCCTTGAACTCACCCTGCCGTGTGTTTTTTTAAAGCGTATTATAGGCTGTAGATGTATACTCCCTCAGACTACCGTTCGTCCATTTTGTTATGTTGTGCTCCCACTTGTATCGCTATCTGCCCCTTGCTTGCTTGCATTGAACTCTTTCCTGCCGTGTGGTTTTTATAAGCGTATTATTAGCTGTGTATGTAAACTCCCTCAGACTACCGTTCGTCCGTTTTGTTACGTTCTGTTCCCACTTGTATCGTTGTCTGCCTCTTGTTCGCTTGCCGTGTAGGTTTTTCAAGCGCGTTATGTCTTTTAAACTGGCCGAAATATTTCACTTGTCTATTTTTTGGTTTAAATGTATATCGGCAGTTCTTTTCACTCGTAGCCACTTCAGAACCTGTTTATGATCGTTTCACTACATTGTCTTCCTCTACCTCTTCACCTGCTGTTAACTCGCGCGGAAAGCTCTGGTTGTTCGACTACTTCTGGTCTTGTTCCACTAAATTTCAGAACCTGAATTTTACGTGTGCAGCCATTTTGCAGCTCTGCCTCATGTGTACGCCTCAAAATGAGGCCCCCGGGAAGTTCTTCATTTTCTGCCTTTCTAAGCCCCCCCCCCCCCCACCCCCTCCCCCCTCCCCAATGGAGCTCAGGCACGCCTCCAAGTCGTGCCAAGTCTATTCTATCCTTCGCTATCGCATGCAGCTCTACCCGCGCCGCTCTCTTCTCCGTGTGTTTTTAGTCTTCCATTATTTCTATTATCCTGTGACTTCTAATGCAAAGCCATTTTAGTTATACCCAGGTGTTCTCAATGTGTGTCCTAATCAACGCAAGCGTCTTTTCTTTACCTCTTGGTCCAAAGGAAATTGTTTACTTACTAGTACATAAAAAGTTAGTTGCTTATCCTTTACAGGACGTTGCAGAACCAACCCCAGCATTTTTTGGCTGTTGTGGTTTTTCTAGGCAAGTTTACGTCCAGTAGTTTGCCATTGCTTTTTGAGCGGTCGGCCTCTCGATACCACTGTCGAAACTAACGCAAGGCGCAAGGCTCGCAGCTGGGATCGAACCCGGCACCCCGACATTATAAAGCGCGTTCGCAACTAGTACATAAAAACAGTCTAATGCAGACGATACAATTTTCACACACTAATACCGACATTAGAGCCGGCTAGCCCCCCACCCACCCAGAATAAAGGTATGGCTTGTAACAGAAAGAAACTCCCGCTGTGGTTTTGATTCGGGCTACTTGAGTGGCGCCCCTCTTGTCCGGATTGTTTATGAAAGCCCAGTCCTAAAGAATGTCACCTGTGTAATCTGCACACACGAGATATCGTCCACAGGGCTGCCACAACAATGTATGCAGTTTATGGGACACTAAAGCTGTCTATGTTAATAAGAGCTCATGGCGGAATGTGTTGTCAGTAAATTGTGGCGTATGATTGTGTTCGTGGGTGTGTGTTCGTGCGTTCATCAGCTGAAAACTCTGAAAGAAAGCTGTAGTTCTTCGTCGACTTCAGTCATATTTCAGAAATTGAGTGTTGCGTGCACATCCGTTTTACAAATATAGCTTGTGTATATGCAAACCGTTAGTACCTCGCCTATCAGACAGAAGCACTTTGTAGGAAACATCTCTGATCAGTTGCCTTTTACGATAAGCTGGGGGGCTGGGGCGGGGGGGGGGTGGTTCTATTCTTTTTCCTACAAAACAGAATCCCGAAACCCAGGTTAGTTGCGTATCCCTTATGTTCTTTTATATGTGACTGTCTGAATAGGTATATTTGCACGCAACTTTGGTAATACCCTTCCTCCTTATCTGTTTTTCCTCCTTTACAGGACGTTGCAGAACCAACCCCAAAAGCCCCTGGCTGTTGTGTGGTTTTTCTAGGCAAATTTACGTCCAGTAGTTTGATATTGTTCCTGGACGGTCGGCTTTCTTGATACCACTGTCGAAACCAACGAAAGGCGCATGGTCCGCAGCTGGGATCGAACCCGGCCTCCCGGCAACTCGGCATTACGAAGCGTTCGCATCGACTTAGCCCCAGAGTAGACTCCCGAAACCCATATGTGTAAAAAAAAAAAAAAAATCCCTTGGAAGAAAAAAAGAGTTCCCCACCAAAGCAGTTGATAATTCATGGCTACTTCCCTCAGTTCATCATTACCCTCTCAATGTAGGTCACACAGGACAACGATCGACCAGCCAAACCTGAACATAAAACACTGTAGGGCGTTAGTTAACTCCAGGTGCATTCAGGTCATAGTTAACCTAAAAGACACAGCCACACTGCAGTATTCTTAAATAATGACCGTCTAACTAACCATTCATGAATCACGCATCTTTTGGTTGCGTGGGAACAGCCTCTGAGTCATCTAACTTCAATAAAGGCTATAAACAATGACACCTATATAAAACAATACCGAGGAAAGTAAAGTCTATTAAGTGTATTTTGTGTATCTGTGTAGTATTGTTTGATTTGTATGTGCTGATGAAGGCTCTATAGCCGCAGCGTTCACGTTTTGTTTGTATTTCTTATAATGTAAAGCTTGCTAATATACTTTTCGTTCGGTTTTATATCCTTTCTTGATATTAAAGTCACGAAGTTTTGTATTGTGAGGTATATACAGCGTTTGTTCTCTTTTTAACTCTATGGTTATGTTAACACCGGATCAGACTTCACTCGACACTGTACATCCTTACTCTTCTTCTTTAAGTTCCTGCCGTGTGGCGTTGGTAGTCATGTCTATCCACAACTTTCTGTCGCACTGTATAATATATATATATATATATATATATATATATATATATATATATATATATATATATATATATAATTAACACCCAATGTGGAGGTAGAAAATTTTAACGGGTATGTTTGAAAGAAAAAGAAGACGTGAAATTCTTCTCTTCGTCGATTACGTGCATGCTCTTTTTATCTGTGATTGTATCTGAACAGGTATATTTGCATGCAACTTTGGTTATACCCTTCCTCCTTCTCTGTTTTTCCTCACTTATCTCTGCACACTTTACATAATTATGTATTCTGATCAGAGTCCACAGATGCCTGTTCAGGTATACGACAGGCCTAGCGACAGGGGAATAACCAACCGAACCTACGACGGTTATTAACTCTCTCTATCAATCTCTTGGATATTCAAAAATATACATCTTTATAATTATGGCATTACAGTGCAGGATTAAACATTTACTCGTTCAGCCCGAGTCTATAATTACTGTATTTACTTTATTCTTGTGTTTGTCCTGTTACATTTTAGAGTCGTCCTCTTGTGAAATGCAGTTTTTTTTTGGAACCTCACCCTGGCTTTTGCCAGGGGCCCTAAATATAACCGGACCATAAATATTGCCTAACGGTTGACAGGAGTTTCCGGGACCTCTACACGGGTGATCCTCATCCGCGTGGTGGCACTTTATGTCACCTGGTGTTTATCGTTTGTGTGATGTACTGATGTGGTACTGCATACATACATACATACACACAAACATATACACAAGCGCGCGAGCACGCAGGCGCGCACACAAACACGCACGCACACAAACACATACCTACTTACCTACCTACCCCACCCGCCCGCGCTTGCACGCACATACATATACACACACACATCCTTGTGTGGGTTTCCGGGGGCCTATTGTGAGTATGATTAGTGAGGACTATCATCACAGCTTTCTGATAGATCAACTAGGTGCTCCAAGAGCAGAACGGCTGATCACGTCCTCTCTGTGTTGATTAATCAGATGCCTTGTGCCCTTGGTAAAAATTTTCATGTTTGGCTGCTTCAGGTTGCATCCCCATGTCAACAAACATGGACAAAGATAGTGAGTCCTGCCTGTTGAGATCTTCTCTGCGATATGCAGCTCGCATGACGTTAATGACATCACTCCTGTCCGGTGCCGGACCAGCCGTGGTAACCGCCTTCTCAGATAATCTACATGCTCATTGCCTTGGACACCCACATCGCCCGGCAGCAGGATAAAGGCTGTGCGAGTTATTTTGAGTGTGGGAGAAGAGAGAGAGAGAGAGAGAGAGAGAGAGAGAGAGAGAGAGAGAGAGAGAATGCGCACTGTCCCTTAACACAAGCATGTAGTAAAATGCGACTAATTAGGGGTTTGTTGAAATCGCCTGTGTTAGGGCCAAAAGACGCAGATATCACAGTCTGGCACTTAACCGCAACACAACATGTAAATCGTCTTTCGAATGAGAGGGGGAGAAGAAGAAGAAGAAGAAGAAGAAGAAGAAGAGAAAGAGGAAGAAGAGGAAGAAGAAGAAGAAGAAGAAGAAGAAGAAGGAGAAGAAGAAGAAGAAGAAAAAGAAAAAGAAGAAGAAGAAAGTTTAAAGCAACTAAAGTTTGGAATAACAATCATATAACAACACTGTGTGAGAGCAGGAACTATACTAACAATTCTGACTGAATGGATCAGCATAACAAGACAGTCACATAAGTGCTCTCACTTATCTAAAAAAAAGAAAAAAAGTAAAGATCCCTTTTCACGCCTTTAGGCGCATCGGGTATATGGGAAGAGCGCCCATATTTTTTCAGACCATCGGCACTAGGTGGATAATATGGACAGCATTAGGCCGGCCGTCTCTACTTCCCCAGGACATCACTGATCTAAACAAAGCCGAAAATGCCGGAGCTATCATTTGGGGCCATGAAAGAAATTAGGACATCACCATGTTGCATAATCTCCATTCTTACAGTCTTTTCATTTCTGTTTTGGTCTCAGACCCCCGTCTGGGTTCTGGGGCCCTATTTTTTCGGGCACTGCCAACTGCCCCCCTAAAAGCATGCTGTAAAAGTCGGATGCATCTTCCTGAGAGGCCAGGAACCCACAGTCGGCTTACAGATAAGCCAGAATCTGTAAAACAGATGTGCAGGCAACATTCAAATTCTGGAACAAAGTCCAGAAGAGAACGAACAGTTGGAACCTTCTCTCGGTGTTTACAGCCGGTAAGCGCAAAGAAAACAGAAGAAGAGGTTTCTGCCTCAGTTGCCAGCCAGTCCGCACAAACATGCCTTCTAATTTTGCCGGTCCGCGGGCGTCAAAAGGTTGAAGAACACTGATCTAAACAATGAAGTATCGAGAGTTGTTTGATACAGAAAGAGTTCAGCAAAAAATACAAAGCTCATGTTTACAGCCTCAACAGAAAATATATCCCAAAGAAGTTTAAAAATTTTTTTTTTTAAACTTCCGAAATAAACAAGTCCGGCTAAAACAGTGCTAACATGTAACTTAGGACTTGGAACGTCCTATGCCAAATCACAGGACAGAGATGTAAGCAGAATACCGACAGACCTAGACAGTCTCCATCTAAAGGGCCATGTTGCTGACGTAACCAAACCGAGCTAACGATAATTTAACGTATCGTTAGCCGGGTTTGATGACGACAGCAGCATGGCCCCTCAGATGGAGACGGTCTTGGACAGACGAAATACCTACATAAATTCCGTTTCGGTGTTCCGATTCAAGACTGCAACTAGGGGGTGGGAGTGCAGAACGTTTTTAAGAGATATATAAACTAGAAGTTGAGTTGAGTCAAGAATTGACATCGCAGCACTCGGGGCATTCTCATGCATGCTCCGTCCTCATCTTCAGCAGCCAGCGCAGAGTTCTAATATATAAACTAGAAGTATAACAAATAAACATGATTGTCTATCTCAGTGCTAGTTCTATTTTATTTTGAAGGCAATAAAATAAAATTTTATTTCACTTTTTATATTTTGAATTCTCTCTGTGAATGAGGGAGGAAACGGAGGTAGGAAAAGGGTGGAGGAGGCAAGGTCTCTTAAAGTTTCTAGGGTCTCCCAATGCCTGGATCCTAGCACTGTTGCCAAGAGTCGACAACCCAACAGCACAGACTGTGTTTTCCTCCCTCTGGGCTGCTACCTGAAGGTCTGACACAAGTAAATTAAACAATCCCAAGCCAGGTGGCAGCCAACACGGCAAATCACCGTTACCCTGTTCAACCTCCAGAGAATTGTTAAGAGCGGCACCCCTAAACCCGATTACAAGTTGAGTTGAGTTGAGAACTTGGGGCATTCCCATGCATGCACGCACCGTCTTCATCTTCAGCAGCCAGCGTAGAGTTCCACTACTGATGGTACTGGTCAACCCGATTATAATGCCTCCACATGCAGGTATAATGACACTGCTATACCATCAGTGGGCGTATTTCTAAAAGAAAGTTATTTATCAATGTCAACTCAAAGGCGGGAAAGCAGCCGTCTGCTAGGGTAATCAATATGTGCTTCGCTTTCATCTCAAACAAACTCAGGTAGTAATGTAAATAAAGATGGGACACCGCAGGTGGAGATATAAAAATAATAAAACAAAAAGTATTTGGAGCTTTCGTACCACCAAATGTTGAACGTCAAAAGAAATTATTTATAGTACCAAGCTTACAATAATCTAATGTCAGATCAGAATCATGAAGAACAAATTTTAAAAACTACTAACAAACAACAAACTGTAAACCGGTATATGCCCAGAACAGAAAGCCTAAATGGTGTGAAATAACTGTTAATAACAAAGCTTATAGAGAACTATTCAATTTCCAACTAATTAAAAAGTTATGGAAACATGATAGCAGTAGAAAAGGCAGATAAATAAAAATGGTTAATGGCATAACTAGCTTGTCCCTTTTCTGGAATCTATATCCTCTCCATGTCACTGTTGGCACATAAAGGAATTGACAGGGATCTCCACTGCTGCCGGTCTGCTGCTATTGTAACATATTACACCATGTCATTTTGCATTCCTCCATTTCCCGTTCTATCTCTTTAGGTCTTCCAATTCCCCTTTTCCATCTGCCTTCAATCACAGAGCTACCCTTACCAAAGTGTCAAACAAGCACAAAGTAGAGAATGAGAAACAGGAATAAGAAGGGAGCAGACAAGGATGAAGGATATGGACAGGATATGGAGTGAGCAACTGAACATGACAAACATGGAAGTTCCCTGTGTGTATTCTGTGGCCATATTGTAGGTGAGGACAAGAACAGCCTTTAGTGGGTACCAGGGGCTGTCCTGGGAAGTAAAGGCGGCCAGCAAGATGCTGACCACATTACCCATCTTATGCAGTTGGTCTATAAAATATAGGTCTAGCCCTTTATACCCAATATGCCTGAAAGGCGTGGAAATAGGTCCTTTACTTACCGTCTCATTGTGGAGTGCCTGGAAATGAGAAAGCTGATCAACTGGCAGGGGAAGGTGCGACAAAAGAGCAGACGGATGTACCAGTCACATACCACCAAAAGAAAAGAATCATTAAATCGATCAGGAAACCACCAGCCCCAGCACAAGACGACTATTTTATTATGGACAGACCAGAACAAGTCATTTTAGTCCGCCTCAGAACAGGGCACAACCGATTACGTAACCACATGTACACAAAATTCAAGATAGGTGTATCAGCCATGTGCACCTGTGGAAATGTGCCCCAGACCGCAGAGCATGTACTCCAGGACTGCACCGATTTTGACACATTAAGGCAAACCTTTTGGCCAGAAAGAACAACAGTGGAACGTAAACTCTATGGACCACTGAATGAACTAACAACGACAGTGAAATTTATACAAGAGACAAAACTGCTGATATAGACAACTTATTTCAGGCGAACGAAAGAAGAAGAAGAAGGTCCTTTACTTTACTTTACCACTATGGAATGTAGGTACACTCAGAGCTCCAACATTTGTAACTAAGATGTTTTTGATGATATTTATTATTATTATTACTGTCATTATTATTACTATTACTACTATTATTATTATCTGCTAACATGATGTATGAATGGAATTATGTATGGAGTGAGGTCTGAAGGGGAAAATGTAAGATGTACCTGCGTACCTAACATTTAACCCTTTGAAAATAAAGTTTGTTCACTCTTTCATTCATCTGTAACAAATGTGTTTGTTTTTTTAAATTATCATCATAAAGTGCCTTGCCAACTGGTGTGGACGATCATGCCTCACTGCAATCTATGATCTGCAACTGCGTGTACCAGTTTGTATATTGACACCCCTCCACGCTACAAAAGACCATCAAGAATTTTGTTGCACTGTCTTCCTCTTTCCACAGATCTTTCCAGTGGTCACAACATGGTCCAGTTTCCCTCTTCTCATTACATAACAACACACACAAAAATGACTTGTCTCTTTCTGATGTTTCCGATAATTTGTCTTCGAGCACTCGCCTCTTTAAAAACATAAGGGTTGCTCTGCCTAGCTGTCAAAAGAATTCTGAGGATTCTTCTCTAAAACCACATCTCCAAGGCCTCAAGATATTGTTCGGCTTGTTTATAAATCGTCCAGGATTCACAGCTGTATGCTAAAACTGGCTGTTGAAAGGTCTCTCTCTCTCTCTCTCTCTCTCTCTCTCTCTCTCTCTCTCTCTCTCTCTCTCTCTCTCTCTCTGTATGGCCTGCTGACAGGCCATGCTGCTGAAATCACAAAACCGGGCTAATAATATGCTAATGCAGCATTTCTCAAAATATTTCCTCAGGATAAAAAATTGTGCGGCACATCAACTCATAAAGCATTTTGAATATTTAAGAAAAGAAGAAAAAAAAAGTACAAATTTAAGATGATTTTATCAAGCAGATTTGGTAAAAGATTTTATTATTGCTGCTGCACACCTGACATACGCTAAAGGCACCTAGGGGTGCCGCAGCACACAGTATGAGAATCGCTGCATTAACGTATCGTTAGCCCGGTTTGGTGGTGTCAGCAGCATGTCCTGTCAGCTGGAGCCAGTCTTGGTACCACAAACCCAACTTTCATACTACTTGTCATGCTGCTCCTTATCACACTCTACCCTCTTGTACAAATGTTCCCTGAGGGGATCCTTTTTCTTCTTCATTTTCTGTTCGCTCTTAAAAGGGCGACTGGCACAATGTGTTATGGTTTACAGCTAGTCTGTGATATATGTGTCTTTCAGCCTAACATATTCGAACTGTTGCGTCACAGCAACTGAAACAAAGCTGAAGGCAGGAAAATGAGTAGAACCATGTGCCAAAGGTATCTGAAGGACCTACAAGGGCCGACAAGCTGAAAATTACCTACTCGCAGCAGAGATAAGATTGCTGGAAAGAATGCAAAGAATATTATGGGATGATAAAATTGATGTGCATGCACAATTCAAGGCCTTGGATAAGACCATGGTCCAGAGTGGACAAACAACCAGGACTTTATGCAGGAGTTTACAGCCAGTGGGATTCAAAGGAACATTTTGATTATCCATTCCCTCTAAGAACAATCTGCAACAGGTGCCAAAGAGAAACAATAATCACTATGAAAAACATTATATGTGCTTGTGCTTTAGTTCACAAATCTGACATGCTGAATTTGCTCAGGATTTTAAAAATTCTTGTTTGTCATGGTTATTTATGCATAAAGTTACAACAGTGCTGTTTCTTGTTATCCTCTGTGTGTAAATATTTATATTATTAATTTCTAATTCATTCCCAATAATTACATAAATTGCGCAAATATCTTGTTTTGTGAAGTGTCGCAGTTGAACAAGATCTTGACCAGTTGATCTGTGGTGCTGTACTTCGGGGCTAAACGCTCTTCTAGTAACCTTATAAAAGTGGATAGTGCCTTCATAGTCAACTTGTCCCCACAAATAGAACTGATTTAATGCTTTTAAAATTCGATCAATGAAGCACTAAGCAAAACACTCCAGCTAGTAGTAACAGGTGTTATATGATTATATTATGATGGGACTGAAAAGGAAAAAAACATCTCTGGCGCCACTTAAATTAAAACACGTCAGTGCCCGGGGACGGAGTATATTATATACAATAAAAAAAAATACAAAATAATTATGAATTATATCAGACACACTAAATCTTACGGTGAGGTAATCACAACATGTGAATTATATATTGTTGTCGTAACAACGATGCTTCAGATCAGAAGATTCCCGTTAAGACGAGTGCAAGTCGACTGACAACAAACAACAAAGCAGACAACACTCAGAGGTGAGAGAGGGTCTAGTCCGAAAGTTAAGAGTGCCAAGACTATGATGCAGTTAGTTAAGAAATATATTTAATGCAAACGTACCTCGAGTAAACTCGTCAATCAGCAAACATACTAGACATTATCCTGTTTCATCTCCCACCTGTAGTTAGAAACTCTGTTGTTTATTCCCCCAGTACGAATTGTTCACTTCACATACAAATTCGAGATTTCTGGTATCCAGATACATCCAACACAACAAGCCAAAACTAAATACTTTGTATGCTCATTTCAAAAACAAAGTTGTTCTTTCACTAAACTTAAATTAATTTGGAACTGTCAAGATCTAAAACATACAATACCTCAATATCTTACTGTTACTTTATATTGTTACTCTGTAAGCTGTCAACTTGTAACATTCATCACCTCTGTTCGAATATTAGTTTAAATTAACTTACTAATCTGGCAGATGAGAATCTAACTGCAACCTGTGTACTTTAATGAATGTGAACGTCAAAAACATTTACAAGACACATTATTTCATATAATCAACATTATTTGCATTTACCAATACAAAAATAAAAGCCTTAATTGTAAATCAGCATGTAACAGTTTTGTTTATAAAATTTATTCCTATTTCTCGACCCTTTAAATCTTTTTCTTCTTCACATATTTAGGCGTAATATAGGATGCAATTTTTCTTTATTGTAAAGCCTCACCCCGGCTGTAGTCATGTGTCCTAATATAATCTAATGGTTGAACGGGGTTTCTGAGACCTCTCCCTGCGTGATCCTCATCCACAGGGTGCCACTTTATTTTACCGGGTGTTTATCGCTTGGTGGATGTCCTTGTGGGGTTGAATCTCACTCACTCATTCAGAACTGAAGTCGTCAGCGTAAACAAAGTACAGTAGCAGTGTAATTTGTGTGTGTGTTTGCTTTAATTATTACCCTGTTCAACCTCAAAGAAGGTTCTAACTGGGGTCATTAGTTATGTGGAGTTTTGATTATAATTAGATAGCTGTATTTGTGATACCACCTGTCTTCTATTTATTCCCTTTTAAAATAGTAGAGTGTTTTATTTTGTATATATTTCCTATCATATGCTTTTTAAAATATTCTTTCAATTGGTCTGGTCTGGTAGTCTTAGTTTCAGCTTCATAGCAAACGGGTCACCCCATCTTTGCTCTGCTCCTGTGCCAACGAACAACACACAGAATGTTTATCACAGTCCCTTGTGGAAAGATTGACTGACTGATGTCTCAGCATATCTAGCATACATACGCATTAAAGCATGCGGTAGCTAACACAAACAGTCCGACATTAGAAATGCATTTCATCATTGATGGTAGCAGAAGTCACGAACAGATCAACAGTTGCCCACGCAATCAATTTTAATCACATACGGACACCACCAACATTGCGACGACAGGAATCGCGCCATTTTTTAAATCTACAATTTACATCAGCACGTTGGTCAGAATTGAAAAAAATTCCAAATGAAATCCGCAGCTCACAGTGTCACGCCATGCATTTAACTCAGAAGCTGGGCGACGAAACTATATCCAGTCTACAAATGGAGCAAAAATGCATCGGCCACAGTCCGGCAGAAGCAAAAAATTTTCTTCGGCTTCAAACAGTGCCCCTGCCTAGAGACCATTTATTATTATCTACTTCTGGTCATAGATTTTCCAATGTTTGTTTTTTCAGTGTTAAAATAGTTTTCATTTTATGCTTTCACCGAGAGATTTTTTATTTTTGAGAGACTAGTCTTCTTCTTCTTCTCCTGCCTTTCTATCCCCCAATGGAGCATAGGCCCTCAACCAACTCACACCAAGTGGTACTATCCTTCGCCATTACATAAAGCTCTCCCCATGTCCTCCCAATCTTTCTAACTTCATTCTCCAGCTCTCATCTCCATGTGTTTTTTGCTTTTCCTTTATGCCTATGCCCCTGTGGGTTCCAATGCAAAGACATTCTAGTTATGCTGTTCTTCTGTTTTCCCAGTGTGTGTCCTATCCTCATCTTGTCACAACAATAGCCACAAAAACCAACTAATGTGTGTGTGTGTATATATATATATATATATATATATATATATATATATATATATATATATATATATATATATATATATATATATATATATATATATATAAGGGCTGTACCGAATAGTGATTTTCACTATTCGGCCGAATACGAATAGCTGGACCAACTATTCAGCAGAATACGAATACGAATAGTGAATCATTATCATCAGGTGCTTTGCCGACTGGCATGGGCGATTATGCCTCGCCACAATCTGCGATCTCCTGCAGCATGTATTAGTTCGTGTGCTAACACACCTCCATGCCATGCAACAAGACTGTCAAGAATCTTCTCTCGTTGTCTTCCTCTATCCCTCCTTCCACATATCTTTCCAGTTGGCACCACATGTTCTATTTTCCCTCATCTTATAACATGGCCGAAAAATGATGTCTCCTTCTGATGTCTGTGAGTAGTTGCATTCGGGCTCCCGCCTCTATCAAAACCTCTTGTTTGCTTTTCTTCTGGCTGTCCAAGGTATTTTAAGCATTCTTCTGTAATACCACACCTCTGAGGCCTCAAGAAATTGTTTGGCCAGCCTACCGATTGTCTAGGACTTACAGCCAAATGTTAAAACTGGATTATGTAGCAAGCACGAATTCTTTTTCTAACCTTCAATTACAAAAATATATTTCATAAGATGTTCTTCCTTTTATAAAATGCAGATTTTGCCTGTCCTATTCTGTTTCTTATTTCAGTATTGCATCTTCCATCTGATGTTATCCATGTGCCCAGATACTTAAATTTCTGTACTTGTCCCAAAATAAAACCATTGACTTGTATTACACATTTAGGAATAATTATTTTCTATGATACCACCATTACTTCTGACTTCCCACTATTCAAACTGAGGCCCATTCTTCCACTTTCGTGTATAAAATAGATCTTAAAAAAAAAAAACATCCATAATGTCAAGTGTACGCTGAAATTTTACTTCACAAAATGTAGTGCAGAATAGTAAACATTTCATGTTTTGCATCATTCAGTCAGTCAGTCTGTGGTAACTAATACCTAGGAATGAAAGTATTCTTAGTTTTATAACAAGTAATTAAACTTGTAAATTGTCATTGACAGCTTAGTTAATCCATCAAAGCGGCATTAGCTTTCAAAAAAAAAAAAATAGTTCCATGTTGTCAGCATTAAAGCAGCTTCTTGTTTCACTGAAGGTATTTTCGGCTGTACTAAACAGACGTTCACTTGGTACGCTCGTAGGTGGTGCACAAAGATAACGCTTGACAGTATGAACCAAGGTGGAAAATCTTGATATGTTTTTTTTCCACCAGTCCAGAAACGGGTGTAAGGTAACCACTATTCGTATTTGGCCCGACGGCAACTATTCGGCCGAATACCGAATAGTTATTAGGTCCACTATATATATATAAATGTGTGTGTTTGTGTATGTATGTATGTATATATATATATATATATATATATATATATATATATATATATAGAGAGAGAGAGAGAGAGAGAGAGAGAGAGAGAGAGAGAGAGAGAAAGAGAGAGAGAGAGAGAACGAAAGAACGAACTTTATTTTCAAAGGGTTACAAATTAGGCACGCAGGCCTGTCTTACATTCGGCCCTTCCAAACTTCCATCTTTCACACAGCAGTTATATTCATGAAGCATGTTATATTCATGTAGTAATATGCATATTATATATATGAAGTCAAAAACAAAAGCATGGGTGGTAAAATATGTACGCACGCTCACGCGCGAACACACACACCCACATACACACACAAGCCCAATGACTCACTTACACACAAACATATAGGCACTAAGTACACACATACATACACATACATACACATACATACGAACATGCACACACACACATACATACACACACACACATATACACACATACATACATACATACATACAGACATACATACATACAGACATACATACATACATCATACATACATACATAACATACATACAGACATACATCACATACATACAGACATACATACATACATACATACAGACATACATACAGACATACATACAGACATACATACATACATACAGACAGACATACATACATACATACATACATACATACATACATACATACATACATACATACATACATACATACATACATACATACAGACATACTACATACATACATAACGTACATACATACATACAGACATACATACATACATACATACAGACATACATACAGACATAATACATACATACATACATACAGACATACATACATACATACATACATACATACATACATACATACAGACATAACATACATATACATACATACATACATACATACATACATACATACAGACATAAATACATACATACATACATTACATACATACATACATACATACATACATACATACATACATACATACATACATACATACATACATACATACAGACATACATACATACATACATACATTAATACATACATACATACATACATACATACATACAATACATACATACATACATACATACAACAGACATACAATACGTACGTACGTACGTACGTACGTACGTACGTACGTACGTACGTACGTACGTACGTACAGTACGTACATACATACGTCATACATACATACATAACTACATACATACATACATACATACATAACATACATACATACATACATACATACATACATACATACATACATACATACAGAGAGAGAGAGAGAGAGAGAGAGAGAGAGAGAGAGAGAGGGAGAGAGAGAGAGAGAGAGAGAGAGAGAGAGAGAGAGAGAGAGAGAGAGAGAGATTGTTAATTTTAGGGCTTATCCTCTAACGAATTAGCTTTTGGTCCAGTGCATCAGCTCTGTACCCCTTTAACGCCTTATCGCTGGGATTGTGAAGATGGGTGGGACTGTGTACGACTGGGTAGGTTTTTCTCTTATAACAGTTTACGTTCCACCTGGTCTTCTGGAAGATTTACCTGAGTGATGATTTGTATACCAGGCTGTCTATGTCTCTGCTATCTGGCTTCTCTCTTGTGTTTAAATTTTAAGACTTAATTCATTCTTAAAAGTCAGTATTGATGTGGTATTTCCATTGTTTTCCGTATTTACCAAATTAAGTAGCAGTGTCAGAACAGATTGGGGCATTTATGAGTGTGTCCAAGGCAGGGGCGCTGGAACCTTTAGGGTTTAGGCCCTTCGATCCAACACAAACATGAGAACGTTCTTTTTCAAGACTGGAACTTATTTTAAAAAATATTTTTTTTGTAAATAGCACGGTAGGGCAGTATAGTTTGAAAATGGCTTTCATTACTATGTTTATGTTTAGACGATCAACATCACGGCACAAAGGTAGTAACCCATAAGTGCTCTGTTCTATTGCTGACTCAAACCTGAGTCTGAAGAATCTCAGCACAGTGCACGAACTCAGTAGCACCAGCGAGGATCCTAAAATACTTTGGGTGGATTTTTTACTCAGAATTTTGCCAGGGCAGCGCCGTTAGGCTACTCTTTTTTTTTTTTTTTTCCCAACTGCCAAGTGATTTTTGTTTACGAGTTTAACAATACACACAGGTGTCTGATCTTACTACTCAGAGACCATGAGAAATTATTAGAAGTCCACGTGAAAAAGTCCTAGACTTCACCAGGGCTTGAACCCGGGATCTCCAGCACTCGAGGCAGATACCACATCTGGAGACCACGCAGTCCTTCATTCCTGTACATGGACAACGACATCTTGAAGACCACTGACTTCATGCCAGGTATAAAGCAATTATGTGAACAGAAATGCCGCAAATATTTGTTAGAATGTGATGTTCGTAATAATTGCATACTGGGTGATCTAATCTATGTTTATGATTTAACGCCAGTTTTGGTTGAAGTGCATGTCAAATAAATATATGTTTAATATTATCGACTATTTACATTTCATTGCTGTGAGTGGTTGTCGTAGGGCTCCAGTACACTGGTTTGCCCGGGATCTCATAATGCTGATAAGACGGCCCTGGGTGCAGGGAGAGTTTCACAATTTTCATTAAACTTAAGATAATGAAATTCATTTAAAAGGTCTTAATAATGCAGATCTTGCTCACACATATTTGCCAGATATTCACAGGTTTTCTTAAGTGGATCAGAAGCAATGGCTTTCTATTCACTTAAGAAAGAAAACAGATTTCCCTATGTGAATAAGACTTAGCATGTGTTGTCGGTTCAAAGATTATAGTGTCCACCTTGAACTTTTCGATTATACTGTAAAGTACCTCTTCGGGCAGTTCTGCTCATCCATCATATTTACTAAGTCGCAGACTTCGTGATACTTCCAGTTTTTCCCCATCGCTGTAATCTGAATCTGGACACATACTTCTGGCTTTGAAATCATATTCACTAAATGTGTTTCTAGTTTCCACGAGGTAGGCTTTCAAAGAGTCAAGAAGGTTCGTGGCAACAAGGAAGTTCACATCTCATATTGATTACTGCATTTATTTGCCGCTTTTGCGGTGTGGGCTGCGGTGTCTGTGAGTGAGAATGTAAGGCGCATGATTAGTGCTGTCGCCCTGGATTGTTCACCACCTTATTGAAATTTTCCCATATGAGAGCCCAGGGTCTAATCGTTCGGCCAGCCGATCCTTTCTGTGAAAAGCCATTGACCGAAAGGTCTGCGGAGACCCAGGTTCAAATCCCTAATAAGGTTTTATTTTAAGGAAAAGGGGTGATGAACTAACCATTTTAATCTACACTTTTTTGGCGACTGCATCAGCCATGCGACTCTAAATCTTCAGCCTCCAGACTACCCCGCCCAACACAAAGTGGTGCATGTAGGCATTAACAACAATGTACACCTTAAGCATACACAAAGGAATGTTTGGTATAGATCACCTTTCATTGTATTAATTTCACATAAAGGATTATATGTCACATCCCTGTCCAGCATCTTGTTTTATGTGGTAACATATTAACATGTTATCGGTTCTTGTTACAGCTTTGTATTGCTGGTTTTCTATGGCTTTCTATCTTTATAGTTTCTCTAGTGCATAGTTTCCCCCCAAAAATAAGTCGGTCTTGTAGTAATGGTTGCTTAAAGGACTCTCTCAAGGTTTATTTTCAATGCATGCTTTTTTAATTTAAAAAAAATATTTATTAATTTAAGTACCCCCCCCCCCCCCAAAAAAAAAACATACAGTGGTATCTTGGGTACGCATTTTATTCGCTGTATGAAAACATTTGCCATATGAAATGTTCGCGAAGCTAAGCAATTATTCTCGTTTTAAATAATGCAAATCCAATTAATCCGTCGTCCAACCCAACAA
>CAJHNH020004668.1:1075357-1078563 GCA_905116865.2 Candidula unifasciata | reverse complement strand
CTGCATCGGAGGCCTGGAGCACACATGGGAATTGCCCAAATGTGCAGTGACGTCGATTAGGATAACAAAACATCAACTGTTATGACAAAAGAAGATGTCGGTATACTGTATAACCTACGGCAAGAATTGAAAACGAGAATAGCTAAAGAG
Source organism: Candidula unifasciata (assembly GCA_905116865.2). Classification (NCBI taxonomy): domain Eukaryota; kingdom Metazoa; phylum Mollusca; class Gastropoda; order Stylommatophora; family Geomitridae; genus Candidula; species Candidula unifasciata. The sequence continues at coordinate 1,078,413 of CAJHNH020004668.1, read as the reverse complement.
GCAATGAAATGGGAAAATAAATGCATTGAGGAAACGAGCGAACAAGCGACTCGAGCGAACGAACGAACTTTATTTTCAAAGGGTACAAATTAGGCACGCAGGCCTGTCTTACATTCGGCCCTTCCGAAAACTCCCATCTTTTCCACAGAACTTGTATTTTCTTAATTTTTTTTTTTTTTTTTTTTTTTTTTAAATGTATCCAGAAACCATGAGTTGTGAACCCTTTGGCTCGGTACTATGGATATCGCAACCCTTCGGCATTGATTCCCATTAAAGGTACCGTTAATCTGGAGAGAAATGTGGCTTTGTCTGCCTACCCCCCGGAGTGAACCCGGAACCACAAGGAGTTCTTCACCCGGCCGCCGCGAAAGTCAGGTGTTAACCAACTTCCGCTAGAGAGCCGGCGTATTTTATTAATAAAGCATGTTATGTTCATGTTATAATATATGCCCATTATTATGAATATCAAGTCAAAAACAAAATGCATGGGTGGTAAAATATGTCCGGCAACGCACGCTCGCGCGCGAACACACACACCTACATACACACGCAAACTCATTCACTCACAAACACACACACACACATAGACACCCAATACACACACACATCCCACATACATACGAACATGCACAAAACAGACAGACCAGACAGACAGACAGACAGACAGACAGACAAGACAGACAGACAGACAGACAGACAGACAGACAGACAGACAGGGACAGACAGACAGACAGACAGACGCTTCTAAAACACTCACGCGTACAACCCAGATACAAATAGACACACAGCTTACACACACATACATACAAAACGCGTAGCCGCACAAAAAAGACCCATACAAACACACCACACACCGACATAAACCCACGACCGACACACACACACGTGTAGTCACAGTCACCACACACAAACACATACACACGCGCAGGCAGGGGAACACACAGACACACACATAGACATACGCAACAAGATATAATACGTTTCAAGATAAACCATTAGACGCACTTTGTTGGCAGTGGTAATTGACTGGATTTCTTTGATGATTTCAAAAAGATTGTACAGGATAAAACTGAATAGGGAACTAGACTCCAGCTATGTGTAAGATATAGCATGCGTGACAATTATGAAGCACGATGGTGATGATGATGATGGCCGGCGAGCCCTGGTGGTTTGAAAAATGATGGAGATTTGAAGAGGCCGGCCTGCAAGCATGTGTGCTATTCACTTCGTTTTTTGTGGCTATGATTAATGCCGCTATCTCCCCGAGGATGGGTTCAGGTACGCCATTGTTGATGTGTGTGAAAACGACAAGGTATTACTGTAGTGGTCGACAGCGTGTGTGGGACACGTGCCAGGGTTTCAATGTCACAGCCAGAGGCCAGACTTCGTGATCAACGGATTTCAAAGCCAACACTATCTCATGTGCATTAGGTAATATCTACAATTGTAAATATTTGTATGTGAGTGGGTGTGCATGCTTATGTGTTTGCATGTGTGTCTAGGGCCGGATTAGGACCCTCCAATGCCCTAAGCACCTAAGAGATTTTGGTGTCCCCCCCCCCCCTCCCACTTTCCCCTGAGCCGCCTTACCAGCATTATGAGTCCCTGGGTAAACCTCAAAAACGAAAAAAAAAAGTATTAAAAAAAGAAAAGGTAAAGTACCCTTTTCCCCGCCTTTAGGCATATAGAGCATAAGGGCTAGGCCTATATTTTATTGACCAATCGGCACAAGATGGGTGATGTCGTCAGCATCACACCGGCCATTTTTTTTTTTAAAGTCCGGCTCTGCCAGGGAGCGAACTCACGACCTTCCGATCCGTCTAGCCGCTCCATCATGGTGACTACCCACACATAAATTAAATGTAAATGATTTCTTGAATTACAAAGATTACCAGGAGGCCCCATGCTCATAGGGCCTCTGGCACGTGCCCAGCTAGCTCATTTGTTAAAACGGCACTTGAGTCCCATGTATAGGTAATTCAAAATTTAAACAATTGTAAGCAATAAAAATAAAAATATTTATCAAAATCAAACCAAACTCACAGTATGGTAGAAAATAATAGCTATGTTTGTATACTTCCACTTTATTTAATCAAATCCCCAAACTATGCCTTGTATAACACATCTGCTTCTATACTTGATGGAGATACGGCATCTAGCCTGCCGAGCTGCATTGTTGTTTTGCCGAAAGTTTATGTGTTTCCCCCCCCCCCCCCCCCCCCCCCACCATTGGTGATGCCCTTAGTACGTGCTTAGTGAGCTTAATTTTTGATCCGGTTCTGTTTGTGTGTATATACACATGTGTGTGCGTGTGTGTGTGTGGACTAATATTCTTCTATTCTACCTCTTACCCCATATTAAAGTTTTTGCCCTCATTTAAGACATATTATCCTTTGCTATCGCTTGCAGCTCAGTCTGTGTACTCCCTATATCTTTTACATAATTCTCTAGTTCCCTTCTCTGTGTGATCTTCCCCTCTCCTTTTATTAATTTTACCTTGAGGCTCCCAGAGCAATAACATTCTAGCTATATTTATTTTAAGCTGTCTCCGTGTGTCCTATCCAGCACCAGGGTCATTTCGTCACCTTGTAATTCCCTGGAATCCAAGTGTGTGTTACGCGCCCATTGATGAAAAGGGGAGGAGAGAGAGAGAGAGAGAGAGAGAGAGAGAGAGAGAGAGAGAGAGAGAGAGAGAGAGAGAGAGAGAATACATCAATTGACCCCTAATAAGCAGGTCGTAAAAGTCGACTACTTTTAGGGGAGTGTCATTTTAATTCGTAGTCCATCCGCCTGAGAGCTGAGGTACCAAAGGTTTGCGTATAAATAAGCCAGATCTGACAAATGGATGTGCCTGCAAAACTCAAGTTCCGAAACAAAATTTAAGTCCAGAAGTGGACAAATAGTCAAAACTGTCCGGTGAGTTTACAAAAAACACTTGTCGACGAGGATAACTTCTACTGATGACTGGTAGATCCCTGCTGTACTTGCTCCCTGTGAGTTTATTCCTACAGATGAACACTACGGAGAAGAAGATTCACTGATGTTTTAATTGCCTC